>JAJPGS010000204.1:0-430000 GCA_028654335.1 Alnus rubra | reverse complement strand
CCAAAAGGATTTTCATATTTTTGCCTGGGAGCGCTTGTTAATGCTTTTTAGAATCTACTTTTTATTATAAAAAAAATATTCTGACGTGATTTAAAAAATAAAAATAATTTTTAATATTTTGTATTTTGAGTTGATTATTAATATTTTAAAATATTTTTAAGAAAGACATAAAGGGAATAATAACACAAGTACTTCAACTTTACTCAGTTTCACATGAGAGTTGATACATGGAGACGGAAAAAACCGTCCCCATCACTCATTTTTTCATTTTTAAATAAAAAAAATAAAAATTTGTCATTTGATGTACCCATTAAAGGATAAACTTTTATTTTTTTAATTTAAAAAATCAAAAGAGAGTGATGGAAAACGATTTTTTGTTCCCCACAAATCATTTCCCGTTTAACAGTGGTCTTAAACTGCTGTAGTTACTAAACTGGTGAAACGGTTAAGCCCCTAGCATTGACATCTGTAACCCACCAGAAACAATTTACCAAAAAAAAAAAGAGAGAGAGAGTGAGAGAGAGAGAGAGAGAGAGATCGGGGGGGGGGGGGTGATATTAAGTAGTGGGCCAGTGGGCCAAGCACCCATATGGCCCTGGACCTCACGATGAACTTCCTTTCAATCGACCAGTCAACAGAAAGGTCAACCATCACCGAAGATGCACTTCGAACTTCGAAGCATATGACAAGCACAGAAGTTAATCCAAAAGCAGAGAGGAATAAATGGGACAATAAACCCGGGCAGACCCACCACTCCACCCGCTTTGCCTCCTTATTACCTGTCTCGGATCCCTCTCCATTACACAAAACGATCACCTTTCGAGAGCACCTCTCTTGCTTTACTTACTTCTCTTCTATTTTCTCGGTTTCCTCTTTATGGCTCTCTTAACTTTCTTTCCAGAGCCGTCCGATCAGCCCAAAAAACAACAATCCAAACGCAAGCGAAAGCCTCAGAACAAACCACCGTCTTCATGGGACCAAGTCAAGAACCTCCTCACCTGCAAGCAGATCGAAGGGTCGCAAGTGCACGACCCGTCAAAAAATGCCGCCGTAAAGCTAGGGTCTTCTTGCAGCTCTATATGTAGCTTCAGGGACGTGGTTCATGGTAACACGAGGGTTGTTCACAGAGCTGACAACTCGCCTGAGAGTAGTTCGGTGGGTCAGGAAACCGGGGTTCTGAGCCGGAAACCGGTCACCAGGTCCTCAACTCGGTCTCTCTCAGGGTCAGTAAGATCCGGTGTTGGAGCATCATGCACGCCTTCTTCGAAAGCAATGCAATTCCGCAAGCTTTCTGGGTGTTATGAGTGTCGTATGATCGTTGACCCCAGCAGGTATTAATTGTTTGGGATTTTTTCCAAAAAAAAAAAATCTTTCCTATTCTATTAAAATGGTAGAGAACTAAATTATAGCTAATAAATCAGATACCCAAGTCCAAGGACCACCATTTGTGCTTGCTCTCAGTGCGGAGAGGTCTTTCCGAAGATTGAAAGCTTGGAGCTTCACCAAGCAGTTCGTCATGCAGGTAATATTAGCTAATTTCTTTTACATATAATTTCTTGTTCGATGGATTTCAGCATTACCTTTGCACTGTTGCATGCATATGCAATTTAATGCTAAATTCACCTACTCATGCTCCCGTGGGAGAAAGAGTACTAATAAATTTAGGTTGGACTTGTTATTACTAAACGAGTACAACATGCTACGAGACTATGAGTCGTACAATTTTTACTATACAATCGTTTCATCGATTATGAAAAAGAAATTCACTAATTTTGTCAATAAATTTGTTAATTTACCAGACAGAAAGTGATTTGTTTCTCTTTTCTGTTTTTTCACTGATGGGTAAAAACTAAAAAGTCTCAGCTTTGAAATTCGAAACCAAAGAGCTCAGCTTGAAAAAAGCGAAGCATTAATTAACAGTTTAACACGAATCATTAATTTGTACAACGTCGTCGTATTTTGTTGATTTCATATGTATTCACTGCAACTTTTGCATAAAGCGAAAAAGATCACTTCCCTAATTGTCGGTGAATCATGCATGACCGACACTGCCCACTTCTTCTTCTCTGGGTCATTGTTATGCCACTTCAAGGTTGTAGGGACCATCTCGTTCACCATAAAAGCTGTGCCTGTACAACGAAATTGAATGACCTGTTGCCGTGAGCTGGCGCAACGTCATTGGTGGACACTCACCCCTGCAGTAACATTAACCTTAGAAATTCGAATTGCAAAGTGAGATTCTTCTATTGTCTCTGTCGGCTTGAGAGTCCTAAGATTATAAATCTTTGGTACAGTGTCTGAGCTGGGACCTGATGATTCGGGTCGAAATATCGTGGAGATCATCTTCAAGTCAAGCTGGCTCAAGAAGGACAACCCCATCTGCAAGATCGAACGAATACTGAAGGTCCACAACACCCAACGCACTATCCAACGGTTCGAGGACTGCCGAGACGCGGTCAAGACCCGTGCACTTAACAGCACCAGAAAAAACCCCCGATGCGCAGCGGACGGTAACGAACTCCTGCGGTTCCACTGCACTAACCTGACGTGCGCGCTCGGCGCGCGTGGCGCGACCAGCCTGTGCGGGTCCGTACCGGCTTGCGGAGTCTGCACCAGTATCAGGCACGGGTTCCAAGGCAAGGGCGGTGATTGCAAGGGAGTGCGGACCACAGCCAGCAGCGGTAGGGCCCACGACTCACTGCGCTGCACAGACGGTCGCAGGGCCATGCTGGTGTGCCGTGTGATTGCTGGGAGGGTGAGGCGCATCGCGGACGATGCGTCTACGGAGGAGGATAGCGTGTCGGCTGGCTCCTACGACTCCGTAGCCGGCTGCGCCGGGATCTACTCGAATCTAGAGGAGCTGATCGTTTTTAATCCGAGGGCTATCCTTCCCTGTTTCGTGGTGATTTACAAAGCTCTAGAGTCTTGTTGATTAAGCGGTTGGGATCGGCCCAAAATCTTTGTGCTATCAGAATCACGTGGCTCATCCAACGGTCAGCCAAGCTTGCTGACCTTATGTTTGTGTTTGTGTATATAAATTCATTTTTTTTATTCCTCGTCATGTAAGAGATTTTTTTGGCTTAATGGTCTAAGCTCAACTGCTCCGCTACATGCGTGTTTATTAATTTTGCTGTGTATGAATCACAAACCTAAACTCTTTTATTTTGCTGATGGCCGGCCTGTCACCTGCCATTTAATCTGGTTTTTTTTTTTAATCCTTCATTGAATGCGTGAGTCTGAAAATTGGAAGCCATGTTAAAAGTAATTGGAGCGGAATTTCTTATAGCATAAGAGTAGATTTGTCTAAATAAATTTTTATCATTCATATTATAAAGAATCGGCTCTTTTCCGCTTAATTTCAAATGGAGAAGATCCTAGTTCACAGTCAATTATTGACCCTTGGATTGAGATCGCGAGGTATTGCTCAATAAATCAAGAGTTTATTTGCTATTTTTTTTCTTCCCTCTTAGTCAAACAAAAAAAATAAAAAATTAAAACATTTAATAGATAACTCAAAACTTTACATCCAAAGTTTGTAATTCTTTGATGATAGGTTTTTTTTTTTTTTTTTTTTTTTTTTTTTTTTTTTTTTTAAAGTATCTCTACCTCGTCAACCACTTTTTGGTGGTTATTGTTTTTATTTGGAAAAAAATTGGATTGGCCGGAAGGGTCTTTCAAATGTCTTGCATATGCCTACGTCTCTTTCGTTAAAAAAACTTGGGTAGGATTAAAAGGTCTCATGAATATCATGTTCATATTGGTTGGGGTAGGGTTGAATGGTTTTTTTGAGTGTCAGGCCTCTACTTGCGTCCCCTCTTTTAAGGTTTCGGGTAAGGTCGAAAGGTCTTACGAAGATCATGCAACTGTTAATTTACGGTCACTTGTTTCACTGTAATTTCCTCTTTTTTATATTATATATTGTACTTAAGAAAGAAAGAAAAAAACTCTTTGATTTTTATCACAGTCATATTTAGCTTTTATTACGTAGACTAGCAAGTAAAGTCGTGATGGATCATAAAAAAGTAAGTATATTATAGAGGGCCACGTGAAGGAGTTTGTTTGACTTTAACAAGACAGAAAACAATCATGTAGATTAATGGGGCCTACGTGCGAAGGAGTACAGTGAGGGATGATAGTTGCGCACACATGCTGCCTGCTGGAGCATATGCGCATTCATTGTTTCTTGTTTTTGGAGCACGGGAAAATGATTATTATATTTACATACAGATCGCGGAATCATCTATTAACAAATAGGAGCTTCCTTACATGTTTCTTAATGAATTTGCCACTGAGATTACCCAAAATCTTGCACATAAAACTATATACATAGAAGTGGGATCTCATAAGAAGCTTCGTGCTTGCCCAGCTGATCTTTCTTCTATTTTCGAGGTACCTTTGCAATTTGCATGTTATTCATAACCATCTTTGGTTTATAATTAATCAATCTTGGTGTTCGTTTAAATATGTTATTTCAAAACGTGCAATTTTAAAGTTCCAAACGATAAGAATTATTCTTGGCTTGATGAAGAGGTAAGGTAAGCTGCTGTATATATGCATTAATACTTCTTTTTCTCCTACAACGTCTTCTTTTTGACCCAAAGGCATGCTATTCTCTTTGGCTTTGCTCAAAATTTTCTGCACACGTTCTTTTTCTATAAAGGAAAGCCACGAGTTTCATCATCCACGGGTATTTTCCTTTTTCTTTGAAGATTACCAAAAAGAAAAAGAAAAAAACCAATTACAAAAATACTCTTAAAAATATAAAGACAATTAGAGAAACGGAAGAGAGTATACAACCAAATAAAGACAATTTCTCTTCACATTTATATCACATCAGAACACATTTTCAGACCCAAAAAACAAAAAACACCAATCAAAACACATTTGGTAAGCCTTGGGCTTTAGCCTGTCCTACTAATATCTAATCCACAAGGCTCATTTGGGCTGATGTTTTAATAATGAATGAGATATATATATGAATTGTCTGTTAGTTACGAGGTTGTTGGGCTCCGTCTACCGTCCCTTCAAAGGGACATTTAAATTCTGGACCCACATTTCTATTTTATTACCTCGGCCCAGAGTTGGAACCAGGGCCCCCTAGGCCGTACCCCGTTTTGACCAAAAAACTGAACTGCTTATGATTCATGTTTGACTCCCATAATAAATTCTGGTTCCATTCCAGCCTCCACCTATCAGTGCTATATATCCCATAAAAAATGTCAGTTCCTTTGTTGTATAGTAGATGATTATAGGTACAGACAAAATAGGTTTACCATTGTCCATTGATATTGAAGCAGCTAGCCATCCCTTTTTTTATTTCTTTTTTTTTAAAAAAAATACAACAGAGAAAAGGCCAGAAAAGACCTAAGGCACAAAAAAGAAGAAATGAATTCCCTTCCAAAACAGGGAGGAAAGGGTTAGTCAAAAATAACCTTTTGACTAGCCCAATGAAAATGCTCAAACGCAACAAACACAAGAATATATATATGTGCTCCTGGATTCACATAGTTAGAATTTGGGCTTGGCTTCTCTTCACCAGGTTGTATAGCCCATAAGCCCACGACCTCTCAAATTCCAGCTCATTATTAGTGAGGCTTGGTCATGAATAGTCAATATGGTCATCATTGCATCTAACAAAAGTTGTGCCTTAAAACCAAAGGATGGAAAGAAGAATCACATCATAGGTACGATAAACTATTAAATTCAAAACCTAACTTTTTAAAAATCCATTAATCTTGTTAAGGCTCATTGAGCCGAAAGATAATCAATTTAGGCTTCTTCTTCTTTCTTTTTTTCTTTTTTCTTTTTCAAATAATAAGATTTGAACTCAAAGTATTCCTCAAATTGACAGTATCTCAGCTCATTGCATTTAAACTTTGGAAAATGCTCGTGTACTATAGTGCAGACATAAATTTCTTTTAAATTGTCGTTTATCCTTAACATATGAGAAGTACATCGGAGTAGATCTGTTCGTTAAATATTCTTGTACATGGGTTAGCGGAAGATGAAAGTCATAGACATCATTTTATTGTAAGAATTTTATTTGTATCTATGACTATGTAACCTCATAGCATGTGGTTATGATTTTACATAGCTTTATACTTTACAATGTAACAATTTTATGTTCGTGATATTTGATCAATGAAATATTCAGATCTTTCGTTTAAAAAAAAAAAAATTCTCACTAAAAACTTATACTACAATCCTTTTACAAACTAAAATGGGTCAATTGAAAAATTTATAGAGTCAAAATGGGTCAATTGGAAAATTTGATGAGGCAGGAAGCTGGTGACTTCATCATTATCCAACTTGATTAGTTTAAGGAAGAAAGTACGAGACACAATTATAGTGTCTGACAAATCATCATTATCTCAAGCCCTGCATTCCCTTAACAAAATACCATCTGAATCCTTTGCCAATATCTCATCATGTTATAACACACTAGTTCCAATTTTTGTTTATTAGTTTTTTGTTCTTCGGGTTTTGTCCCTATCAAATTTTAGGCTAATTGCATGCATAAACGAGCCAGCTTACAGAATTTACAGGGGATGGACCACTCAAAGCTGATTAATCACATCCTTTGGATTAAACTGGCTAATTAAAAGACAATTACAGGTTCAGCTTTTAGTCAATCATCACTTTCGCTTCCCAGTTTACCTCCCCCCCTCCCTATGATAATAAAGGTTGAATAGACTTTTGGCCTTTCCATTTTTATTTTTTGGGTACCGGATCTTCCTATTAAATCATCCATTTTATGTTTTATTACCAAAGAGTAAAAATAACGTTATAAATTATATTTTTATTACATAATTATTTTACAATATTAATAATATATACGACAACCTCAATTAATTCATGGATCAGTGATAGTTTTTTTCTTTTTTTCTTTTCTTTTCTTTTTTTTTATAAAAAAAATATAAACATTGGTTAAATAGGAATTGACATATGTAAGTATTACGTGATAATTATACAATAAAAAAAGTGATTTTTAAAATTATTCATTAGTATTAAATAGGGGCAGAGGCGAAACTGCCCTCGGCTTTGGTGCCCCCAAAACTTGTAAAAATCTCCAAAATTTTTAAAAATGCCTCCATTTTTTTTTTGTATAGGTTGAAACCCCCCAAAACAATTTTTTTACCCTAAAAAAACATTATTTTTATTTTTTAGTTTTACTCCATCATCTAAAATTATGGTTCTTAGGGTCAATTTTTTACAAACCGATACGTTAATTCACATAGCACTTATATCATATTAACCACTAAATGATTAAATGTGATTATAACTGATGTGACAACGTCACGTGAATTAACACGTCAGTTTATAAATTCACGTAATAAATATATATATATATATATATAATTAAATTCAAATATTATGACCGACGTGGCCGTGTCCTGTGGACTTAGACGTCAATTTATAAAAGGGCCGGGTGACAATAAAAACTGTAATATTCCAATCATTTTCCATTACCCTATTATGTATTTAATAGGACAGACAGGCTCCACAAATGTTTAAATGCTTATCGTTGGCAATTCCCCAAGGATTTATTATGGGGACAGAAAAGGGTCAGTACTCATCATTCACTCTCACTTTCAAACCCTGTTTTAAAAACTTGGTTCGAGAAATTTAACGAAGGCCCAAATTAAACGCTCTTAATTAAGCATTGTTAGTCGAAGATGATGATGAAAGAAATCAAATAAACAAACTATTCTGTGAGGACCATACAATGATACAAATGATTTGGGCACATGGAGTAGGCCAACATCTTTTTCCCAACTGAAAAATATGCTCTTTATTTTGTTCGAGTACTCCTCCTCCCAGTTCCCACATAGAATAAATTCATGCCTGGAAAATCTCACCCCTTTTTATATCCTTCACAACCAAACGACACCCATCATAGCGTTACACTTCCCGGAGGCGTCAAAGGGAGGGAATACAATGCACAGGCCTCAAAGACACAGCTTTGCCATACAAGTAAGAGGCTGTGAAGCTCTTCAAGATCATCATCAACCCCCTCAGGCTCAGGCTCAGGCTGATCAGCTCACCGTCTCTCCCAAGTTCATCAGCTTTTCAGCAATGAAGCTCTTCGATCGCTTCCGTAAGATTCTCATGCGGCTGTTGTTTTCACTCCCTTCTCGTGGCTCTTCATCCACATCGGCCGGCGCGGCTTCGCGGCAGAAAAACTGTGACAGATTTGAGCCGCCGAAGACTTCATGCAGCTCATATTACTCGTCCCACTCGCATTACAACGAGGCCATCGCTGATTGCATTGAGTTCTTCAACAAGTCGTCGCAGGACGGGGTTTTGGATGGTGACGGTCGTAAATCCGATGTTATGGTTTGATATCATCATATATATATGCATGCTCTAATGAAATCATGTTTCGGGTTTCTTTTTATTTCTTCTTCTTTCTTATAATCTCAATCGCTTCATTTGGTTCTAAGCGCATATATATTCATACGGCCAATAGAAATTATGAGTTCATGAGTGTTGCCCTGTTTTGATAATTGCCTGTACGGTTTCTCATATGGGCTTCATCTACTTACGACCCGGGTTTGATAATTGGTCTAATGGAGCGGGTCCAAGGTTTGATCCACAGTGATGCTGTTGTTCATGACATTTTTTTTTTTTTTTTGTTTTTGTACGCATTCCTGACTTCTTGTAAACAAACAAAACTAGGCCATGAAAAATAGTTATTTTATTATAAGTTTATATTAGATTTTAAAGATTTACATTTTATGGAGAAAAAAAAACTATACAAACTAACTCGATCTCCTCCCAAACGCAATTTATAATGTTTTTTTCAAATTATTAAAAAGTTGCAACCGACCCTCAAACTACATAGTCTTTTAACTTAGCCTCATGCTGTCATAATTTTTTGTTAAATACACCATAAGATAGTTAAAATATTTATTATACCGCTATCATTTGTATGAAAATATAATTGTTTTCTTAAATAAATAAAATCCGACTGAAGATATATGAAGGAGACCCATTAATGCTTGGTCATGGTCCCAGAGGAGAGCCATGGGCCGGCCAGCCACAAGTCTGTAGGAGACCCAGACCCACGACTTGGCCGGGCTGTGTCTCCACGCACGATGTGGTGTTTTTTTTTTTGTTTTTTGTTTTTTTTTGATATAAGGGTATTATAATAATTTTGTTCATTTTCTGTTGAATTTAACAGAAAATTCTAATTTGATGAGGCAATTGCAATTTTTAAAAAATTTAAAAGACATTACAAATTGAGTGATAGTTTAATGGAATAAGTGTATTTTTTCATTAAAATAAAATAAAGGAAAAGATAATCGAATAGCTCCAATAAAAGTATGCTGCTTAGGCTCCCGATCGAACTTAATTATTGAACATTCAGAATCTCAGCTTACAATTTCATTACGGACCATGTATGACATCATTCACTAGAATTGTTAAGAGGAAATTGAAAGAAAAGTCGGGAAAAAAAAGAAAAAGAAAAAACAGTTTGTACGTTATTATTCTTGGAATGGAACCTCAAATACTATATATATTGAAAATTTGGAAATGCGCTCAGGGAACTCGTGGCGGTGCGACTTCTGGGCTGCCTTTTTTCTTGGAAAAAAGCCCTCCTATTAGAGGGATCAGTGCCTTTTTCTTCTTCTTCTTGAGAGAAGGGTGTCTCTCAAGTAGTACTCTTTCAACACCTTGTGGGATTACAACTTGCGCCAAGGCGGGAGGATTTGCGAAAGTCACGTATCTTTTCTTCTGGAATTCCATTCCTTCTTCATCAGAAGTCTGTGTTTTGACGTCAAATTTCGTCGAGTCTTCAACAACCTTGACATCTTCGATCTCTGTTTCCATTTGTTGTTTCTCGGATTCCCGTTTCTTCAAGTGTCGGAGCTCTCGCTTTGTCCGTTCAAGCTCTTCCTTGAGAGAAGAGAGGCAAGTTGCCATAACCACGCTTTCTTCTTTTGCTTTCTCGAGGCTTTGTTTTGTCTCCTCTAGCTCAGATGTAACGTCTCCATGCCTCCACGGGCCATGCCCATTTTCGCTCGCTCCACCGTGCATCTATTTAATCAAGCAACTTAATACCAAATTAATATACAGATACAGTAATGTGAAATGCCAACAATAACTAACGTTAAGTTTACAGAGATAATTGATGAAATATACAACAAGCCAACACGGAAATAGAGCAGGCACGATTTCCCTTGTTTCAGTTAAATATTTTACTTGTTATCGTTAAAAAGATACATATGTTCTTATTTTTTATTTTGGTAGAGACAGTTTATTAAAATGAAACTGCAGGCTATATATATTGATGCATGTGTACTGGTTCGTTCTTGCTTGCTTGTGACTCCGTTCCAAAGTTTAAATGACATATTTTATTTAGGGAGAATTAATGCTTGTTATATGCTTTGGTATGCATTCATTGCAAGGAAAGAGATTGATTCCCTAATAAAGCTTACCTAAGTTTTATTTACATTTTTATATTAATGTTACTGGGAGTTAAGTATTAATTGTACAGCTTATAAATAATATTTATATATCCACCTTTATTCCGTCACATGATAAAGAAAACCAAAAATAAGAAAACTTCTGTTTAACCTTATGCACAAGCAAGCACATAGAGCAGTACACAGAGTGAAGTTATATATATTGATGAATTTAATGCTGATGTAAGAGAAAAAGAAAAATAATAATGTCATCTCAGTCTTGAAGCCCAACAATTTTATAAGAGGATAATTGTGTTATAGGAAATTGTTTATTTAATTATTTAATTAATATGTTAATATTTGTCTTCCCATGTAAACTCTTTACACGTGAGCTCAAACTCTTTATAACACGTAAAATTTGTAATTTAAATAAGATATGAATTATAAAGACATATGCAGGATTCGAATATATGCAAGATCTTCGCTCTAATATTGTATTATTAAATAATTAATTATCTCAAAATTTTAAACCGTATATATTATGTAGGAAGATTGATAGGATGGTAAGGAAGCTAGAAGAGAAATCACAGTTTTTAAGAGTACCGAGCTGTTACTACGAATTAATTAAGCAGATATCAGAGATAATGAATGTGAAACTACATGGTGATCAATATATAATGAATATTATTGGCACCTCTTTGAGCTTGCTGGTGTAGACCTCTCCAGCTAAAACTTTCTCGCCGAACAAAGTCACGGCTTCTTTGACAGACCGGAAGGGTGCCCTTGTGTCAATCTCCGCCCTTTTCATCAGCACAAGCCCATCTTCCTTATCCATGTTCATTCACGTACACTAAGAAACACAGAGCAAGAGACTCCCAATATTGAATGAAAGATGGAAACAAGAATACCCTTTTTATTTGTATTTGTGTGTGTGTGTGTGTGTGTGTGTGAGAGAGAGAGAGAGAGAGAGAGAGAGAGGTTAAGGGTAAGGGAGGAGGGGTGACAACTGATGACTAATATAATGGGGAGCTTCCTTTCTTCGCGTCCACTTCACTAGATTTCTGTTACTTGCTATATTTGAAGGTGAAGCCGGTGGGTGGATTGCTCTTGGTTATGGACCTTGCTGGCCCGTACTTATTCAGCAAAAGAGAGCGACTCTTCACCTATACGGCTTTACCCAACGGCAAAAAGGCCCACTACTCAGTTTCCTCACTTACACAATATATCAGACGGTTGAGTTTCATTAATTTGGCAATTTTTCCTTTTCCCTCCTTGAATGATTTACGATACACAATGCATAAATGTTAAGAGGCTAAGTTACAACTTCCTGGAATAGGATCAGCTGTTTTTTAACGGTCGATATTTTATTTTGCTATATGATCGATATCACCCGATGAATATTTTGCTACGTTATTTAAAAAATTTGAATGACATATTGACATATATACATGCAAAAACAATAAAATCTTGATGGCTGATCTCCATTTCATTTCAATTCAAGTGGGTGGTTTTATCTAAATCCTTAAAGAGTACTGATTAATTGGTACTTAAAAAATAGAAAGGTCCATTTCATTCAAATCAAAAGGACATCGACCGATCGAGTCCTAGGTTTATATATATATGTTTATGCTTCCTTATCATTAATTCTGGAGTGCAATACAAGTAAACCTTTTAAAAGTTGCTCAAGTGGGCATTGCATCATGTCGATCAGCCTGGTTCATTACACACGTGTTGAGAACTGGAGATAGATAGCATGATCTAGTAATTAATATATACCACATAGGCCTAATCTTCAATTTTTTATGTGATCTCAAACTGTTAATTACTAAACATACGTTAATACATGATAAGGGCATGTTTGATAATGGTTTCGATTTCTTTTCTTTTCTTTTTTTAAAAAAAAAATAATTTTGATGTGATATAAATGTAAGCCTCTCCAAAAACCCCTCCACGTGATTTGATCCTAAAATATAAATCCTCTTTTAAGTTTTGTTTATACTATACAGTTTCTTTGTGGTCAGGTTTATGGCGCATAGTTAATGCTAGAAATCCTAAAATATAAATCCTCTTCTTTTTTTTTCATATAAACAAAATAGAAATGATTATGAAAAGTTTTTTTTTTTAAAATAAAAATTATGAACAAATAAGTGATAGCTAGAACATAAGAAGGCCTAAAACTTTTAAAATAGTCGGGATATAATACATGGTTTATATGTTAATTTGTACGGTTAGAATATGAGTTTTGCAAATTAATTTAGGAATATTTAAAATTTTACCACTAACAATTGGAAGAAAAATATATTTCCCCACACATATACTAATCATTAAAGGCCACGAGCATTCACATCACACTCAAAATATTATCTTTTTAGCAAATTTGACTAGCTCTCTAACAAAGAATCACCAAAATGCTTCCTACATCCGGCTCTCAAATTCGAAGAGACTTTTAATTACAAAATGCTACAACATTCAACAAATTTGCTGAGTATTGTGGCACTCTTTAAATTTTTATTTATTTATTATTATTTGTACTCTTCAAAGTGGAGAAAGAGAAAAAAAAAATGATAAAAAAAAAGTTTAATAAAATAGAGAAAGATTTAGAGTATATGATTTATGGTGTTTTAGAAAAATAATTAGCTAAAATTGAAACAATTTGACTAAACTTTTGTTGAGGCCAATGTAACCACTCCCAATATTGGTCGGCCCATCCATACTAATCACCTTTTCCAATTTATTTACCATTTTAAAATCTGTTTACACTAACAACCAAACTTGATGCCCTGATACACTAGTGAAATGTATGGAAAAATCATTCTGGTGGGTACTGATCGAGTAGGGTGTAACTAATTTCTCATGAACATATAACACAGTTCAGTCGACTTATTGCATTATTAACATAATAGCGGTTTCGATGTGTCCAATAAAGTCCGGGCAACAATTTGAGTTTGTATTTTGGGTTTGAATCATGTCGAGACATGGATATAAGACTATATATATAGGTCAATACTAATCCGAACTATTTAAATAAACGAGTCAGACCCCTTAACCATAATCTGCTTATTTCGTGTTAAGTTTATGTTGGGTTTGCAGATTGTATAAAAAATTGTCAGCTTTAAATGTTACGTATTAGGTTCAATCGAGTTGTGTTGAGACATGAGTGTAACACTATATTAGTCAACCTATTTAATTAAATGTGTCAAATCTATCAACCATAATCCATTAATTTTGTATTCCATGTAAAAAATAGATAACTTTACAATAAAGAATAGGTTTAAGGTAATATTGAAATTAAAAATGATCAATCCTTGGGGAGGGGAGTGGCCGCGCGCATCCCTAAGCCCCATATGGGGTAGCTTGCAAGCCACCCCTTTATTTTTTATTTTTAGATATATTTTTAAAGTTTTATATATTTAAATTTTAAATTTTTAATATTTTTTTATTAAGATAACACGTGTTATCATTCTATTAGTCCTGACGTGACACACCAACGAAATTCGTGGCGTCAAGTATTTTGGCGAAATTTGACTGTAGGGCCACTCCCCTCCCCAATAGAATAGCCGCTCGCATCCCTAGGCCTCATATGAGGTAGCTTGCAGGCCACCCCTTTATTTATTTTTTAAATATATTTTTTAAAGTTTTATATATTTAAATGTTAAATTTTTAATATTTGTTTATTAAGATAACACGTGCCATTATTCTATTGGTGTTGACGTGGTACACTAACGGAATCCGTGGCGTCAAGTGTTTTGGAAGAAATTGACTGCAGGAACTAAATTGTTATTTTAGTCTACTCCGAATGCCTCTGAATTATTTTTTATACTGCATATAAAGATTTGTACTATAAGCCAACAAATAGATTGACTTTACATTTATCCCTAACTAAGGGATAAATAAAAAGTGACGGTTGAATGTTATATTGGTATATTATATATTATTCTCTCATTTTTCTACTTTTAAAAATTATCATTAAATTTGTGTGCCTTACATAAGGAATTCATATCAACCCACATATCCAATTTCAAAAAGTAAAAAGATAAGAGAAGAATTTGAATATGAGAATTACTATACATATTGCTATGGTTTTTCTATTTTTGAAATTCACCATTAGAGTGTGAGGCCGAGGGACCAACGGGGGCATAGTGCCCGCAAGTGCAAATGAGAATGATTTACTATTTGACCGGACAAGAACAAAGCATAAATGCTGTACCCACATCGTCGTGTCCGCCCAGACGGTAGCTTTTGTTCCCACAAAAGCAAAAATAAACATATACAACCCAACTGTTGAAGGTAACGACCAGTTAGCCAAAGGAAAACCCGTTAGCAGAAAACTTCTATCTTTTCTGTTTATTTATTTATTTTCATTGTTACAATAATGGAATTTAGAACCTAACTGTCTTGAATTCTTCCCATCAAGAAATAACAAGAGCAAGAAAAACACTCTGTCACTATGTACTATCGGTCTCAACCTCTCTTTCCCTTTCTTCTTCTTTCGTCTTCTACTCCATAGATCTTACCGTATACGAGCAATGTCAGTTTCCGGAGCCTCTCCAGCCGTGGGATTGTTTTGTGTCCCACGATCCCCGCCGCGCATTCCTCGGTTCAGGATGGCAGTCCGATCCAGCGCGATCTCGGTTGCGCCAATCTTGATCGAGTTAAAACACCAGTGTGCAACTCCCTTGCCGGTTCTCCGCCACGTGGCGGACGCCATGGCGGCTGATATGCGCGCTGGACTTGCGGTTGATGGTGGTAGCGACCTCAAGATGATACTCAGCTATGTTGATAGTCTCCCAACTGGGTATGTATGTTATCTCTGGAATTCCATGTCACTTTGATCCTCACTCTATTGATGTTGTTTTTATTTGGTGTTAACTTTCTTGACTTGGGTTTAGTTCAGTTTGGTAGAACTTTTAGTTTAGTATGGTGTTTGATCTTGCAAATCTTGAAATACTTTTGTTTCTCTCTTTTTGCTTTTGATTCTTACATGTCGAACAAAAGTAATTTTATGCAGGTAATGATCAAGAATGCCTTCTTTTTCTTTCTCTGAATCTTTTTTTTCCCCCTCAAACTTTCGTTCTCTTAATTGTTATCTAATTTATATGTTATGTTCTGAAAGGAATGAGAAGGGATTGTTTTATGCGTTGGATCTTGGTGGCACAAACTTCCGGGTGCTGAGGGTGCAGTTAGGTGGGAAGCAAGAGCGTGTGATCGCCACAGAGTTCGATCAAGTATCCATTCCTCAAGAGCTCATGTTTGGTAACTCTGAGGTCTGTTTGCCCAGTAATTACGTTAGGGGACAATGTTATGGCAATTATTTTATGAGCTATTCTTAATTCTTTTGAGTTCCAAAACTGCAGGATCTCTTCGATTTCATTGCTTCTGGGTTGGCTAAATTTGCGCAAACGGAGGGTGGAAAGTTTCACCTTCCAGCTGGAAGGAAAAGGGAGATTGGATTCACATTTTCTTTCCCCGTGAGGCAGACGTCTATTGATTCCGGCATACTAATCAAGTGGACAAAGGGTTTTGCGGTCTCTGGAACGGTTTGTATTTTCACATTTTCCTGATAATTGTGTAAGTAGGAGATGCTATATACGGTTTTTGACCTGTTTCTACTGTTTATGTTAGCAACAATATTTGTGATTGAAGTAGATCATTGTATTCTTCTCCTAAAATCTGTTTGTCCTCTTCAACTCAATTAGCTGTTATCCTGAAAAGTGGCAAGAACAATATATCTGAATTATATACCTAAGCATGATATATAAATTCCATTGTGGATGAGAGGAGACCCCAAGGAGAAGTTCTGTTCAACGAGGAAAGTCTGAACTGGGGGGGATTTCGAGCACGATTGTCTTAAAGACATCAGGAACAATTTCTTTTTTTTCTTTTTTTTTGCTGAATAAGTAGGAATATTATTAATCAAAAGAATCAAATCAATACAAACAAAACTTCAAAGACAAACAAGACACATTACAGTCCGAAACACAACAAGAACCACCCAACTAAAACCGCCTCTTAAACCAGAAGATTCACATCTATGTTCCAGTTTAAACAAAAGCGAATATTCTCCTTATTCTTCTTAAATTTTCCCTTCCCAGAAACCCTAAATCGAACCTCCCAGAAAATGAATTTCAGTATCTGCTCTTCTGTTTTGGGCTGTCCACCATGCCGAATATCATTCTGAGCTCTCCAAATTTTATACACAGAGGCACTAAGCACCAGACGACGAAGGACCCCCAACATAGACTTAGCCTTCCAAGTTCGACACTCTTCTTCAAGCAGATCATCCCAATCAGTAGGTGGGTTCGGGATATTACATCTTTGCATGCAAGTTCTCCATATACGGGAGCAGAAACCACAACCAAAAAACAAATGTTTTCGACTTTTAGTGCCGTTACGGCAAAACACACAAGCAGTGTCCCCTGTAAATCCCCAAGACAGCAATCTATCCCCAGTAACGAGCCTATTCTGACAAACCACCCAGAGAAGAAAAGCCTGCTTCGGTATAGAATAGGAATGCCAAACCAGAGGCCACCAGCTGAACTCACATAAGAACCAGAAGGGGCAATAGTCCAGATGGGATTATCAACAACCCCAATTTGCACCTCAGATAGTTTGCTTTGAATTTCTACAAGATCGTCAGATTGAGCCGGCCTCCAGCACCAAATACCATCCTTTAAGACAGTACTCAGCTTGGCCTCTAGATTGCTATGAGAATCATATACAATTCTGAAGCCAAACCTCTCCACCAAAACACCCATAGGATGCCAATTATCCATCCATAAGTATATATCAGGAACAATTTCAATTTTATTGAAAACATACTCCCTTAAATTTTCAAGCATTTCCCCTCCAGTACCAGAAAAGGACTTTTTGGTTGGTGAGTTTCTGTTTGGGAAGAGAGTTTCTTGTGCCACTGCTCTATTACAGTTGGTTATATCCTTATATACCAGAGGAACTTCTCAAAATTTCTCAATGCTGTGATCTAAGTTGTATCATGAGTTTGTTTGATGAGACTGCAGAAATAGAGCCAGTTTATGATGTGGTAAAACTAATCAAGTTCACATTGATGGTTTTGTGAATTATTTGAGTGTCAATTCCATTTCCATGAAAAGTGAACAATGAACAAACTTTTACTATAATGTTTTGGCACTGATCCGACTCAGAGTAACTTGTACTCTTGGGTCAATGTTTACTAACCTGGATATGGTAACTTTTAGAATGATTCAACCTCCGCATCTTAGTGTCCAGTAGTGACATAACCTCGGTCTTGGGGAGCTCATAGCGCATAAGAGATGAGCCATTTCTTTAAGAATGGTGGCATAAAATTGTTAAATTAATACAAGCATAATGGAGAACTTCAAACTCCTTACAGGCAGGAAGAGATGTAGTGGCTTGTTTGAATGAGGCTATGGAAAGGCAAGGACTGGATATGCGAGTGTCTGCCCTGGTATGTTGTTTCTCATGCTAGCATTCTCCTTGTGAAGAAATTTGTAGAACAATAAAGTGCAATAGTTTATAAATCAATGCAATTTAGGTCAATGATACTGTTGGAACATTAGCTGGAGCAAGATACTGGGATGATAATGTCATGGTTGCTGTCATTTTGGGTACTGGAACCAATGCTTGCTACGTTGAACGGACGGACACTATTGCTAAACTTCAGGGCCATGCGTCTTCTTCTGGAAGAACGGTGTATATGAGCACTCCAACTCTTTTTTCCATCTTTATAACTTGTCTACTACTCATAGTTTAGATTTTAATCCTTAATTTAAAAAATAAAATCTGTTGATTCAGATTATAAACACCGAGTGGGGTGCATTCTCAAATGGTCTTCCTTTAACAGTTTTTGATAGAGATATGGATGTTGCTAGCATTAATCCTGGTGAGCAGGTAAGCTATAGTTTCTGCCGTCAGTGTTAACTTAGATTTGATGGTACTAGTGAAATACAGACTAAGTTATCGAGTGTTGTTTATATTTCATGGACAGATATTTGAAAAGACAATCTCTGGAATGTATCTCGGTGAAATAGTACGAAGAGTGCTACTGAAGATTGCTGAAGCAGGAGCTTTTGGTGATTCTATTCCAGAAAAACTATCAACGCCATTTTTACTCAGGTTCTAGACTAGAATTCTTCAGCATAATCTAGTGATAGTAGATGTTCAAATTAGCCTTGAGTAATATTCGTGGATCTAAATCAATTATGTTGCTATGTGGTCCAACT
This sequence comes from Alnus rubra, assembly GCA_028654335.1. NCBI lineage: Eukaryota > Viridiplantae > Streptophyta > Magnoliopsida > Fagales > Betulaceae > Alnus > Alnus rubra. Next base: position 411,372 of record JAJPGS010000204.1, on the reverse strand, counting down.
ATAGTTAATCTGCATGCTATTTGTGCTGTTTTCCCACCATGGGACCTTTTTTTTTCACCATTTGAGTCTCACATCCATAACAAAAATGTTTATGATGCTTTGAATAAATCTCTTGGTCATGAATGGAAAAATGACCCTTTCTCAAAACAATATTCTCATATTTTTCTCTCTGTTGCCCCCCCCTTTTCACTTTGTTCTGTTCTACAATGACACTAAAAGCTATAAGTTAAAGAAAACCTGTTTATTAGGAATCAATAGACCATGAAAGATAAATTCTACTGCTGATCACGTGAAACATAAGAACTGATTATTTGCATGAGCTTCGTGATTATGTAAATTGACTTTCATGGAAAAGAACGCTAGTTGACTCCAAACATTGTAGTCGTCTTCCATCATATAGTCTCTACTCAATCTTTTTGATATTGTGTCGTTTTTTCACTTGTGTCTTTGCATTTTCATTTCAAGTCAGAAAATACTGTCTAACTACTCTCGTTTGAAAGCTAGGTATAGTAAGTCTTGAGGACTTGGCTTTCACTTATTCAATTAACATGTGCAGTGGGCTGACCTCTTTTCAGGATTACCTTTCTTTCTCTGCAGCTAATCCTCATTTAAATATATTATAGTTTTCAGTTTACTAATGTGTTCTGAACTAATTTTTACAGGACCCCAGATCTTTCTGCTATGCAGCAGGACAACTCTGATGATCTTAAAGCTGTTGGATCAATCCTCTATGATATAGCGGGGGTAAACTCCTCACATTGCCCCACCCTTTTGACATTCAGCCTCTATAATGTGATAATAAATTAGAGGTTTTCTTTCCGAATCTTGAGAAATAACCAAATTTCCCTACTTCTGTTTTCTTTCCGAATCTTGAGATTAGGTTGAGAGCAATTTAAGTGCAAGGAAGATTGTCGTAGAGGTATGTGACACCATTGTAAAGCGAGGTGGCCGCTTAGCTGGTGCAGGAATTGTGGGGATTCTGCAGAAGATGGAGGAGGATTCACAAGGTCTCATCTTTGGGAAGAGGACAGTGGTGGCTATGGATGGAGGCTTGTATGAGCATTATCCCCAGTACAGAAGATACTTACAAGATGCGGTTACAGAGCTTTTGGGGTTGGAAATATCAAAGAATGTGATTATAGAACACTCAAAAGACGGGTCTGGTATAGGAGCTGCTCTCTTGGCTGCAGCAAACTCTAAATATGAGCACGACTTCTAGGGCTTGACAACATCTTGCTGATCACAGACACGGTGATATACATTGCCTTGTAATTTGTCTTCAAGCTAGAAAGTAGAGAACTTGGTTTTGTATTGTTATTTGATTTGGCATTGGGTTAAGAATAAGAGTGAATAACACTGTGTGTTGAAAATTTTCTTCAAAATTGTAATTTAGGAGTGTTTTGTAGAAAAATGCACCATAATTAAATAGTGCAATTTTGTTTTGTTTTTTGCAGTAAGAATGGTTATTAAAGAATTCTAGTTAACAAATCGTATTCAATCACACATTGAATTATTTTGATCCATTTCAATCCTCTCCTTATATGTGCACCATGTGAGTCTCTTATGGTGTGTTTGGTTAGAATAAAAAGTTGAATAAAGTTGAATGATATTCTACTTTTTTAAAAAATAAATCATATTTTATTTAACTTTTTCAAATTTTTTCAAATTTTATCTCACAAAGTCAAACTTTGTAATTCGCGCAGTATATTCGAATTCAACACCCAAACGCACCATTAAAACCTCCCTTGACAAATGAAAGTGAATTTCTACGAGCGGCAATATCAACCTCATGCTTAGTTTGGCTATGATTCCGTTTGGTGCAGCGATTTTGCATGCCAAAAACAAAAATGTGTTTTTAGACAAATTTGCGGGCAGCATTTCTTTTGGAAATGCGTTTATAAAAATAGTAGTTTGACAACATGAAAAAAATTCACGTTTTTAAATCCCAACAAGGAGTGGTTTAAAAATAAAAACACACGATTTTAAAGGGTTAAGCCACAATTCTTAAGAGTGAAAATTGCACTTTTTAAAACGGTTAAACCAAACATACATTATATCACTCTTTTTGTTTGTTTTTTTTTTTTTTTTGTGTGTGTGTGTGTTATATCACATTTAATTATTTCAATTTTTTTGAATATTCTCTCCTAGCATTTTGGGTGTTCGATTTTTTTTAAAACTAATTCAACTATAATTTATTGCGCAAATTTCGAGGTTTGACTTTGTAAGATAAAATTAGAAAAATTTGGATAAAATATGATTTGTTTTTTTTTTAAAAAAAAAAAAAAAAAGCAAAACCTAATAGAATTTGTTTTTGAAAAACTGGGTTCCAAACAAGATTATTTAAGTTTAAAAAAATTTGGCATTCTTAAATTATGTGAATTTAGGTTATTTCATGCATTGACATGTTAACAATGAGAATTGAGTATATTTTTATCAGATTATTACATTCTATGTCGTATAAAAGTTTTGAGTAAAAAACTTTATTTTGATTTAGTAAAGAATAAGAGTCTCTTCAAAAGTGAAGAAAATGCATTTTTTAGAATGATTTTTTTTTTTGTTGCCAAAATAATATGTTATATATTTAATATGTAACATTTTTCAGGTTATTCAATATAAAAAACGAGTTAAATTCACATAATTTAAGAATTTGAAATTCCTTTAAAATTGTAGAGTATCGTAATCCTGCAAGACATACTATATAATTAACCAATCAGAGCTGATCCGTTCAAAGTAGGCGCTGATTAATCCCCCATAAATGATAAAACAACGCACGCCAGGCGTATTTTCAAAATGGGCACACCGTTATTTCGTCTGCGAACGGCACGCTAGATTTCACTCTCTTCTTCGCTTTCTTGCAACGACTTGAACCCGCGACCGAATTGAAAAACGAAATTGTGCCCTAGTTGCTCTTTGCTCAATTTCCCTTCCATTCTTTCAATAATGGTACTTCAATTATCAAACTCATCTTCCACTGGGCTTCGATTTCAATCAGTTTTAATATGTTGTTGAACATGTCGTTTTACCTCTTTGATTTTGGCAGATCCGGTTCATATTGTTACAGAACAGGCAGGGAAAGACCCGTCTAGCCAAGTACTACGTTCCTCTCGAGGATTCCGAGAAGCACAAGGTCGAATACGAGGTATGATGTTTGTCTTTTGCTTCTAGTTTTATTGTTGCTATTTTTATTTTGCTGTAATTTGTTTCGGGGGAAGAATTTTCTAGGGTTTTGGAATTTGATTTTTTTGTAGGTTCATCGATTGGTGGTGAACAGAGATCCCAAGTTCACAAATTTCGTCGAGGTGAGATTTCTTTATTTTGATTTTGTTAAAGTCATTCTTTTACATTTCCCGATTTTTTTTTTTGGCAATGTTTGGGTACAGAGAAATTGTTGGAAAATAGATGGGAATTGGAACTTTGATTCTCACATTTCTTATATTTGTGACCCAAGAAATCAAAAACCAACCCTCTGTTCTACTGGCAACTAAACCTAATTTCCAAGCTGGGTTTAGGTTAATAATTATTATCAATGCATCAGTTATTCTATAATTGTTTGAGCAAGGTTCCCACTGGCAGGGTTGCATGTCTCAACCTGTTTTTATAGCCTGACTTTGTAGTTAATATGTTATGAAATTATTGCTACATTAACTTTTTTTCCCTGATATTATTATGTGCTGCTGCCTGATTATAATGCTTCTTGCAGTTCCGTACACACAAGGTGATCTACAGGCGATATGCCGGGTTATTTTTCTCGCTTTGTGTTGACATTACTGATAATGAATTGGCATATTTGGAGTGCATCCATTTATTCGTGGAAATATTGGATCACTTCTTCAGCAATGTGTGCGAGCTAGATTTGGTTTTCAACTTTCACAAGGTTTGTCACTTATGATGTGCTTTCTTGCCCAATTATCTGTGAAGTGTTCCTACTCCATGCTCATCTGCTTCTTGTATAGTGTCGATTGATGCTAGTGGCAATGATTTATCACTGTTGTATGGATATTTTCTGAATGATGTTTCCAGACAAAACAAGTATCTGGGAAAAAGACAGAGTATGCTATACGGAGAAGCGTGTTTATCAAATAACAGTATTGTGCATGTGAAAGTGTTATCTGAAATGGTGCTTTCTTTCTGACCAAAGAAAGAAAAAAGTGCTTTCTAGGTCTAGAAAAAAGAAAAAGGTTTAGAAATTAGGATTTTAACACTGTGATAAGAGTCTTAAAAGGAAGTAATGTTTTTAGACAGATTCTAATAATATTCTTAAAGGGCTACTTGAAATAATGCTTTTAAAAATAACTCTTTCATTGAAGTGCTATTTCAAGTGGCACATTTAAGATGATTGTAAAAATGTTGTTAGGAATTACACTTTAGTGCTATGATGAGAGCATTATTTGTAGTGATGTCTTTAGACACAAAAATACCAACACAATATGCTATTTCAAGTTTCATCTTTAATGGACTAAGAAGTGCTACTTGAAACAGTGCTTTGCTGAAATAAAACTTATAACCCATGAAGGTGCTATTTCAAATAGCACTTATAATGCATCAACATGTGGCTATAAAGAAAACTGATTCTAAAGCTGTGATTAAAGCATATGTTGAAGTAATTCTTGAAGATGAAATTCTTCGCAAAATGAATTCTGTATAATTTATCATTTCTGATGGCATAATTAGAGTCCTCCTTTGAGTAGTACTTCTGATTTTTTTAAAAAAAAAGAAAAAAGAAAAAAATAGTACTTCTGTAGGCGTTGCTGTTAACACAAAAAGTGCCATTTCAAAAAGTAGTTTAATTATTATAATGCTGTTACTAGAGCTGGATGTTTTTAACATCGTAATAAAGACATTACATGGACTAAACTTTGCCAATGAAACGAGTTCCAAAATAGAAACTGCCATCTGAAGTATTCCAGATGCTAGATCTGTAGGCAATGTGCTGGACTTTATATCTTATTCTGTGCTGACGTTAGTGATAATGAGTTGGATAGTTAGATGCATCATTTACTCCAATCAATTGTTTATCAAAGCTCATATTCCCTTCTGTGGGATGGGCAAACTAAACTTACCCTGGTGATTAGTTGGCATGCTTTAGCTTCTAACTCTCCATTGTGTGGGAATGAGACTATATATTTTCTTTCATTTTTCTTCCATGGCAGCATGAAGTATTTAATTCATAGGTCCCAAGTATTTTATTTAGACTTCATGTTTCTGCGTGAACTTGTGTGGAAAATGAAAGAGCCGCCCTATCAATCTTGTGAATGTGGATTTGAATTTATTGTAAATGATACCTGGCATTTACGCGATGCCCTTGTTCATTACACCATACAATGTAAATGATACCTGGCATTTATATGATGCCCTTGTTCATTATACCATACAATACAATCTCTAATTGCCTCAGTGTTAGCTTAGTCATGCTGCACAATGCATGTTCATGCGCACATCCCAACCCACCCCCAAATTCCCTTCTTCTTTTTTCCGGGCTGAACAATGCATAAACTATCTTCATTTTAACATTGATTTATGTTGTAAGAATTATTTAGACAAGATCATAGAGGATATTGCTTGATCTGTAGAGTATTAACTTATGTTCCATTCCATACCCTCTGCATATGTGTATTTTTTGTTCAGATCATTTTGTTGTTTGACTTGTTGTACTGATCTTTTTCTTTTTCCCCCTTTCCTGAAGGTTTATCTGATACTTGATGAATTCATTCTAGCTGGTGAGCTCCAAGAAACAAGCAAAAAGGTGCGCATATTACTGTCTGCCCCCTGTATCTGTAGTATGTGAGATCAAAGCTCGTTTGGCTTTCCATCTCCCATATATTGATAGTAATGTAGTTTATTGTGCCATCTGTGTAGCCTCTCTTCTTGTTTTTCTCCAATCTCCCTCATGCCTTTCTTTCTGCCTTGAATATAGAGAGGACAACTATAGCACCAACCTTGGTCACATAGTTATCGTCTCATTCCTGGTTATTGTGACCTTTTTAATTTTTTAATTTTTTGTTTATAACTTGGAAGCAACGAACTTTGGTCTTTTATTTTTTTTTTCTTAGATGCAAATAATATGACTTTAAGAATTTGGCCATATTGCTTATTTTTATTTTTACTTGCAGGCGATTATTGAGAGAATGGGCGAACTGGAAAAGTTGGAGTGAGATTTTTCTGAGTGCTTTGAGTGCAATTTGTTCCTGTGGAATTTTTTTTCCCAGCCGTGGGTTTTACTTTAATTTGTTATCAAATTTCTTGCTTCCAATTTCCTCTTGTAATATCAGAAAATTGAATGAGGTCCTTTTCCCCCACTTTCCCCATTTCGCTGTTTGTGACATTATGAGTGTTTGTAATTCATATTTAATCAATCAAGGCAATATACATAAACGAGACTCTGTACATCCATTCTCCAAATTGGTGTGCTTATTATTTCGAGTTACCGAAATTCTGGCTATATTTGTTAATGTATTTTTCAAGGAACATGCTTTTCTCAAACACATCGACATAGAACTCAAAATACAAAACTTTTTTGAAATTTTTAGCACCTAAAAATATTTTGACAAGACATGCTTAACTTTTGCAGGTTTAGGGTTAATTTATTATTTTTAAAAAAACAAAAAAAAAAAAACTGGCAACTATAAATGGAAGAAGGGAGGTTTCGCAACCACTTTTATCCATGTAAGAGGCAACCATGTGGTTACATCACGACGAATTAGGGGTAGCTACACGACCACCACCATAGGCAAAGGGTGGTCATGCGGCTATCTTAACAGGTCTTGGGGGTGACTGTGCAGTCACCTTGATCAGATAGGAGTGGCCACGCGGCCACTTTTGCCACGGTCAATGGTAAGCACATGACCACAATAATAAGTTGTGGGTGGTTGTGCAACTACTCCAACCACATTAAGCTACCTACACAGTCACTTTGACCAATGTCACAATAAGCTTAGGTGGTCACTCAGTCACCCTAATTAAATCGTGGTTGCAACCAACATTCTCCTCAACAGAAAATGACTGTCAATGATTGCTATTTTTTTAAAAGTAAAAAGTCAGCTCTATATTTGTTTGTATTTTTTTTTACAATTATTTGGACAGATGAACAGTAAATTCTGGCTGTTGGAAGACTTGGCCAAACAGTTCGAGACCTGGGATTCCCTCTCATTCTAAGAAATTCAGACAAAAAATTATAAGAAATTTCAATCCTCCTCTAACCATAATATGAGACAACTCACAGCGTAGGACAGCGAAAAGTCATAGAATAGAAAAGGCAAATCCAAAGTAGTCATAGTATTGAAAAGCTGGGTGGATCCTGACCACAATCTTCATCTTGACATTTGTGATACTATTTCAGATGTTTGGTAGTACCAACCGCGCGTTGGCAATTGGTTGAACGTGGTACTTCTCAGTAACTTCCACCACCAATGAATTGAAAGTTTGTTTGAATTCGGTAAAACTCAGCCCCATAGTGTGCCCCAAAAGTCAAAAGAGTCCAACTCATTTGGCGAACCAAGTTGAAAGAAGACTCCTTTCGGTCAAAAGTTATTTTGATTAGTGGTAATGTAAATTTGGGTAAATATATAATTACGTTAAGCTAATTATTTTAGCTGAAAAATTGATGAGTTGTTACAGCGCTAATGGTGAGTAGTAGTACTGTAACTCACCAAGCATTAAAAAAAATAAAAAATAAAAAAACAACTTTCAAATAGCATAGTGGAAATAAAGAGCTATAATAGAGGGTGGAATGTTAAGTACTTTCAAAATGTGGGTAGCGAAAAATAATAACAATAATAATAATAATTAGCTAGAATACAGAAAACAATTGCTTAGCCGACGTGAATATTCTTAGATACGTACAAAAATCAGAATGAGTGGCGAACACATATGCAAGAATTGCATGGTATCCAAATTCGCCACGGACCCACAATATGCAAAGTTGCTCAAAAATTTAATGCTTCCAGGCAAAGGTGGCTTGAAAATTTGGGGCCTCTCGTTATCTGTTTTAGACTCTTTTTTTTTTTTTTTTTTTTTTTTTTTTAATTCAGTTTCTTAAATTTGGTATGTGTCCAAAATACATATGCATTTTTAATTTTCACAACCAATTTTAATAGATAATGTGAGAATCACATCCATTTTGAACATATATCAATTTAACAGACTTGATTAAAAGAAATTCTTCCAATCCAGTTTAGGAAAAAACCTCGTCCTAAAGATTAATGCTTTGATATCTTCATTTAGAGCCGTCCATGATTGGGATCTAAAGAAATTAGTTATTCAAATTGTTGGTAATTTGAATAGCTATTGCGAGAGAGCATATATGAGATCTACCTGCTTAAGTAGACAACTGAAGAGTCCAAAATTTATTTGAACAAGTAATTTTCAATAGCAATTTTGACGGGTAATTTATGTGAATATCATCCGACCTAAATTCTAAAGACAAAAAAAGTTAGGCAAAAGGCGCAAGTTAACAGTTAAATGAGATTGCAATATCATAATGAATTAGTATGAATCCTTTCAACAAGCTGTCGAGCGACATTTCTCAGTCCTTTTTACATGCATTATTCTGCTTTGAGAATGACAAATTTAAGATTACACAGGACGGTGCATCATCAATAATGGCCACATGGTTCTACCATGTATGGAGGGCGGAATTCATGACCTAAAAGCATCCAAAAATCATTTTCTTTTTGACATTACCATTCCCCTCACAGAACCCATCTTGTGATTGTATCAGTGAGCTTATGCCAAGACTCCACTAGGCTGCTAGAGATCCAAATTCTGCGCCTAATTCTTTACTACTTGACCTTTTTTACTTTTTTACTTTTTCACTTTTTTCTGCCTGTGTCTTTATGCTTTGAGTGGTTGCCATGAACCTCAAACCCTAAAGCAGACAAGGTCAAAACGATAATGGAAGAACCAAAACAGAGGCTAGAAAGACAATTTTGTAGGGGGTACAGGCAAGTAAAAAGAAACTTAACGATCTATTTATCATCATTCTCTGTGAAAAGGCATTGACGTGATTTTATAAGCTCATAAAAGTATTATACTACAAAACCTATCTCCAGCAGCTGATAGGTCTCAGGTTCTCCCACAGCATATTCGGTCTCGGCAATTTTCCTCTGGCTGCCCCGCGTGCTCTTCTTTCTGGTGATTTGATATTCTGAAATGCATGGTGATCAATTGAAGTTTGCTTGTATCTTCACTTGTTTGATCATGCCACACCAAGTCCCTGAGTATGAACAGAAAGAATGAATGGAATAATGTGTTACCCTTCCATCGTCTCATCAAACAGCTGCCGATGCTCACATCAAAGGCGCTCATTGCAGAGTAACTGCAATGGCAGTGCCCCACTGGCATGGAACCCACCTCCAGTCTCATCATAGACAGCAGGGAGAGCGTGGTCTTGCCTTTTTAGCCGAGTAGGGGGAAACGTTGAAGTAATGGCCATGAGGTGTTGCTGCTGTTGAGAAACTGTAGTGTACTTGGGGCCAAGTAGTTCTAGGGACGAAGGGGGAGGTGGGATCAGCATAGGAGAATCTTGCCTTCCCTGTTGCCAGCTCGAAACTTGGGTCATGGAAGTTGAAGTTCCCACAGGCCTGTATTGATCTGCCAGCTGGGCAGCCCAAAAGCATTGCTGTTGCTGATGTTGTTGCAGTTGCTGTTGCTGATGTTGTTGCAGTTGCTGTTGCTGATGTTGTTGTTGCAGTTGCTGTTGCTGATGTTGTTGCAGTTGCAGTTGCTGTTGCTGATGTTGTTGCAGTTGCAGTTGCAGTTGCAGTTGCTGATGCTGATGCTGTTGCTGTTGTTTTGTCAAGGTTGTAGGACTTGCATGGGAACCACAGAATGGACTGCCAAGATATGGAGGTACCTGAAGCTGGACCTAGAATGAAGCATTACAACTTAGTTTTAGAATTTATACAGCTAACATGACAAGGGAAAGCCACAACCAGTTAGCATAAATATGGATAGAAAACAAACTTGCTGCTTATTGCAAGTTCGTATTAGTCAAGTGATGGACAAGCTGGAGTCTTTAACCGAGTTCACATTATATCGTTGGGCAATCATATATTAACTATCCTATTAGTTCACCCCTCCAGTTAGAACTTTCACTTGATCGTTCTCATTCAGAGGGTGCAAAGTCAGCAACTCCATCAAGTGACTCAGAAACTTGCAACAGGCATGGGGGAAGAAAAGAAAAAAAAAAGACATTATAAAGGGAAAGTTGCAAAGCAAATTTTAACTGGCCCTTATGAATCTCCTTCTACAAATTTATTTATGTATTCTAAGAAGAAAGAATTAAAAACCTGATGTGATGTTGCTGGTGCTCCTGAAAGCTGATCAGGGTAAGCGGAGGAATAGCGAGCTTGGGGCATTGAGAAAGGCATAAGAGTCTGCTGCTGGGCCAGAGAATGAAGATAAGGAACCTGGAGTTGTGACATAGAATCTAACCCATTTCCAGCTCTGTTAACACTATTCTTCGCTTCCACCCCACCACCTCCAGCCAACAAGGACAAGAAATCGAAACTCTGACAATAGACCAGAGAATAATCAAAACATTGGAAAGGAAGAAACCATAGCAATTGCAATATAAGCTTACCTGCTTCTGTGGAGTGTACACCCCAGATGCCAGGGCAGCCTGGGGCTGATCTTGATGGAGCCGCTGGTGCTGAAGAATACCAGTTTTAGCTTCATTTGAATTTCCTTCAGTAGTAGAATTGCAAAGATTGGAAGGAGAAATAATCCCATTTAAACTTTTTCTCACCCCATGGAAGTTGTTCATCGCCATAAGAACTCCTAGCTTTGATCCTTCCTGTGGTTTCAATTGGTTAGGTTGCAATAGCAACCTCTCTTGGTTCTCTGGCATTTGAAAAATCCGAATGAGATGACTTATGTGAACATGAGTGGCACACCTCTTCCATGAATTTTCATTAACAGCCACTTTTGAAACCTGTGTAGTTAACCCGATACCAATCAGATGCTTGAAATACTATACAAACATTTGTGAAGAAATAGATAGCATAAATAAGAAACAATCACTGATTTTTTTTATTTATTTTTTAACAATCACTGAATTACTAGTCCTCTTCACCTTTCCACTTGAAGAACCACTTCCAAATGACCTGTCCCTGGAGGCAACAGCAGTATCAAGCCAACCCTGTATTTTAGCAGCAGAGGACCTGAGACAGCAAAATCCGTGAGAACAGGGGAGAAACAAAGAAAATGGTTACAATGAATGTATGAAAAATATTGAAAGCAAGAAAATTACTGCACAGAAGGACCATGACTCCCAACACCATGCGATACCACTGAAGACAAGCCTGGCCACAATGCTGGACCTTTTGATCAAAGAAAGAGTATGATTGGTTCACAATATTGACATGCAAAACTATAAAACATGCCACTTTTGCAACTAAGCAAAACTCCAAACAATATGATAATAAGACCTTCTGAGCAAGTCAGAAGTGTACCATTTTTCGTAGGCTCCTTCATCATATTTTGTTGTTCCAGTTGACTTGCAATGGCTATGGGCTATACAGCAACCGAAAGCCACCATTAAATTCAGATCTAGCTCAAAGAACATTTAGTTTAAACTAGGAAATTATGCTTACTGGCCCCAATGCAATCTCTGGTTTCCTCTCAATCAGTGGGGTCTCTGGTTGTGTGGGTAGCTTCAATCTACTGGATCATAGAAAAATATGAAAGAATTATATATAAAGAATAACAGGAAAAAAGAAGAAGAAGAAGAAGAAGAAGAAGATACGAGAGCACTAAATCATCTATAAAACTACCCACCTAGTATCCAAGCTCAGCTCATCAGCATCACCCAATGGCTTTTCACTGTTACTTTCACTCTTAGTCAAGATTGGCATGCTATGTAGATTCAATTGAGGAACTGAAGAATCTAATTCTATACGAACTCTCTTGCTGTCAGGCAAATCAGGTTGTTCTTGAACACGGGGTTCATTCAAAGAGTCTACTATTGTAGTTTCTTTGGGAGATCTTTCCACATTAGATGAGGGATTGGCAACTTCAGCAATTATCAAGCTGGGCATTGAGCTCAAGTTCTCTTTTGTAACTGCTGAATCTGATAAAGTACACAATTTAAAAGACGGAAAAAAATAATAAGAATATTATGAAATGAGCTAAATGAAGAAACCATAACCTTCCAATGAAGGCATTGTACTCTCCCTTGACTCTGGCAAAGCAGAAGGTTTTTCTTCCATAGATTCACCGTCTAATTTACTCTTCTCATTTACATCATTGCTTGGGAACATTCCGGCCAATGCATACAAGGTCTCCACTACTTCTTCCTCATCCTTTGTTATTGGCCCAGAAAGAGTCCGCTCTGGGGTTCGTTTCTACAAAATCAACTCCAAGTATATTAATCAAAATGCTAGATCAAAAAAGGAAAAGAAAGGGATATTTTCATTGTGGCGAAACAGAAAGGACTAACCATGTTCAGTTTGGGTTTCCTTACACCATTCTTTACGTGCGATTCGACTCCACTGACTGTATGGTTCAGCTTCTTTGAATCTGGTAAAGGTGGCGAAACAGATTCGCGATTGCGCTTCTTCATGGCTGTAAATGTAAAAAATAAAATTCACAAATATTAACCAAATAAAAAATACCAAGATTAATTTTTTATTTTTTATTTCAATTTAATACAAAATACCTTTCTGATTCACTAAAAGCTAAAGTATCTCCCTTGGAAAAGTGAAACTCAGGACAGAATGGAGCAAAATCTCAAAACACTACTGTACTAATTAATTTAAAAGAAAAATGCGGCATAAAAGTGGCAGCATCAACATATTAAATAGAAATAATTGAAAACACACAGAATCTTGCGTCCATAAAAAGAAAGAAAAAGCAAAAAGCTTCAGTTTTGCTTCAGTTCTAATCCAAACCCCAAAGCAAAACAAAATAAGAAACTTCCCAGAAGACCCACCAAATAAGAACGAGTCTGAAATTGAAAAACTGAGGCTCCAAGTAATTCATGAAAAAAACAAACAAAAATAAAATTACGGAGACTCCAATTGCCGAAAAATTGAAAATGCCAAAATCTTCCGGGTTTTGATTCAGGAACCACTCACCTGACCGTAGCTTTCTCGGAACAGAGGCATGATCAACGCCATTGCAGTCATCAAAAAACTGTACAAATAATTTTTTTTTAAGAGGTTAAAAAGCGCAACAAACATGAACAATAATTAATAACTTCCGCTCATCAAAACTGTCTACCTTTCTGGAAATCTTAAATCTCTTGCTAGAGCCATTACTCATAGACGGTGCTTGTACACGAAGCTCATCTTCTCCGTCAGACACATCGCAACCCATTTCGTAGCCTTCGTAGCTCGAACTTGTCCGACCAACAGCACTCAATCTCCTTAGCCTCTCTTTCTTCGATCTTTCCGAAGGTATAAAGTCCCCACCAACACTATCTGACCCTTCAAAATTACACACACAAATAGAAAAGCTCATAAACAACTAGAACCCACGAGAAAAGAGATAATAAGGTACATAGGACACGCATAATCGGCGAAGCCTTATCACAAAGGGAAACAACGAACACCCAGATAACGACAAGGACAAAAAATGGGTGGGTTTTGTTCTCTTTTTGTATCTTTGTGTGTGAGTGTGAATTTACCAGCGAAGAGCTTGTGGGGCTTGGCTGGAGAGAACTGACTCGCTCCACGCCTCACGTCTCGAGCTTTGTCCATTTCTGAGTTAACAACATCTGAATTTTTGAAAACGGCTTCGATGGCTCAGAATTCGATCGGACACAAATCCAGATCTTTTTCTTTTTTCCTTTTTTTTTTTTTTTGGGATTTTGAATTTCTTCAATGACAGAAAGAAACCGGGTCAGAGAGAAATAAATCAGAGCGTGCCAAAAATAAAAACCGCGTCCGTTTCTGTAATGAGCCAAAAAGGATAAAATGTGAACAAGAAAGTGATTTGAGAGAACAACGTAGAGAAACAGAGAGAGCGGAGGAGATATATATGAAGAAACTTCTTTTTTTTGGGGGGGTTTAGTTTTACCGAAAAGCTCGCCGGAAAGAAAACCGAAAAAGTGGCGTTTGGGTTTTCCAAAGAAAGAGAAAAATGGATTTTCGTTGCCACATATCTCTCTCTCTCTCTGAGTTTAGAGTGGTAGAGCTCGCGAGGATCTCGTCGGTGAAAAAGAACAGAGGAAGCAGAGACAAAAAGCTTAGCAAAGAGATTGTGGAAAAGAAAGGAGGAAAAGTAATTCGTTCCCTCGTGTTCAGAGAATCAGGTTCTTCGGGAATTAAAGCCGAGTAACAGACCAGACACAGAGAAAAAAAAGGCCAACAAAGAGAGAGAGTGAGAGGTCAAATTGGCCGACAAATAAGAAAAGCTCTAAAATACCCGTGAAAACTCCTTGAATCAAAATTCAAAATACTTTATCAAAATCTGAAAATCACGTTCATTGAACTCTTTTGGAATAAAAGACACCCATTAATGCGCGAATCTCTTAGAACCCAGACCCAGCAATTTCTCACCCGTCTCCGAATCAAACCCCAGATGTAAATTCAAATTCGAAATTACTCTCTCTTCGAATTCTACCCCAAAGCACTGAGAAAATGTGCAAATTTAAACCCAAGAAGAAAACTAACAAACAACCTTCAAGGCCCAAAATACTACGGATTCACACCAGAGCTCCGAAGCTCATTTCTCTCAAACGAGACTCAAAAAAACCGAAGCTTTCGCACAGCAAACTCGCGCTTAAATGCTTCACAAAAACCGCCACCTCCTTCCCTTTCTCTCGCTTTTCCTTTTCTTCTCTCTCTCTCTCTCTCGTCACATTTACACACAGCGCCATTCACTCGTCGTTCTAATATCAGCGGTGCACGCTCGGTGGTCCCTCACGGCCGTTAGATCGCCACCGAAACATCAGACAAACGAATACCCACGTGGCGTCCACGTCGGACAAAAACCCAATCCTTTCCACTCCCGCACACGCCACTGAGCCCAAGCCTAGACGGCCCCGATGCGTTCCGGGAAACCTCGTTGCCGTCCGATGGTTTGTTGGAGACCACGTACTTCTCTTTCTCTGCGATTGAGACGGTTGAATCAGGCTTTTATAACCGAAACCCATGGATCATCGACGGCTACCATGGCAATCCATTCGATGTTTGCCACGTGTCGTATCGACCCTCTCTCCGTACCAATACCGTCTCTATTCCCAAGAAGAAAAATATTCTGTACCTTTCCTCTTCCTCTTATTACAATTTCTCGAAAAAAGAAAAAGAAAAAACATTTGCATTTTGCAAATCGATAAAAGCTGTGAGCAACACGTACCATTCGCAGGCGACTGTGAGACCGTGCGAATTTGTTCACGCGCCTCTTGGAGTGTGGGCTTGAGAGTACGAAAAATTATATATTATATGTACAGACAGATTAATCTCACTGCGACACTGAAATCTGCGACGTGACTTCTAGAAAAAGTTCTCAGTCACGAGGACAGGGGTGGGGATAGCACTCGGCGATTAATTGTTTAATCGACAGCGATTTTTTGATGGGGGATGTGATAATTCGATTCTCTGGCTATCTGCACCTCGGCGTGGCAAAGAGAGTCATGTTTGCTGCGTGACCCATAGCTCTTTTCCGGTAACCTAAGCTGTCTAGGCCAAAGCTAATTACTTAAAAAACCTTCAATTTTTTTACCATACAAGACACTTATGCCCTCGAACCGCAAGCCTTGACAACACTACGGACATAATAATGAATGAGGGGAGGGCCTGGAGACCCTATATAGTAGGTCGCGGGTCCACTATACTACATAGACATTACTTGATTCAGCAACAATTATATGCCGATCTTATCATCTTATTAGAATTATAGGTCTTCTAGCTTTGGGCTTAGCGGAATTAGGCTACTATTTGTCTTTGAATCACTTTCAAAGCACGTAAAGTTTGGTGCAACATTTGATAGTTCAATCATAAATTACTTTAGTTCAATCTTTCAATGCCCGCTATAAAGTCTTAAATCTTCTAGCAATGGTCCCATTATTCACTAGGAGCTGGTAAATGACTTATTGCTCCACTGCATTTGCTGCCTCCTGCAGTTCTTTATTGTGACCGAGATTTTAGGAACCGAGGCTTAAATTGGACGTGAATTATTCATTTTTTCAATGTAAGAGACTACTAAGAGACTATTGTGTTAGGGTTTGAAGGTGGTTAGGCCTAGGATTAAGAGCCACAATATGTTATGGGCTTTTGATTACTCATAACTTGTCTTATTAATAATCCCCATATGCCAACCACAAATCTAATAAATACAAGCTGACGGTTGCATCCACTCCTTGAACAACGAGAGGCAACGGCTGATTTGGAACATTAATTAGTGGGTGATCGATGTCATTATAAAATAATTGTAGAATAGAAATATAATGTCTCATTTTGAGGAGCTGAACCCATTTTTCTGTTCTATGGTCCAAAACAAAATGCCTAGTGGGCCGTTCATCAGATGGGTACAATTACTTTATCATTAACCTATCCAAAGCCCACTTAGTTCTAATAAAATTAAGACCAATCTTGAAGTACCATGATATAGTCTATACAGTTCCTCTTCGGCTTTAACATTCACAAAGTTTACAACCACATGTTTTTCAAATTTTGTTGGGTCAAAGAAGAAGGATTAGGATCTTCTCTATTGAATTTCAAGCGGAAGGAATATGATTTATTTTTAAGTTAAAATTTTATTTTGTTATATTTAACGGTGTACATGGTGTCACGTCATTTAATTTTAAATTTTAAATCATGTGGCCGAGGAGAGAACCAAAAATTATTATTGAGAGGGGCCAAAGCATAACGACAATAACTTTATAGCCTACGGCTTAACCATAGTATTGAAGCTTCTCTTCTTATGTATGCGTACTGTTTTTTTTTTCTCTTTTGGATTTTGTATTTTTTAGTTGTTTGGATTTTCTTTTTTCTTTTTTCAATTTTTTTTTCTTTTTAATTGTTTTCTTTTAGTTGTTTCTTGAGAACTAAAAATTATTATAATTATCAAATAAAAATTAGAAGACATTGTAGAAATGCAATCAATTGACTTAAAACCGCGTTTGATTGTTTTGATTTATTTTAAATTCTTTTGTTTTGATTGTTTTGCCTTAACTTTACATACACCGATACACACGTCAATGTGTTTCATATTGTAAAATCATCAAATTTAATATTTTGGCTTATAAAAAGCCTTTTAGAAGAGGGAAGGGAGGTGTCTGTATCCCCTATGGACCCCTCCATCAGTCCGTCTTTAAACGTAGTAATATATTTACCATGTGATAATATATACTCTATTAAATATGAAAAATTTATTATGAAATGGAAAGGATCCCGACCATACCTTAGGTAACAACTACAAGCTAGTAATAACCGTATGTTATTTGTGTCCTTTTTTTCTCTTTACACGACACATGATACGTATACAACCTCCAGGTTATGAGAGATATCAAGCCAATTAAGGGCAGGAAGCTTTAAGGGCATTTGCGCCTGCCGCCATGTGTAGTCATATTGGCATAGCAGGGACACGCATCATAGTTACCAGAAGTGCCTGGAGGGACGCAGTCGCAACGGGCACAGCACGTCCCACATGCCCTCTTGCATAGCCGAGGCCTAGACGACAATTGACACCTCACCTCACAAGCACCTTCACAATCTGTGGGCAAGAGTGCAAGAATGCTGAGAAATCGAGTGTTGATAGACATGAAAACTAAATGAATATATATACCTATTTTTTGTGAAGAAGGGCTCTCAACCTCGCTTGTGATCACCTAAAACATGTTTTATGTACAAAATTATTTGGGTTAGCGAGGAGGATACAATTGTGGATTAAGAAAGTAAGATCTAGCTAGATCTTATCACTGTATGAATTGCTGGCAATTTGAACAGCAAAATTGTTAAAATTTTCTATTAAAAAAGGGGATACGAAAGTTTACCTTTTGATAGGATTCATCAAGGAGGACAAGGAGGAGAGAAATGAGAAGGGGACCGATTAGCGTTTTGGAGATAGCCATGGCTTGATGCCTTGGAACCGGTGCTCTATGTATGTTTCTGTCGTTAACCTCCAAATTTGGTACACATGGAGGGGGGAAAGAGTGGTCGTATTTATAGGGAAAGAATGTTTACGAAGTTCGGTAATAAAGAGGGTTGGTGCATTCTTAATTCTTTTACCAATGAAAAAGGGGGTTGGTGCATTTTCATGTTTGCTGTGTACGAGAAAGCATTCTTGGAGTGGTCGCAATCGGTCTTCGCCTGTGTGGTTTCTGAAATAACAAGATATAAGGAATGAGAATATTGTCATTAATTATGAAATCATAAATGGAAGAATAATTTTATTTTTATTTTTTATGGAGCGTTTGGGAACTAAATTTTCTGAAATTAAAATTTAATTCTAATTCACTACATAAATTTCGAGGTTTGACTTTATGAGATAAAATTTTAAAAAAAAATTGAAAAAGTTGAATAAAATATGATATGTTTTTGAAAAAAGTAAAATAGAATAGAGAGAATATTGATTCAACCTGTAAATGATTTGCTTTTAGAAAAGAAAGCGAAAGTTACAAGTAAAATAAGAGCAATAAATGGTAAGGCTTGCGGCCTCTAGGGATACCATCCCTTGATGTATCGAGTTCGAATCTGGTTAGGTGTTACCATTTTTTTGGGGTTAGCCACCTGAGCATAGTCCGCGTTTAAAGGCTTCATTTCTACTCTACAGTGCAACTGGAATGGGGCCAGAGATTAGTCTAGTGATCCTAGCTGGGCCTCCACGCTCGGAAGGCTACTACTGTGTGTAGGACAATAGCGAATGAAGTATGTTTGGCTATAAGTGACATAGGATACCCTAAAAAAAAAAATGTCAAATAGGAGCAATAAAACTAAGAATTAAGAAGATTCCATCCATACAAATGTTAGTGAAAACTGAATAGGCTTGATTTTTTGAACCCGTTTCAAGCAAGGATGACATGACTAATCAACCAATCTTGGGATAAACAATCTCTTCTTCTTCTATTTATTTATGCACAACAGTTTAATTCTTCTTATAAATCGAAGACGAGACTCAATAACTTTACTGCAAATATATATTATATAGCTGTTTTCTTTCACTCATATAACTATATAATTTAATTCATTAATCCGAATAATAAATAAAAATGGAGATATTTATACAATTTATTCCACCTCTTTTAAATTTCAACGAAATCTTTCAATTTCTTATTTTACTATGTTCAACTTTATGAACCCCATTTTTATCAAAATGAAATGACAATTAGAGGAGCAATATTGTATTAGCACTGAAAAAATTTGAGCGGTGAGTCGGTGACACAAGTCTACAACTTTTACCACAAAGGAAATTACAAATTGATGTCGCAGTTTATTTGTCAAATAACACTTGGTGTACTACAACTTTTTAATTATTTCATTAATTATGAACTGAAACATCAGTTTGTAAATAACTTTATAGTAAAAGTTGTAGCCCTCAAGCATTTTATTTTATTTTTTAAGAAAAAAACATTTTGCCTTGAAAAGAATGTTGTTCCACCGGCTTTCATTATAAATTCTTACAAATCAATGTAATAGTTCACATAGTACTTACCACATTAACTATTAAAATATAAATTGCCGTGCACTATTGTAAGGAGTCATAAGAAAACATGTAATGCACCGTTACGACATTACCCGTACATTTTAGGAAAACTTGCGGGCTTTAATCCATGATTTAAATCATTTACACTTCTTACTCAGCTTAACCTATAACTTCGGAATAAATCATACTTCCATTAGGTAGAGAAAAGAATTTGGAATGATCCGACTTATTTTTAACCCTCCGATCATATTCATTTGGGTCTGGAGGGTATTCATTTTACCGTATAGATTTTATTTTATTATATTTAACTATATATATAATGCTTTATCATTTAATTTTTTTTAAATGATAAAACAATATATTCTCCCTATAATAATATATACAAAACATAATCTGAGCCTTGAAGCATGCTTTTGCTCTATATCCTCCTCCAGAAACGTGACAGTGGGAAACTGGGAATGGAAAAGGTCTCGTTAAATTTATTGAGGCGAACAGAAAACGTTGGAAATAGTTTGATAGCTCTGATGCTACAATCACACTGTTGATCAAGCGGCTGAGGATAACCATCGCCTCCATTTTGGTCACTTTCACGCCTGCTTAAAGCACCTGATTGGACAGTCACTTGAAACCTGGTGAAAGGAATCAGGAGTACACGGGTCTGGAAAGTGGAAACTCTGGGAAAACCGTTACGTCATGGATTTAACGTTGGATAATCCAGACGTTATATGGCAAGGGACTAATCCCACTTACGATACCCTCCTCATAATTTTTTTCAAATTTAATTTTAAAAAGTTATTTTTATTGATTTTGCTAATCATTTTTTAAAATAAATACTATTTTATAATCACAAAATAATGAACTGCCATGAATACATTTGTGGTGTCAAAAGAGAAAATGTTGGCACAGTTTGCAAAAAGTAGTATTAAAAAAATTATAAGTCTTTTTTATTCTTTAAACCTAAAAAGAAAATCTAACAAAATGTTAAGTTTAAAATTTGTTAAAGAGTTTGTTATACGGGTATATTTGTAATTTTTGTTAAAAATCTTTTAAAAAAAAAAAAAAAAAAACTAAATATGAAGAGGCCATTGTGAATGCTCTAAGGTGATAATTCTAAAATAATTTTTCCCAAATTTGATAGTTTATGAAGGAATTTCATAATTATTATATAATATTAATGTGACAGTTTCAACTGATTTTTTTTTTTTTTTTATATTAGTTACTGTGAGAAAAGAAAAAGTTCCAATGCTAGTTTGATTGGAATAACCACATATTATGAAATAGTTATAGAATGAAAATATGTTTATGGCATTACTCAAGTTTTCTACTTGTTTGGGTTTGATTTGAATGTATTAATTTCAATTGAACTACCTGTTTGAATTTGACTTTTAGTCCAACGTTTAGGGTTATAACGACTCCCTAATAAATTAAGTCAGAGGCAAGAGATGGAGTTTTCTCTACCCAGGCAAAGTCAGACTTAGATCATTACAGATCACAACTGCTAAAGGATAATCTGTCACCAGGTGATGTCTCTACGTTATATGAATACCTATAAAGATCTAGGAAATGGCACATATTTAGTTGAATTACCTGTTTGAATTCAAATTGAGTCCACTCTCAGTTGAAACTGGCCGTTAATATTACAGTAAGGCTGGGTAAGGATTAATGGATTTTGGGAATTGAAAGTTGGATTTGGATTCAATATAATTTTGAGTCTTTAAGATTACTGATCCATTTAACAAATGGGCCAGAACACAGCCCAACAAATTGGGCCATAACATTTTAAACCAGTAGCGTCAATATGAATACTGGTCGAATTGGAGGCTAAAGGAGGAATGGAA
Organism: Alnus rubra; assembly: GCA_028654335.1. Classification (NCBI taxonomy): domain Eukaryota; kingdom Viridiplantae; phylum Streptophyta; class Magnoliopsida; order Fagales; family Betulaceae; genus Alnus; species Alnus rubra. Next base: position 389,950 of record JAJPGS010000204.1, on the reverse strand, counting down.
CAAATCTATTTGCTGATATCCCAAATTAATTAAAGAGGAAAAACTGGGATTAAAAATCTACAGGTCATGCTTTGGACGATTCCCTTTGGCCCTTCATTTTCCTAAAAGAGACATTATAGACTTTGAGAGCATTTATGATAAGCTTTTTAAAAAAAAATTTAGCTAGTCAATTTTTAAAGTAATTAAATAACAAACTTTATAAATGTTTATTTACTTTAAATAAATACTATTTTTTTATTGATAAAGTTAACTACAAAAAAGCATTTAATACATTGAATTCAAGTCAAGCCAAACCTTTTTGAAGCATTCAATGCAACAAATAATATTAAAAAATTGTAACATGCACTTTTTTTTTTGTCTTTAAATCTAAAGAGAGATTCTCTTACAAATGTTAAGTTTAACATTTTGACAAAGAATTTGTTAAATGAGCATTTTTATGGTTTTTGTTAAAAATGTAGAAAAAAGTCAAATATAAAGAGTTCATTGTGAGTGCTTTGATTGGCTTTCTCTTTTCTGTTTTTTTGGACGGGCTATTCATTGTGCTTATATAGTCCTAGACAACATTTTCCTTAAACAAAATGATTCATGAAGATGAAAGTGTTGCTAAATGAACTATATGACAACGTTGAAATAAATTTTATTAAAAAATATGTACTTCTCACATGCTATTTAAAAGGCATGTGAGAATCACAGACACGCCACGTTTCTGACACCCATCACACCAGAGCATCTCACGTTGGTTGCAGGGAAAGCACTTTCCCTTCATGGTGCTTTTCTTTTAATCCTGCATACACCACCCACAAGCCCGCACAGCTGTTATTAAATGCCGAATTATCATAAACATTGCATGTGCATGTCATGCACACTTCATCAGTAGAAGTTAAGTTAGTTGACTGCTCACTTGGTAAAAATCAAAGTCACCAAGAAAGAAAACCGATGTTCTGTTCCTTCTTCTGCAAAGGGCCTCCAAAACCAAATGTCTCTTTTCATGCCTAGGGTTCTTTTTAACCCCTCCAGGCTCCACACAACCTCTTCTTTCACCATGAGTGTTTCCACTGCATCAACATCGCTTAGATTTGTATAGTGGGGTGCCAAAAAGCCAAGCTTTTGTTAAAGTGGCTCGAACTATTTGGGGATTGATATGTTTTGAGGCTAGGATTTTTACAACAAGGGCAAAAGTTTCCTGGGGGAGGGGGTATGTTCTCAAGTTGAGTTTCTCCATTCTACTGCATGATCAAACAGATATTTATTTATTTATGAAAAAAAAAATTTACATTTGAGAAAGCCTACAATACATTTACACCTAATTAACCAATGGGAATCAGGGTTACAGCAGGAAAGAAATGAAGCAAATTCAACATGTTACAAGAGCTTAGAAACAACAGTCAACAGTAGAACTTATATCAGAATAAAAAGGAAAACCAACCAAGAATGGGGGCAAAAAGCATGTTTAACTACCCAATTTAAAAGCATCCACAAATAGGCCCAAGCACACTCCAGCTTTCCAGTAATTCATCATCCCAATTAAAGACTGTAATCTAGCAGCAGATAGAGGAGGAGGCTTTCTGTACATAAGCATGCCAATCCCCTCAATGGCAGCAACAACTACACCTGCAACCAGTACGTCCCAATCCCCAGTCTGCCCAAGGATTGTTGCCAATGCATTTGCTGTGTAGAAACCCAAAAGAAGCAAAAATATCTTCACGGGGAAGTTCTTCCTAGCCGAGTTCAGCTTCTCCAGTAGCTGTCTTCCACCTGCACTCACTATTCGGCCCAATCGAGTGCGTCCAAGATCAGGGCCGTCACCATTACTGGCAAGATCAGGGCCATCACCATTACTGGGAATCCCGCCCGTGTCCAATGCAAAGCCTACTTTCCACCCCTGCTTTCTTGTCTGAAAACTGTATCAAGGTAATAAAAACCAATGTCATGTTCACAAGGGCCTCAATTCTGAAAGTCACATAAATATATAGGAGGAAAAAATTCTTGTTTTACAACGGACACACAGCTTCAATGGCAACACCCAAATCACGCATGCCAGGAAAAAATAGGCATAAAACGATTTTGTTTTCAAAAGAATTGACAAAGAAAGCACATAAAACCCTTTATGTGCATTGAAAATTCAATATATCGACTGGTTCATATTCTTTAGTCACAGGTACAGGTATATGAAAATCCTAAAACTGACTCAACTCTTTGTCCAGGTGACCTAAACAACTTTTTATTCAAATCCCAGTGCAACCCACAAAATATCACCCATTATCACTCTAGTTGTAACAACACAAATACCTCATAAAATTCAAGAATTCTGGAACTAGGAGTTAGATGGGTGCATATACATATTTCTTTTTCGATGAATGAAAATTTTTATAACAAAACTTAGAAAAACTCAGTTACACCAATACACTCCAGCATGGAAACGGCCAGACCTCAACGGCAATCACAGTACACAGAAACCCCTATATATGTACCCCTGCATCTATACAGAACAAGCAAGACCTCAGCAAAAACAGAACAAAGCAAAGCATCAAATAATTTGGAAACCTCAACAAATTTTTTTTTTTTTTCCTGAGAATGAAATCTCATCAATCTACTCGCGAGTATTAAAGGCTTAAATCAGAGATTGGTGGGTCATTTCCAGACTCACTGAAAACCATCGAATAATTCTGATTTTTGGTTGGTTCGACAACAGCAAATAAAGTGTCGAAAAATGTTACCTTCTCTGGGAAAAAGGCGCAGACTTTACGACAATTTGTTTTGGATTTTGCCGACTGATGAAACGAGGTTCACTGCAACAGTTGTGGGCGAGGGCCAAACATGATCTTTCTGGGCTGTCGGTCTCCGTTATTGATAAAACAGGTCGTAACATCATCGATCCCGTTCCACATGCCATGAGCTAACATCACGCTCAAATCATGCCGAGAAGGAACGCCAAGAAAGAGAACAAGTGAAGTGGATTGGGGATGAGGGATGGGAAACTCTGCCGTTCAAAGGGAATATAGACGGCACCGTTTGAACAAATAGAATTAATTAGTAGAGATTATGGATTTTGGGAGTTGGGTTTCGATTCAATTTAATTTTGAGTCTTTAAGCTTTCTGATCCATTTAATAAATGGGCCTGAATACTGTTTTCTGGGCCTTTCGGCTCACTGCAAAACAAATTGGGCCATAATAGCTTAAAACCAGTAGCGTCGTATATGAATACTGGTCAAATTGGAGGCTAAAGTAGGAAATAGCCATAGTTTTATGGATGCACCTGTTAAAAGTCTATAGAACTACCTCACGTTTATTTGCAGAAAAGAAAATTATAGTAGTGCCAAAAAGATTATAAGGAAATTCTTTCGATTCAATTTATTAAACTGAACATTTATAGCACATAATTGTCGTATGCAATTTTTTTTAATTATATATATATTTGCAGAATTTGGCCGTTGTGCCGGATTCCGACCAAAATGGCCGTAACATGCTAGTTAGCCGGATCTAACTAGAACTGCCATATCTATGCCGATCTCGACCGTTCTGGCCGAATCCTAGCCATCTCGGCCGTTTTGACAAGATTCTGGCCATTCTGACCAGATTTTCGGCGATATTTGTTGAATTTCGGTGATGATTGATTGCTTGAGTGTAAAGATCAACTGTTATATCTACATAATTATCATATGTATTTTTTTTAATTATATATATATATATATATATATATATATATATATATATATATAAATAAAATAAAATATGTATCAGTTTAATAGACCGAAATAACTTAATTTAGAAAAGGAACAAAAAAAAAAAAACTTCATTAGTGACAAAATACGTAACTATATATATCGTGTATATGAAGCGAATGGCATTTCCTGTGTTTTCCCACAAGAAGCCTAGAGTTGCGGTCCTAAAAGAGGCTCGATAAAGGGCAATACTCAATGAGGAGTAATGTTAAGATGAAAAACTTTTAAGTCTTTTTTAATCATTCTAAAATTTATGTAATTTTTTAAAATTACTATTAGATATGTAATAGATATATTATTAAATTTTAATTAAATAATAATTTTAAAAGTGACATGAATGATTCAAATAAAAAATGAATATTCCTTCTAAGAAAATGATACAAATACTCTTGCTACGCATCTTGTGCACAGCACAAAAGTTGTGCTGGATCACACCTCTTTCTTTTAGCACTATTTCTTGATGAAACAAATCTATTTGTTAATACCCCAAATTAATCAAAAATAAAAATTTGTAATTAAAAATCTACAGGTCATGCTTTGGACGACTCATTTTGACCCTTCATTTTCGCAAAAGAGACCATATAGACTTTGATGGAATTTATCTTTCCTTTTTTGTTTTTTATGAACTGGCTTCTCCTTGACAGCAATTTAATTTCCTGAACCAAATGAAGAGGAGTGTTGCTAATTGTTGTATAAGTTTCTTATATTTATTACTTCAGTTATTAAATAATTAAATTTTGTTATTAATGAAATTATGCCACACGAATTTGCATGAAAATTATAATAGAAACTATAATATTATCCAAGCATTTTCCAGTGAAAGAAGGGAGAGATAGATGAAACTTCAACATATTCATTTAATATATATATATATATATATATATATATATATATATATATAGGAAAAAAAAACATTATTATGCAACTCAAATTACAAAACTATAAAAACAACTCTTATGAATAATATTGCTATATATAACAACATTTTTATCATATTACTATTTCACTTGGATGCTAATGTAGTGTCAAATCAATTTTTAATTTCTTTTTTTCAAAGAAAGTTGATTTAAGAGGTGACTGACACTACAATATCAGCGTAAGTAAAATAGCGATAAAGATAAAATTAAGTGAGCGAGGTTTCTACATAACTCCAGAATTTACACAAGAAAGACAGTCTTCTATTTTTAGTACACAATTTCATTTTCGATCTACCACCCTTTTTATTTTTCTCTCAAGGTTAAAGACATAATTAAACACCACCGGCATATGTTTATGTTTCAAGGACACTTGGGTTTGTTGCCACGGGTGGTCATGCTGGCGTAGCAGGGGCAGACGTCATGATTGCCGGAAGTGCCCGGAGGAACACAGTTGCAGCGGGCACAGCAGGTCCCACACGCCCTCTTGCACAGGTTCTGCCTCGAAGATAACTGACACCTGGCAGCACATGCTCCTCCACAGTCTGAAAATAAAGCAAACAACAACATAGTTTGAATACGTTAGCCAATCACGACCACCCAATTAATCAAACTGCAGTCGAATCATATAACAAATCGATGGAATTAAGAAGACGAATTACTCACCCATTTTTGCCGGGAGAGAACCCTGCGGTACATTAAACAGCACGTGTTTGTGTTAGAAAGTGATCATAAAGTAACGTTTACGTACTGACAAAAGTGAAGGATATCAAGAAATTAAAGACTGATAAAACTTTACCTTCTGATCAGCTTCAGCGACATGGATAACGAGAAGAGAAATGAGAACAGAAGCAATCAAAGCCTTGGAGATGGCCATGGTTAAAGAGCTTGAAACTACAGACTTTGTTCAATGGTAGATGAAACCTCTATATTGAGCGAGTAAAGGTGAGATATGGGTGGTGCTATTTATAGCGCCCGCGTGTGAGGCGGCGAGAGAGAGAGAGATAAAGATGACAGCCACCGGTGCATGCAAGGACGGGACATTATAATAATAATAATAATAATAATAAATGTACGCGGAAGGGAAACAAAAAGGAAAAGAGGAAGAATAGTTGCATAGTGACTAGTCAGGGAGTATCTGGAAAAGAAAACTGTGGAATCATCTAGAGCAGGCACATTTGTATTTGCTTGCTGGATAGGATCTGCAAGTGGCTTAAGGTAGGACATTTTTTAACTTCAAAGGTATACTTTTTTTTTTAATTAAAAAAAAGAAAAAAGAAAGGGGTTTAAGGTAGGGCATTGTTTTAACTTTTAAGGCACTTATCATAAATAAGAATAATGCTACGCCTATAATTCTTTTAGAAATTTGTTGACATGCATGTATCCACATAGCCGCTAAAAAGAAAGAATTAACACATTTTAATCATATGCTGGCGCATGTTTCCAAGTTGCAAAAAATGTTGTAAGATTAACATTTTTCTTGAAATAAATACACTTAAAACTCTTTTATAAATTTGTTGACATGTATGGGTATGTGATTTGAACCACAGCTATTAGAACAAAATTAACCCCCTCCGATCTCATGTTAACACATGTTTACAAGTTGCAAAAGTGTTGTAGGATTAACATTTTTCTTGAAATAAATGATTTTTTACCCACCCATCTTCAATGCAAAAATCTTTTACACCGACAATTACAAATGTTGTAAGCAATCTTGTCATCGTTAGTGCTATCCTTTCATTATGATTATCAAATTCTCTTACCACTAGTTGTAAAAGGCATTTTCCCCAAGTAGTTCATCAAAAACTGTAGTTTTTTTGCTGATCTTTTCTTTTGCCTATATATGTGTCAAGAAACTATTCGGTCAAAACTATTTATTTGAGTCATTTTTAAATATTATTAATTTTTTTTTTTGTTGTAATATTTGAACTAAGATTTTATTGGGTGTCTCACTCCACTTGCATTGTCTTTTCTTCTTTTCCCTTTTTTTTTTTTTTTTTTAAAGAAAAAAAGAAAAAAGAGGTGTAGGCATTCTGGGCGTGTGAGTCTGAGAGTTGGCAGAAAGCGATGGTGGGATTTGTTGGAAAGGAAGGCTTCACAGCTGTACAAAAGTTGCTCTACAGCTGTATTCAGCTCTCTTGAAGCGAATGCCAAAACGCTCAAATCAATATCGAAAGAAAAAATATATATATTAATCATCGATTTAATAAAAACTTGATGTCTTACAATTAATTAAATTTTGTTACATTTAATAATATAAGTAAGAATAAAAATTTCCTATAAATTAATTTATAAAATTTTTTATAAAAATTATATTTAAGATTAACATGTGTCTCTTTGCAGGTAAGAACTACATGTTATTTTAATAGTATAAGCTTCAACATGTTTTTTTAATAGCATAGACACTTGTCACTTTTATATGTGAGTTGTAAAAAAATTCCTACAAACCGATTTGTTGAAAATTTATGTCCTACAAATAAAGTCGTGTCATTTAGATGTTTTTAATGACATTGTAAAATATTTACTGTGAAAAAGGAAAAAATAAAAAAAGAATGCAATGAGTCCTCTATTCTCAAAGGCAAAAACAAAAAAATTAATAGTGAGAATCCTCTTCCAAAAAAAAAAAATAGTTGCAATAATTAATGATCGTTCTATTTATATATCATAGTAATGCTATGAATTTTTTATTTTTTTATCTTTTTTAATATAATTTTTAAAATTATTATTGGATTAAAATTCAATAGTAATTCATCTCAAATTCAATAATAATTTTAAGAGTCACTATAATTTAGGAGAATAAAAAGATAGTCTTAACCTTATATATTCACGCATATTATTATTAGATTTCACTTAGCTTAGAACAAGACAGAAAAATTAAGACTTTTGTCATTACTAGTATAATTTTTATCTAACTTTTATATTGATTCATTTCAATGGATCGTGAACCTCTCCATTTCACTTTAAATGAAAATGATATATTTCATAATTTAAGTAAAATTTTACGAATTTAATGGTTTATATTTTACAATATCATTAAAAAATTTAAATATATATTTGACCGAATTATTGAAGAATAGCTTGAAGTGAGTCAGACATGACTTGGCGATTACCAAAGACAAATAATTAAATAATTAAAGTAGTCAAACTTGCAAGGAGGGTAGGTGAGCCATTCCTAAAAGTTAGTAATGAGAAGAGTCAGAGGACAATCAACTCTATTACACAATAATAATATCGGACAAAGATAAATGAATAATATTCATTTTATGTTAAGATCATGATTAATTTTAAATTTTGACTATAAAATTAATATTATTTATTTTATTTGAAATAAAAGTATCCTTGTCTAATAATATGGAGGGTATCAAAATTAGTTGATAGTTCTTGTGATAAGGAAAAAAAGAAAGAAAAAGAAAGTCCTTATATTTAATTTCTATTCATTTTTTTTTAATGAAAACTATCAACCGTGATGTTACACAAATCATATTATATTATGACACATGTCATTTCAAAATAATTTACAAAAGTTATGTTATTTATTTTTTTTAAAAAAAATTATCGAGCTTTAGCCGAACGAGTAGTCGATAGGATCTCGACAAGGAATTTGGTGAGCCGAGTTAGAACAATTATTTAAATCTCAATTAACTTGATTTCGAAACGAGTTTGAACACTCATGTGATTCAATTAAGCCGATAAAATTTAATACTCGACTCAAATATAACCCTATTCACAATATATTTAAAATTGTAGTTATTTTTATTTCACATGATAACACTATTTTAAATTTAAAAAAAAAAAAAAATACTACCTACTTACTGATATAGCTAATTCAGAATTCAGAAACCCAAATAGCGGTTTACAGAAATGGAAAATTTCCCAGAATCTTTGGTTGCATTGGAGCTTGTGTAAGATAAGCTTAAAAGAAAGGTAGAGATAGATAAGAACAGACAAATATAAATGTAGCAGCTACCTGACTGGTTTGGCTGGCACTTTGGAGAGTCTTATGGGCGCCGACAAAAACGCCAAGTTATCTGAGTCACCAAACCGATGTAAAAGAAAGACAAACATCATTGTTTAACACCGCTGTAGTCCATAAATATTGAAAACTACGTTCACACATAAATTTTAAGTGCCTGTTTATCAAATATTTTCATTGCGGATTACCTCACAAATTATTTTATTTAAATTTGAGAGAATTTATATTAATAAATATGAGAGACCACTTATGAAATTTATATGACTAAATAAAAATTATATTTTACAACCACTTATCTTGTCAGGTAGATTTCATAAGTGGTCTCTCATAATTACATGCTCAAATTCTTTTAAATTCAGACAAATAATTTGAGAAGATACCGATTCTTCATTCTTTTCCTTAAAAATGTTACCTTCAAAACATTCCACTTTTTATAATACATCAATCATTTTTTAACAACCTTCTTTACTTTTTATATCACATCAATAACTTTTTAATAACTTTTTTTTCATTTTTCGTTACAGATAATTGAAAATTTCTTTTTACTTTTATCATACGAATCACTTTTTATTGTTATTAAAAATAATTAAAAAAAAAATACCTTAATTTTTTTTTTTACCAAACACACGTAAATGTGTCGTTTTGCGGGCAGCAAAAACCTTCTAGGAAATCTGAGGCGTACTTGGCTGACTCTTGAGTTTTGGAGGAAGCATAGGAACAACCAAAACTTTCCCTATTCTCTTAAGATCTGGAAAGACGGAAGAAGGCTAACCCAAAGCGACTTTGACAGCTGCACAATGTCGGGAATAATCTGTACTGTCTATGAAACCAAGGCAGCTCATCAAAATGACACATGGTTCCAAGGAAATGAACGAATTGAACTTTGCTTCTTCGACTACTTCGAGTATTAATATTAGGGTTAAATACTTAGGTGCGGTTTGCAACTTTTATTTTTTGCCTTATGAGTTTTACTTTTTATCATAGGTGATTCTTGTAGTATTAAAAAAGACAGAAATGGTACTTCCGTCTATTTCTCCATCCAAAACTAACATCCAATCATGTCATCCTATAGGTGTTGGAGTACATGCGGGACACCTGTTCCTGTGGTACATCTCAGCGCTGACGTGGCTACAATTTTTTTTTTTATATTTTTTATTATTATTATTTTAGTGATTACTTTTATATTAAAAATAAAAAAATTAAATCTGGGGTAGCTTAGCCACCCTAAAAAATAGCCACCCCCAAGGCCATTTTTTAGGGTGGCCGAACCTCTCCTGTGGGCCATGGGAGTGGTTGAACCACCCCCATGTGGCCCAAAGGAGTGGCTGAGCCACCCCTATAACTTTTTTATTTATTTCTTATTTTAAAAAAAAAATTAAGCCTTAAAATTAAGAACCACAATTTTTTTTTCAATATATACCCCTATAGTTTTATAAATTGCACGATGTGCCCCATGTGGTTAATAAGTACCATAAATGATATTTTGTTTTTGTAATTATAACACAAATGATACTTTGTACACAAACAATATTTGGTATATTTAGTATGCATGTTTTGAACCAAAAGTAACATATATTCATGTCGTGTATCAAAATAATATGTTGACAAAAATTGAACTCATCATTAAAAAAAAACAAAAAACAATCAGACCGGTGTAAAATTGGAAATACAAAATCATCTGCGTGGCCAATTGATATAATCCAAAAAATGACCAAATGTTTGTTACTTAAACACAATTTTTTTTCCAATAAATACCCTTGTGGTTTTACACATTTCATAATATGCCCCCTGTGGTTTAAATAAGTATCAGAAATGGTACATTGGTTTTATAAATATATCACACATGGTACTTTGTACACAATTAACATATTTTTGTCCTCAAGGGGTAGTTCAATCGGTTGGGGACCACGCCTCATTAAGCGGAGGTTACAAGTTTGAATCCCCCTTCTCCTCTTGCGTGGATATGTCAAAAAATAAAATAAAATAAAATCAATATATTTTTACCATATATATATTATAAAAAAAAAAAAAAACCAAGGTACCATTAAAAGAGAAATCATTAAAATAATAATAATAAAATGATAGCCACGTCAGCTGAGGTGTACCACGGGGATAGGTGTCGTGCATGCATGCCGACGCTTGTAGGATGACATGGTTGGACGTTAGTTTTGGACAAAAAATTGGACGGAGGTATCATTTTTGTCTTTTCCCATACTACATGTACCTAATTTGATAAAAAAGAAAACCGATAGGGCAAAAAATAAAGGTCGAAAAATACAAGGGTGTATAGGCTATTTAACCCTTAATATTATAATTTTCATATTTTATTAAAGTATTAATTTAAATATTTATATTCATAATATTTTTATGTACTTAAATTGTTAGGATACGTAATTGTTTAATATAGTCCTAACTCTTATTTCAATTAACTCTTATTTTAATTAAATATTTTATATATTACATAATTATTAAAGAATAATTTAAAACCACAGATAATTAATACTTTATATGGCGAGTGTGTCACGTGGTTTTGTTAGAAGAAAAATAGAAGGGAAAGGAAGAGTGTGAATAGAATAGAAATGGGTGGAAGGATGAAGATTTCCTTAGTTTTGTTGAGAGAGAAATATGGGAGGAATTAAAGAAAATAGCAAGGATCGATCCACTTTCCCTCCGGGCCTACGATCTACTATCCTTTCCTTCCGATCTTCTTTCCCAATAATTAACTCAAGTGTTAAAATATTAATTAAATATTAAATTTATTAATTTTTATTAACTTAAGTTTTTAAAATAAGACGATAAGCGGTGGCATAAATTTTGAGTTCGAACCCTGTTTTTCTTCATCATTTACCTTCGATTTTTATTGAATATTTCACGTATTGAACTTCACCTATTAAAAATAAATTTGACTCCACATATTAGGATGAATGTTAAAGTATTAATTAAATAATTAAATTTATCTAATTTTAAAGCACATCTTGGTCTGTCATTATCTCTTCCAAGTGGATTAAAAGTGGAAAATACCTCTCTTATAATCCTTTTCCAATTACTGAAGAGAGAGAGAAAAAAATAGCCTTCAAATACCAGTATTTGTAATATGATATATTAAGTTTATGATAAAGTTTTCTTATCAAATTGAATTAGAGGAATATATGAAGTTTAGCATTTTTTTTTATTGGGTTGGGTAAGATTTATCTAAATTATTTAATATATTAAATTGACATATATTTAAAATACATGTGAGAATTAAAAATATACATAAGAATTATATGCATTTCGGATAAATATCAATTTAATAGGTTGAATTATAAAAAAAAAATTCAGTCCAATTTGATGAAAAAAATAAATAATAATTATCCTTAGGTTTATCTCACCTATATTCCTTGAAAATTAACGATTGAGGTGTAAAGTTCATCAACCACAAGTTCTTAAATTAGGCATCCCATTTGCCCAGGGACGGAGCCAGGGGGAGTCGAGAGGGGCAAGTGCCCCCTCTCAACCCACAAAATTTTTTCTTACGACTGATAAAATTTTCTTCAATACCCTTGTTGCCCACCTTAAACCAACCACAAGGGACATAGACATTACCAGTGTGGGCAAGCAGCAAACAACGTTTTACTGTTTCAATTTGCAGATTTATTTTTTTTACTGTTTTAGACTTTTAGTTTCAGAGTTTTAAGAAAGTTAGGTTTAGGAAAAAGGCTCGCGAAGAAGAAGATCCAAGCTGTGCGTTTTAGCTGTGTTTTAGTTGTTCTTAAACGCCCCGTTTCATTAAAGACACACTGACTCTTGGAGATGAAAAGGACATGCTCCATTTCAGCATGAGTAATGTGGGTCCAAAAGAAAAGGTTTAAAAAGTTAAAACTTTTTTTTTTTTCCTTGGCTATCTTTTGACTTTTTTTGACTTTACTTTTTTTCTTCTGCGTTTTTTGTCTTAAGGTTTGAGGTACCCAACTGGCCAACCATAACTCTGTTGGGGTGAATTTAATAAATTTTTGAAAATGTGATAATTATGGTAATATGCATAAATATATATAATTTTTTTTTTTTAAAAAAAAAAAAAACGTATGATTTGAGAACTAATTTATGCTTTTTTAATGCTTATAGCTAATGTGTGAAAATATAAATTACATTTAAATGAATTAAATTATTTATGAATTTTGTTAGTTATATTTTTTAATATTTGTAATCGATTTTTTTTTCTTTTTTAAATAAAAAACAAACTCTTTTAATCTTCCCCCTTGTGGGTCGATATTCTGGCTCCGCCACTGCATTTGCATATTAGGCCTTCTAAATCTAAACCTAGCTATATGCATTATATAGTATAACACAAATAATAATAATAATAACAATAATAATTTGGCGAACTATCGGACCTAGACTGTTTAACTTTCAAGCATAGTTCGTTGGACTAGGAAACATGCAATATTCCTTTTTCTTTTTTTCTTTTTTAATCTTTATCATTATTGTCCTCTAGTATTATTAAAATATTAATTAAGTATAATTTTTTCTTATTATTATTAATTTAAGATTGTGGACAACTGTTAATTTAAGATGATATAAGAATTGTGTGAACATTTGAAATAATTGATAATTTAATAAATATTATTATTATTTTTTAGGTAAAAACAAGTAGGCATAGCTCATTGTTGTAGTCTTTTCAAAAAAAAAAGCTCATTGTTGTAGTCCTCCATAGTTAATGGAAGAACAATGGGTATGTTTGGCAAGTCACTTGCCATGTCAGAATAGTGGGTTATTATTTTTTAGAGTTAGTAAAAAGTGATGATGTGATATAAAGTAAAAAGAATTTGTATAAAAAAATGAAAAAGTTTTGTATTATAATGATTTTTTTATTTGAATAATAATAAAAAATTATTAATGTGATAAATTAAATTAAAAAATAAGAATGTTTTGATGTTAATTAATATTGAAAAATGTGAAAAAGTAAGAAAAAGAGAGAAAATGATTGGCTGGCATTATCGTGGCATGGCAAGTCACTTGCCAAGACTTGCCAAGCCCAATGCTTTTTGGACCTTTCGCTTCTCAGCAAAACAAATTGCGTTTAGATTTTTTTTTGGCTTAATTAGGAGAATAATTTACGGTCTCAATCATGCCGAAAACCAGTCACACATGTGGATTTATACTATTTATTTACATGTGAAATATTTAATTAAAATGTAAAGAAAATGATAAAGATTGATGAGGTCCAAACAAATTATGATCATGACCTTTGCTTTGATATTATATAAATAAATTATCACTTATTTAAACCGATAGAAAAATGTGAATTTAATTATTTAATTAATAATTTAACATTCATTAATATATAATAAATATGATTTCGTAAGGATAATTGTATGAAAATCTAGAATTACCTAACGTTTATTTGAAGAAAAAAAAAAGGGGTGATGAGAATATATATTAAGAGCAATCTATTCTACATCGTATATGCATGGACCGATTGGCATTTCCTTGGTTTTTCCATAAGAAAACGAGTGTTTGTGTCCCAAAAGAAGCATGAAGAAAGGTAATACCCAAAAAAAAAGAAAAATATATCAGGTGATACCCCATTGATCTACGCGGAACAAGCAGGCTCGACATTCTAAGTTGTCCAAGACAAGTGGACCCCTGAGCATGCTCTCTCAAGCTGGCACAAAAATTTGGGCATATATTCCAATTTGAAAAAAGATTAAAAAAAAAAAAAAAAAAACTTCTAATTACACACTCACTCACCTCATGTGATAGAGTGGGTGTGTAAGGAGAGAAATGATTAAAACACTCACACTACACAACACTAAGACACAATGAAGTGGGACCCACACATGGACCCCACTCCATTGTGTCTTGGTGTTGTGTTATTGTTGTGTAGTATATTTGTAAGAATCACTCCCCGTGCAAAGAAGTGTGTGTAAAAAGCGTTTTAGTAACACTCTCCAGGAACACAGCTGATTAGGCGAATTAGTTTATTTGATTTATTTCATGATTTACAGAAGAAATTCCAGGTCTCAAGTACTCATGAAAGCTGACAAATTTGGTTGGTTCTGTAATGTAATTTTTTAGGCGTGGATTCAATCTCCGATCCAAGGACATGAAGGACCAGAAATTGACCGTGATTGGGGACATCGATCCGGTTTGATGTAGTCATCAAGTTGAGGAAGCTCTGCACCACGGACATATCATCTAGCTGTTGGACCGGCCAGCAAGAGAGCCTGAGAAGAAGAAGGAATATATATCCCCTCCCGTGGCAAGATCCTGAGAGAGGGATCAGGTAAATAAGGCTTATTAGGCTAAGCTTCGGAATGCCTACCGAGCCTATAATCCTTAATTACGACCCAGAATTCTACCCAGATGAATAGATGATGGTACAAACTCAATGGAGCAGCCGAACGCTTGTCTAATTTGCTGATTCGTAGATCTTAGAAGAGTTAGATTGCAACATAAATAATAGAAACTAAATAAAAAAAAGAAGAATGATTGTGGCCGGGTGATAATGAATTTAAATATTTTTTCTGTTACTGATGTTGCATTGAAGAAGACATAACTGAGAGAGGCTGATGATGGGATTAGTTAATCTTATTAATGTTTTATGTTGTTGTTTGGACTTTTCTCTTCTTCTTTTTTACTTTTTTTTTTAAAAAAATAAAAATAAAAAATAAAAAAGTCATCTTTTTAAAATTATTATCAAACGACTTTCTTTACATTTATACATTAATCACTTTTTATTATTATTGGTTAGTGGTTTTTACATCAATAGAAGAGTTTAGTACTTTCGAGCTAGCTGTTTTATTTGTTCTTTATTTTTTAAAATGAGTGTTGTGTGCTGCCGGATGGTGGGGGCCATCTTCAGGGTCACCAAATCATTCACCATTGTGGTGACACCGCCATTGGAGTCGCATCATTTTTTTATTTTATTTTTTGTCCTTTATTTTATAAAAACATTTCTTAATTTTTATCTCAAATATAGTCTGCATTAAATCAATTCTCAACTTTTATGACTTTATTTGTTAATGTGTTTTGGAAATATTTTTGTTTTTTGTTTGAAAAATTGTTCTGGTATTTTCTATTTTTTATTTTTATCAAACGCACTCTAAATGATGTATTTTTCGCTATATTTTGTTTGAAAACGCCATTTAACCTACAAAATTGCAGGCCAAACTCAATGAAACACTTGGGGGCAAGTATTATTAGTACCGTTATATCATTAATACTCCTAACCAATCAGCCAGTGATAAATAACAGCAGACAGATGATGATTGTAGCAGGTTATCATCAGAAGATAGAAGATTATCATCATGCTATCAATACTTAGCATACTCTGAAATTGTACAACTATATATATATGAACCATTATATAATTATTAACGAAAAGGGGAAAAAAAGAAAAAGAAAAGAAACCTCCTTTCTGTAATTCAAACTCATGATATCAATAACAACCATATATTATATAATTAAAAGCCTTTACACAAAGTGACATACTTGTATTTAGTACACAAATCTTATTTTCCACGACCCTAGCCTTTGTTAATTATTTCTCTTTCCAAGTACTGAAAGACTTCATTACACCAGCGTATATAGCCAGGCTAGGCGTGATTTATAAATATATACTTTTATGGGCACTTGCGTCTGTTGCCATGGGTGGTCATGTTAGCGTAGCAGGGGCAGACCTCAAGATTACCGGAAGTGCCTGGAGGAACACAGCTGCAACGGGCACAGCAAGTCCCGCATGCCCTCTTGCAAAGGTGCGGCCTAGACGACAACCGACACCTTGCAGCACATGCTGCTCCACAATCTGAAAACATAGCATATATACAACACAGTACTTGACAACGTTAGCCAACTATATATGACGACTCAATCAAACAGTATCATCCTAATTAACATCTATACTGATGGAAGAAGATGAAAGTTCACCTATTTTTGTCGATGAGTACTTTTTGTTCACCTGCAGCATCCCTCAACAGCATTCCATGTGGGTACGTTAGAAAGTGATATATATATATATAAAACTCCATGTTTAGTTTGTAAAAACTATGCACACAGAGAGAGAGAGAGAGAGAGAGAGAGAGAGAGAGAGAGAGAGAGAGAGAGAGAGTTACCATCTGATCAGCTTCACTGAGATGTATGACGAGAAGAGAAACGAGAATGAAAGCAATCAACTCCTTGGCGATGGCCATTGTTAAAGACTTGGAACTAGAGCTTTGTGTTCAACGCTAGTTGAAACTTCAATATGTAGTGCGTACAAGTGAGATAAGGGTGCTCTTATTTATAGCAAGCGTTCGTGAGAAAGAATAAAGCGGGGAGCCCGGGGGAGGTGCATGCAAGAACGGGAAATTCTATGCGGAAGCTAGGGAGATAGAAAATAGTTTCATGTACCGACTATTAATGGGGCTATTTTTTTTGGATAGTGGGTCTCCTGTTCGGGCAGAGGAGAGCCCACCATTCTTTGCCTAATTACAGAGGCTATAGAGAATTTTTTAAAATGTTTAATTGCAATGAATTTTATCAAGAACCAAAGTGGTTTGTAGAGAGAGATCTCGGAGAGTTGAGGGAAAAAGAAACTTATGAAACTTGTATTCATCGAAGTAGTAAACAAAGTGTTGCTTTATATACGCAATGAAAACAGAGCATACGCTCCGATCCTCTAACTAATTTCTAACTGATATAACAATCTAACAGTAAATTAAATTAACATGTGATTTATACAGTCAGCATCTATACAGTTCCCGGCCTTCATGAATCATGGCAGCTTGCTTCGTCTTGCGTTCTAGTTTTGCCTTGTTGGCATCTTGCTGCTTGATGACAGTTTGTTTGATAATTTGATAAATTTCGGTCCGTTTTAACCTACCATGTTTAAGATATAAATAATTTTTAACAGCTCTTCAACAAATCGATGTATGATTAATTAGATTGGAGTCGGGTTATGGAAAAGGGTTTATTGGGTTTATTACTATGACCCTGTTTACTAACCCCCTTCCCCTTTCCTCTCCCCATTTTCCCTGACATCAAAATACTGCCTGTGGATTAGTGCCTGCCTTTTGGCAGGAGGCTTTTTAGCCTTCTGTTTTACCTCGTCCGAATACTGTGCATTTGTGTTTTTGGCAGGACGGTATTGTTTCATTATGTTGGGATAAAATGGAAAAGTAATAAGATGTGAAGAAGCTTCCCATCTCAATATTTTTTATTTTTTTTTTAAAAAAAAAGGTTAAAAAGCCTCTGCCAAAAGTCAAGCACCGACCCACGAATAATACTTTACTGTCAGGAGAAATGAGGAGAGGGGAGGAGAAGTGGGTTAGTAAACAGGGCCATATATGATCGATCACATTAAAGTATCAATTGAATGTTTTTCTATCACCTTAATTAAACTTTTAGATTAATAATTTAAGGTAACATTAGAACAAAGATATTTCTAAAAACATAATTTCTAACTAGTTTTTAATTTTTGTTTTCAAAATTTTAAAAATAAAAAACAAAATAATAAAACAGATAGAATAGACTTTCAAACCACCTAATTACGGCACAAACAGTACACATCATTTAGTGGTACTGCCTATATGGCTTTTATCATTTTACCTTGACTTTTTCAGTGCTTTTTTTATTTTTATTTTTTCAATTCTCGTACTAAACACAACCAATAAATAAAGAAAGACCGAACTTTTGGTAAGAGTAGTAAAATTTTTTCTCTCCTCTTCACTTATCACAAAAATAATCAATTTCAAAACATTTTAATTTTATATCACATTAATAATTTTTTGTTGTTATTTAAATAAAAAAAATTCACTACAATACAAAATTTTTTCACTTTTCTATACAATTTTTTTTTTACTTTATATCACATCTATCACTTTCAACTTCTAATGCCAATTCTCATTCCCTTACTAAACAAGACCAATATTTTTGTCAAAAGAAGAGGGTATGGACATGTATCTGAAAAATCATAGGTTTTGAAGAATCGCCACCTCAGTGACAGGTCAGAAACCTTTTTAGTATAGCCTCGACCAACCTATAGCTAGTATTGTCACCTTCCTTTTCCATTTGCCAACCTAATTCATCGTGGATAAGCTTTCCCTACCCAACTCTTGGGCTTGTTTGGCAAAGGAAGGGGAATGAGAATTCCCCTTCCTCACTTATCACAAACCTTCCTCACTTATCTAAAAAATAACTAACTTCAAAACATTTCAACTTTATATCACATCAATAATTTTTTTTATTTAAATAAAAAAATTCACTACAATACAAAAAATTTTCACATTTCTATACAAATTCTTTTTACTTTATATCACATCTATCGATTCTATTTCCTACTACCAATTCCCATTTCCTTCCCTTTCCCTTACCAAACAAGCCTACTATCAAATGGGCTCAACCAAACCAATGCCATGTAAGGACGCATTATTGATTATATGATAAGAAAATGACCTCCACGATAATTCAATCCATCGTGAATTAATATTCGTCATACTAAAATAAGGAATATCAATTTTTTATTTTTTGTTACAATTCTTTGATGGTATTCATTTATGCTTGTTTATTTTCCATGAAACTCAATTATGTGAGTCTGATTTTTTTAATTTTTTTTTAACGGCTACAATCATAGTAAGCATGATATGAAACGAATTGAGATTTGGGTGTAATTGTTCTGATTGGAGCTATTTATTTAAAATGAACCATTTAAAATGAACCATCTATAAATTTGGGTGTAATTGTTCTGATTAGAGTTGATAAAAAATAATAATAATAATAATTAGGCCACATTTAATGGCCACTTATATAGCTTGCCCATCACTATAATGAAATTATGAATATGTGAGATTACTGAAAATCGTAATCCAAAATGGAAATAGGTGATCCTGCCAAGTACCGTGGGGACTAGGCTATCCGAACCGGACAAACGCAATGTCCACACGTGCACTTAATGAAATTATGTCGTTTTATGAGCGTCACAAACGTTTGACAGTTTCAGACAAAACGACGGTGATGTGGTCGTGGGAGTCGTAGAAAGTAGAAAGAAGCCTCACAGAAAGTCGCTTGACAGCTGTACAAAGTGACGCCCAAATCAATGTCGGGTCCCCCTCTAAGGCCTAAGCCATGCCCTGATGCCCATGTCACTATAGACAAAGAAAAAGCTCCCATCAGTCATAATGTATTATCTTAAAGAAACATCAATCAATCAATTCAATTTTTCCATTCTCATTTTGGACTTGTTTGGTATCTCCTCTTTATTTTTTTTTAACTTTATATCTCATTAATAATTTTTTATTATTATTTAAATAAAAAAATTCACTACAATACAATTTTTTTTTTTTTTCATTTTTCTATACAAATTATTTTTACTTTATATCACATCTATCGCTTCCAACTCTCACTATCAATTCTACTTCTGCTTCCCTTACCAAACAAGGCCGCTATGATTTGAAAAACATCAATTTCTTTTTATTTTTTGTACTCAAGTAACCAAGGTAACTAGACCCTCAAATTTGATTTGTGGTATGATCAATGAATTTAATTATCCTTAGCGAAGATATACTTAATTATTATATAATGGTTAACAATATAGAGATTACGATTCTCTCTATTTTAAAATAAAGAGAATTCATTTTATGATTGATGATATTATTTATTAGAGGCCTTTTCGAACCTAATAAAGTCCATTAGATGGTGTCATGTGGCCCGAATTACTACCTAATCCAAAGGTACCATGTGGCTTAGAGTGTTGCATCTCCTTCCCTATAATTAATGCTCTATGAGCTCTAATAACCATTTCCTTCATTATTATATTTCACTTATATTAGAACTAAAAGGAAAAAAAAATTAAAAATTGACAACTTTATTATCATATATATAGTCATTTTTCTGATACTTATTATTGATCGATTCCGATGGCCCATACTACCTACTAGGCTACTAGTATTAAACAAGCTCATAGGAATCAAACAAACCAAGCAAATTGGTGGAGGACATTCCACCAGCCAAATTAATGATCAAATTTGACCCACTTACTTACATTTTTAATACGGCGTTGTAGGATATACATGCATCGAAATCATGCCAGGCGGGCATCACTAATCATTTATCCAAAGTGAATCCAACTTGGACTAGCGATTGCCAAGTTTCTTAGGGGGTTGGTGAGCGAAGATTAAGTAAGTAGATGACGATTAATTATATCAGAAGCAATAATGTGCATGGAATTTCTCCCACTCATTAAAAAATGAATAAAGGTTTTCTTAAATAATAATAATAATAAAAAATCATCCAATTAAACTAACGTGTCTTTTAGAAGATGCGAGAATTTTAAAAAATACATTAAAAAATTATATATTTTATTAAAGGATAAAGTTTTCCTTTAAACTTTTTGTAACTCAATATATAAAAATGTTATGAGTCTCTCTTGAGCATCAAATAATATACCAAAATACTAAGTGAAAAAAAATTTAGACATACCTTCAGCCATATTTATTTTAATGCTCCATTTGTTTCGACGTAAAATGATTTCTGTCGTAAAATATTTTCGACAGAAAATATTTTTTGGCTTGCATGAAAAAATTACCAACAACGAAAAACAGAATCCGGCAACGTCCAGTCACTGTCGTCGGATTCCGACGAGCTAGATTCCGACCAAATTCGTCGGCATCTCGCCTAATACGGCCTGATTCTGGCTAGATTGGCCAGACTCCGGCAGATCCGGCCGGAATCCGGTGCAGCGGCCGGACATCACCAAATTCCAACAAAAATTTTCAAATTCTGGTACCGATTGGTTGCCGAATTCTAGTGATGGTCAACTGCTTGAGCGTGAAGGTCGACTACGTCGATTAAAAGAGGGTCGACTGCATCTGCCGTCTGGGGAAAATAATTTATGCTTTTAAAAAGCGTAAATCATTTTTTGAAATTAACTAAGCATTTTTTGTCAAACAGAAATCATTTTTCAGTTGACTATTATTTCGCTCTTATCAAACACCGAAAAATGAAAAATGAAAAATGGCAAAATCATTTTTCAGAAATCATTTTACGCTGAAACAAATGGAGCATAAGTGAAATAGATATGGAATACACATGCTCATAATTTATAGGCTAGGATAGGAACTCTCAATTAGAATTTTACTTGAGTACTATTTCTTCCATCAAGAAATAAGAATTTAATTCCATCAATTAGAATCTACAAATCATTTCTTATTTGAAATAAATTACTAAATAATGTAATTTGTATATGATTAAACCGTATGTGGCATGTGGGTTACAGTTTAATTATTAGGGGATTTTATTTCTTTTATTGCAGACAATTAAAAGAGGATTTCTATGAGACGTGAGAAGGGCAATGTAGGAAGAAAGTTTATTTAAAAAGTAAGTATTTCTCACCTCTTCATGTTCAATTTTCCTTATGTTCTCATTATTTACCAATAATTTAACGCAAATATATATATATATATATATAATTGAAAACAAAAAAGGGAAAACAAAACTCAGCCAGGGGTGAGCGATAAGCTTAAGGGAAGCTGATGGAGATGTTTTTAAGAACAGGCACGTAATCAGACAGTTGTAGAGGAGCCAAAAATGTGCAATTCCCCCTCCACACTCTTACCTTATCTTCTCTTTAACTTTGTTTAGGTTAACTTTGTCTGGCAATTTGGTATATAAGGAGTTCTATACGATAACAACGTGAAAAAAAGGACCATGATGGGGTTGAAAACAGTATTTACGCCACCAAACCAATGTACAAAAACATAACACATCATTGTTTAAAAGGATAAAGATCGATCACCAGTAATTTGAACAATCTTAAAATTTAGTAAGGCGGACAGGTCCTATATAGGAACAGAACTAAGATTTTAGATGTGGAGATAATTTTTTTTAAAAACAAAGGGGTAATTTTTTTTTTTTTTGAACGAGGTAAAAATTTTATTTTATAAGAATTATAGGGGTATTTGGAAAATAAAAAAAAAAATAAAAAAGATAGAACCCCTTATGCTTCACTTGATTTAGACTTTTATACCCTAGTTTTTTATTTTGTAAATTTAAAACTCAATTTTATGATCATTTTAAATTTGAGACATTTTTTTTGAGTTAAATAAATAATAAACATTATATGAAAAATAAAATTATGCCACTCTTATATTAGAAAAGAAAGGTTGGGCGATGCGCACCCATTACGTAGCAATGCATGGTTGGGCTCTCATCCAACTATTCAGTCTATTTGTAATGGTTAGATTATTCATGGTCACGGCTAAGTTATACCCAGCCATAGATTAGATCGTACTTAGTCATCACCGTGTAAAGTGTGTAAACCCAACCATCATAGTTGAGCATGACCCATTGACCCAACCCGTATAATTGGGTCAATGCCCATAACCGTGGTTGGATCGTGTATAGCCATAACCATGGTTGGATCGTTTTTTTTTTTTTTTTTTTTCTCATTTTGTATAGAAAGGCTATAATTTTATTTTTTTCGTTATTTATTGGATAAAAATATGAATGGATGTTTCAAATGTAAAATGATCATAAACTCAAGTCTTAAATTTGTACAATTAAAAAACTGATCAGCAACCAATATATGATCATGATCTAATTACTGTAAAATTTAAAATGATCATGATCTAAATTTCTGTCTTTGCATGGTGTTGGAAACATGCTTCAGCGACCATTTTGTGCATCCAAGTTGTATCTGTAGGATTCTTCGTATCAAATATTGGACTCAGAAGAAATGCACCACCACAGGCAATCGTCAGGGGAAATGCCAACAAAAGAGAAAATATTTCCCTCTCGTCATTTTCTTCATTATGTAATTGCAAGACAATTTACAAGAGAGAAAACGTGAGAACACCCTTCAAAGCTCTTATTCCAACTAGGCCGAGTTATTAACGCTATGTTTGTTTAGGTGTAAAATAATTTTTATATTTTTTAATGTTGGTACAACTGAAAATAATAGTTAAACTGAAAACGATTTCATTTATTAACCGCATTCACATACTTTAAACATTTCTCCACATTCTCATATGTGAATAATGATTTTTGCGAACTGCATTCTCACGTGCGAATAGCAAAATGTGAGCAGTTAATATCCGTCCACACAGGGGCGGAGCCACACTATGGCTTGGGGGGGCCCAAGCCCCCCCAAGCCAAAGGGATCCCCAAAAAAAAAAAAAAAAAAAATCTAAAAAAAAAAAGAAAAAATATAATTTTTACCCTATTCTTTAAAAAAATTGTAGTTTTGACCCCCCCAAATTATTTTTTTCAATTTGACCCCCCAAAGCCTAAAAGCTGGCTCCGCCCCTGCGTCCACATGTACAAATCTTTGTTAAGGAAATCAAACAGTCCAAAAGCTATACATTGACGAGTGTGCGCATATACGCATACATATTTTTCATTTTCATGTTTTTTTTTTCTTCCTATCTTGATCCTTTCATCGAATGGGTGATGAGCACATTTGGAGTTTCACGAATTCAGGTCCACAATACGGAACTGATTTCAAGGAAATGCAACATACAGAAGTGATTCAAAGATCAGAAAACAAAATGAAGACAAGTTCCAATTATGGCCAAAAGCTT
This sequence comes from Alnus rubra, assembly GCA_028654335.1. NCBI lineage: Eukaryota > Viridiplantae > Streptophyta > Magnoliopsida > Fagales > Betulaceae > Alnus > Alnus rubra. The sequence continues at coordinate 365,808 of JAJPGS010000204.1, read as the reverse complement.
TAAGTCATTCCAAACCAAACCAAAAAAAAAAACATATAAGTTACTACGTACCAGACGAAGTTTCATCTGATTTGTTCTCCATGAAAGATCAAAATTTTCGTCTGATTTGTACTCCATAAAAATAAATCGAAAACAAGAAGAAAAGGAAAAAGAGAAAAGCTTACTTCTGCAGAACTACGGTGTCTCGGCTTTTCGGCAACAGCAAAAATGGAGAGAGAAAAGGGGGTGGTGGGGAGAATGATTAAACAGGAGGCATATTGCAGAAACGGTCTGAATTATCAAAATTGCCGGGATCTTAATTGTTCTCATTCAAAGAAACAGGTACCAAAAAGCAAAAGATTCAAATTTGATTGACCAACTTATTCTAAATGTAATACCCATTTCTTCTTTGTGTATATCTAATAATGATATAACTTTTAAAATTACTATTTGATCAAAATTCAATAATGATAAGTTAGAAGTCCAATAGTGTTTTAAAAGTCACATCATTATTAGATAGACAAAAAAAGTACTGAGAACCACCAAATATCCAATCAACTAGTTGACAAAATGCATTATTCACATTTGCACCTAGAGCATTCGAGTCGTTTTCCAAACTAGGCATACTCGGGTGGGCCCTGTAATTGCTCGGGCAGGTGTCCATGGTGCTTGGAATGTGCTCCGAGCAGGTGCCCTATCACATTAACTGCCCGTATTGCATACATGACATGCCACTATTGCATCCAATTCTAGTCCTACTAATTGTTGTTGTTTTTTGATGTAAACAGTTAGGCAAAGCTCATTGTCATAGTCCATAATTATTGCCAACTCACAGGACTTTCACACAGACACTGCCTGAAGACTATCACCAATTTCGTCTTAATTTCCCCAGTGGAGAGAATCCATTACCCAAAATGAAACTCGACTCAACACAGACTATTAAGACAAGCTTGAAGCATTAGTTGATAACTGATAATTTTATGTCAAGTTCATGCTCAGTACTAATAATTGGACTTAAAACAATGAGGATAGATCCTGAAGCATACATCATGTCAAGAAGATCTAAGCCTCCTAACAACTGTTAAAGACTAGAACTGACATTACAAAGTTAAATTGCTGAGGTAGAATGATTCTGCTGAACTAGATATATACCAAAAATTTGAAGCATCCCGAGCTTACACCACTCCGGAGGGGAGACGCAGAACGAGTTGTCCGCCAACAATGCTGCATACAGAGGGGAAAACTTTACAGTGAGCTCACTAGGAAAGAAATGCCTTAATACTATGTTTGAAAATTCAGAGCATGTTGCCTACCTTTTGACATAGTAGTAGCAAAAATCTGCAAGAATAAAAGTCTGAACAATTTCGGAAAGGAGAACCATAGGAGGCCACAAGCCATAACCCAAAGCTGTAAGTAAGCGGCCTCGAGTATCCAATACCTGTGTTAAAGACGGAAATCATACTCTAAGAAATCAAAAATGTCTTGGTAGTAATTACCAATACCTTAGGCCAACAATCAATGAAGCAAATGCCAGATTAGGTCCGTCAACCCCCATGCTCATGGCCCATGAGTTTTGGATAAATCAACAATCAGTGAAGCAAATATCATGGGAAATTTTATATAAACACTCACTAAGTTACAAACACTATGATGGCAATGTACGTGTGACTTTGCGCATGAAGAACCATAGACGACTCCATTTCAAAACTAGCAATTTTAAAACTTCACATCCTTGGAAATCATATGTCATATATGGAATCTTAAAGTTTTAAGTTCCGTTATCAAACCTGGAGAACCCAATGTGCACAACTCAAGAACCTCGCAACTCCCAGCGCAAATACATAATGTGCTGTGAATGGTTCAACAATCTGGGGATTCGAACAAACGTAGATAAGAAAAAAGTAGTCTTCATTCATGAAATTTGATAGAAAATAATAAATAAAAAAAAACCTTAAAAGTGCCATTGGCGATGAACCATCAGAATAGAAAAACTAATAGGGCATGCATGTGTTACTTTGAAACATACCTTTGTGTTCTGCATTACCCGCAACTGAGGTAGCACTGAAACAGCTTCAAGATAAACACAGAACGCCCACAAAATCCGATTCAAGATATGATGCTGCGTTGTGGGGTGAATTAATAATGATAGCACAGCACAAGGTATCACCTGCATCAAGGAAAAACAAACTATCAATTAATCATAATATATTGATACAGTGATGGTCACAATTTGGTAAAATCCGAATAATAAATAGTTTTCCTTTCAATGTCCCAAGAAAATGGGAGATGACCCAGAAAGTCTAATAAGTGCAAGTATCAACCCTAATGACAACCTATCAGAGCAATAATAGTCCTGCAAACCCAAGAATTTCTCAGAGCAAGCAAAACTGACTAGTTCCATGGATGCATAACCAGATCATATGCTCATTAAGTCCTTGCCAAATCAACAATCTAGACCTCACTTTTGAGTTACACTCAAGAGTAGCAGGGATTGGTACGCTTGCTAGAGCATAAAAAGTAAACCAGAGTCTTACTACCCCTCCCCTAGAATGGAATCATTAAGTCATACCAGATACTCAACTTTAACGACCTCTCCCATATGAGATTAATCTGTAAAATTTAATCTCATTTAACAAAGTTAAGAAAGATGTATCCACTAAACAGAAAGAACAAGTGAACAAATATTTGCTGGTTTATCTCATAAACACATAAATAAAATAAATACACCAAATTTTGAAGCTGTAAAATGTTTTCTCATCTTCCCACCCCACAATGTACAATGACTCCAATGGTTTACTTTGACTTGCCAGTATGTTTTGCAGTGAGTTCGAATAATGAACTCTTGAATTATCCCGATAAAATAAAATAAAATAAAATAGAGACGTTCAGACATAGAGGAACAAAATCCTCATGGGCCTAAAACCTGTTTTTGAAAAGAAAAAATTCAGGGTTTTTTTAAAGAGCTGGTTAGAAGTTAAAAAAAATGAGAAAAATGCGTTAAATAAAAAATCCTAATAAAAGCCATTCATGCCCAACAAGGAGAGGCCACTTCACACAAAATAGAAGTTTAAAGTTTAATTTGTCCATAAACATTCTACAGAACAATGTTGGCAAAAGTGAGTCAACATTCACTTATCTTTATAAACAAATGGATGCTGCCAATGTGAGGGTACAAAAAGGAAGGTTGACTATGAGTAAATGATTGAGGACTCACCACATAGTAAATCTTGAAGTTGTCTTTATCTTCCATGTAACTAGACTTCAAATTAAAACGTATCATATAGATAACCCAAAGGGTTGTCGCCAATGCTGCTGAATCAAGTAGTGTGTGTATATCAAATTCCATAACAAAACTGCAGTAGAGTCTAACCGCCAGAAATAGAGCTGTTAGGTCCTGTGATTTGAGTGAGAGCCCTGCAGATAGTTAACAATAATAAAACCGAAAAGGCATTAAAACAACGGAAGTTATAACTTAACAAGTTCTATCGCGGTTTCCCAAGCTAAAAACCGATGTCAGAGCAAAATACCAAAATATAGAAAGGAGAACTTTAACACTTCTATTGTTGGGTTTACCAAATTGTTACTTTTCACCAAAACTGGAACCTTCTCTAAATAAAGGCCCATTGAGACTACCTATGACATATTATCAACTTAGAACGACAACAAATCAGCACTCCCTCTATCCCAAATTGTCATTCCACCTTAAAAAATCCAACTTTGAGGGGCATCATTTATTCATTGTCTTTGACTGAAAACTCTCAAGTTTCCAAAATTATGTTCTCTAATATAAACTCAAATAAATCAAAGGTCAAAGACAATGGATAAAAATGAATATATTAGAAAATTATTCAAAATTTTCCAAAGTGGTGAATAGTTTTTGATATCCCAAAAACCAGTTTCATTACCCAATACCAAAAATTTCTGTTTTAGATGGTAGAGAACCAAAACAGGAACTCAATAGCACCCTTATAATTCGAGACTGCAAGAATGTAACCAAACCAATCCACATTATGCGTGACCAGAAATAATTCGCTCGGTCATGCAGGAAGCACAGCCGCTCGTTTGTTTATATTACCCGTTCCATTGATCCAGAACCCTCTTGAGCTTGTTGGCTATTATTTTGTCTCCAAACCACTATGAAATTAAATGCTTCTCTCCCTGATGGTTGAAACAGGGAAGCACATTTGCACCTTCAAGTGTTTACCAGATTCCATTACTTTCAACAAATCCCTTATCAATTATCAATGATTGAAACATTTTAATCAATTAACTTTCAGTACCCAGAAACATTGACCAAAATTCATTACCTGGGCAATCACCAAAAGCAGTTGTGATTCGACAAATCAAAACGTGAAATTCAACAAAAAACCGAAACCGTAAAAGAGCTTACCAGCGCATGTCTTCTCCTTGGTGAGCTTGTAGATGAGAACGGAGATTCCGAGGGCGTGAACGGCCTCGGCTGCGACGAAAAGGTTGTCGTGGTCGTGGACGACCATTCGCAGGAACCCCAGCGTTGTCATGGCCGACACCACCGCCAGAAACCCCTTGATCTTTGGGGGTTGCCTGCGAACCCATGTCGCCACCGCGTGGATCGGCGTCTTCGGTCCCTTCATTGCCTCTCTCTCTCTCTCTCTAGCTTTGATGTGGGATAAGGAAATGAGAGTTGTACGATACTACAAAGTTTAAGGAAACAAGGGAAAGTTTGATCTCTCTCTCTCTCTTGTGTTTCTCTGTGTGTTTGTGTTCGTTGGTTTAGATGTATATAACTATACTATATACGTGTGAACCGTGAAAATGTATGGGTTCGAACTTCGAGCCTAGAAGACTTTTGAGTTTATGCGGTTTGGACACGTGTTGTTGGGACAGTGTTTCGTTGTGGTTGGGTATTGGGCGGTTCAACCACTGAGCCATGGGGTTGTTTGGCAAAGAACATAACATTACAGACAGGATAGTGGGTTGTTAGTTTTAAAATTAGTAAAAAGTAATAATGTGATATAAAATAAAAAGAATTTATATAAAAAAGTGAAAAAAAATTTGTATTGTAGTGAATTTTTTATTTGAATAGTAATAAAAAATTATTGATGTGATATAAAAAGTGAAAAAAGTTGAAATGTTTTGATGTAAATTATTGTTGGAAAAAGTAAAAAAATGAAAAAAAAAAAAAGTACAATAAATAGTGCCAAGCACTATCCTGTCCTGTAACCATGCTTATCAAACAAGGCCATGGTTGTGCCAAGCCCCACGGTGAAGGCGTGGAAGAAATAAGAATGATTAGGCAGTTTATGCACGCGCTGCGAGAAATGCATCGTATCAATGATAAGGAGAGCTTATTTTTATTTTTATTTTTATTTGTGAAGTAAGAATTTTATTAAAAAAACAAAAACTAATAAAAGCAAAAGAAACGCAAGCAACCCAACAAAAAAAAAAAAAACAAGAGACAGGGAAAAGCTAACACAAGCAATAGCCTAAAAAACGGCAAAATGTCCGGTATGGGGAGATATGCAAGGAAGATTCAAAAAAAAAAAAAAAAAACTTAAGGAGTTCGTCCATACGTGATATGAGGGTCACGCCCTTGTCCCACGTGGCAGAATTCTAAATATATATTTTTTATTTAAAAAAAAAAGAAATTTAAAATTCGGATGACCTTTATTTTCAAAAGTCACGAATGGGGCCTCATTGAGGTTTTTGTTAAGGCAGCCAGCCAATGGTCGCTTTGGGAAATCGTCACTAAAAGCTTGTTTAAGGAGACTTTTTTGGTGCTTCGGTTACTTTTAATAATCCCTTCCCCTCCTCTTTTTCTTGTTTTCATTTTTCTAAAAAAACATTAACTTTAAAATATTCTTAACATTTTTTACTTTTTATATCACATCAATTACTTTTTACTTTCACTAAACAAAAGAATTTCTTCCATAAAAAAAAAGGAGGGGAGGGGAAGGAAAGAGATTTATTAAACGGGGCTCGAGTCTACTTTTGCTTAGAACCCATTCTTTTAAAGATCATGAATGTTCATTTTAATTTATATAAATTTGTAGGGGATTTACGAATTACAAGATGATCCATTCCATTGGAGAATAGACCACTGCAAATAGGAGATAGAAAAAATAAAAATATTTTTTTTTCCAGTAACTAATCAGAGGGTAGAGTGGTCGGTGGATTTGTGGAGTAGTGCAACCAAAGAATATGGTAAAATCATAAATGCATTGTATTTGTAGCCACCAAAGAAATTAATTGGATGAGCAACCAACACCCTGATCGCCGTATCTATGGAAGTCATGGGTCTCTTCCACGCCTTAACTATCCTCGATCTGTGCACCATTTGCATGAATTTGAAGTCACAGAACCAACACCACTAGTGGAGCCATAACCCACTAAAAAGTAGAGAAAAATTAACTCAAGAAATCCTGAATACGAATAGAATGGACATGCCACCAACCGAGCGAGCGTGCAGTAGGGGCAAATGACTTTTCGAATGTCTATCATTTGAAATATTTAATTAAAATAAATATTAAATATAAAGATAAAATTTGAACTCAATATTTTGTTCCGATAAAAAATAATATATTTAATAATTTAATTTTTTTTTTAACACCCCGTGAAGGGTAGAATTGTTATGCATATACATTAATTGATCTTGTAAATTGCATTACATAATTATACCATTGGGTCAATGTCAACAAGAAACAAGGCCATATGAACGAACATTACCATAAGAGTACGCTATGTAATACATATCCAGTCCTCATACAACATTTACCAAAATGCTGACCTCATTCTATTTTTTACATCTAAACAAATGATTCAATGAAAACTTGTAAGATGCATTAGATGTTTTAGAAGGTGACGAGGTTGACAAAAGCTAGAATCTTACCGAAATTACGTATTTTTAATCAAATTTTAATATGCTTATCTAAATTTATTTATTTATTTATTTTTTAAGAGTAATGCTAAAAACAATATTTTTCTTCTCATTGTTATTCCACACTGTTGGCGTGGCACTCCGGCCACTCCCAACCAACCCTTGATTAGTCATTATTAAAAAAAAGAAGAAAAAAAACAAAACTCAAAGTGTCGGTCGGAATTGCCATGCCAACATTTTGAGATAAAAATGTGATATATAGCATTACTCTTTTTTAATGCTATAAACTACATTTTTATCTTACAATGTTACCGTGACAGTCTTAACCAACCCTTAGATAAGTCATTTTTTTAAAAACAAAAAACAAAAATAACTATTGGTCGGAACCATTATGTTAGCATTCCGAGATAGTTGTGAGATAAAATTTGTGGTATATAGCATTACTCCTTTTAATTTTGTCCCATGTGAACAAAATATTGAATCCGCCATTGCATTCCATATATATAGAACCAAAGAAAATGCATCTAATTCAAAAGAGCAATGCTAGAAACTACATTTTCATTCATCACTATCCCACAATGTTGACATGACAGTCCAATCAACCAATAAATTATTCCTTTTTTTTTCTTTTCTTTTTTTAACATGATTGATTGTGACTATATCGAGGGCAGAATAGAATTTAAAGTTGGGGGGGGGGTGAGGAATTAAAAAGAAATTTTTTTAGGGGGGTAAAAATTTAATTTTAAAAGGATTACATAGGCATTTAAAAAAAAAAAAAAAAAAGTTGGGAACATCTTGAGGCTTGGGAGCTGAAACCCGCCAAGGCTCAAGGTAGTTATGCTGCTGGCTATATCAAATTTAGAGATAATTGCAAGATAAAAATGTGATTCTATATATTGAGAGAACACATAGCCAGCAATCAACCTGTAAACTGCATGAATTCCACTGTCCCGTGTAAAAAATTTCATATCTGAAGTATTGCTTAAAAAGAGATTGAAAATGATTTCATATCTAAAGTTTAATTTGGGTCGAGAATGGAGATTGAAGTTGAAGTGCATCAAGCATCAAACAGTCCAGGAGGCAGATCTTTTTAAAGGGGGTTTCATCTGCTTGTCTTCCTCATGTGTTATCATACCCAAATGGGAAGGGTCATCAAGCATCATCTTGGCGGCCAAGTAGCCTGCAATAGACCAGGTTTGGAATTTACGAGCCTGCTTTCCGACATACCTGCCATGCTTTCCATCATAATACTCCGGCCAGTGGTCTTTTGACAACCGGCTTTCAGCAAGGTCAATCGCACGTCTTGCAATTTGGGGACGTCCAGTCTTAATGCATGCCGCTGTGAGTAGCCATAAAAGCACTGCACCGAAAATATTTGCATACGTTATATCTCTCGGAACATTTTTCTACATGAAAAAATGAAAATGCTGATGTATTGAAGAATCAACTATCTCAGGCACACAAGATTTTGTACGATATTCTGCCTAGGACTCTATAGGCAGTGGTGGTGCCTTAGGCGGTTACCAACCGTCCTCAATGCCGGTTACCGATTATTTATGTCCAAACCACACCGCAATAACCGCCTGCCAAGTATAAGCCTTTTGGGCCTCCTCTTTTTTAGACCGTTTTGAGATTGTTTTGAGCATGTTATAGTGTTTTGATATGAAACCCTATACCAAAATGACGTCGTTTTGCTATACTATTTTTTTTAATATTATATATTGTTGAGAATAATTATACTCCAAGTCGAAGTGGGATAGTAATCACAATCTATGTCCAATAAAGACTCATTGAAGAATCTGATCAACAGTTCAACTCCTAGTTAAATGGGATAGGACTCCAAGACCAAATCAAACTACAGCACTCCTAGTTTAAGTGGGAGTAGAAAACCTAATTCAGGTTTGACTCCACCTCTTTGCTTATAAATAGGCTCATACTCCAAATATAAACTACAGATTGATTATTTTATTCATTGAGCATACTTTTTTCTCAAAGACTTACTTAGGCATCTAGCCAACTACCCACTCATGCAGTTACACAGTCAACGGTTACGGGTCAATACAGTCATAATTCTGCCATGATTTGAAGAAAAACTCAACAGAAGCTCACCTGGCCAAGAGCCGCCATTGTGGTAACTCCACCTAGTGTTTTTTGGGTCACAGCCAGTCACAATCCTCCAATCATGACCTTCTATGGCTGGATAACAGATCTTCAGTGGCATTTCTCCAACCAACTCATCCCAACGTGATTCAATGAGATCCATTATAGCTGCAGATTGCTCAGGTGTTGCCAAAGATGATAAAATCGCCACACAGTTTCCCAAGCAGAACCAACGGAAATCCATTCTTGCAGGACTAACATTCCCAATAAAGTAACCACCACGGCTTGGCATAAAATCGAACACCCAATCCGGAAGAGAATCAGGCATAACATTAAACTTGTTAACTGCAGTATGGGAGTACTCCTCTGTTTTATACCGATAAATGCCATTGAGCTGCTTCAAGTCCAGCCAAAAATAGCTCCTCATGTGATAGCTCAGAGCATGGAGACGGTTGCCTATAAGGTCCACAAATTCCTTTCCCACACCATCTGGCTTAAGTAAGAGCAAAGAACATCTTAAAGCCATAAAAAAGAGTGCTTGTATTTCAATAGGATACCCGTATACTCCCTGAATCACAAAGAATTGGACAATCAAACCACACAGAAGAATACAGAAGAAACAGAGAAATCTTAGATATGTGAGACATATTCTAATGTAGAATGCATAAACAAGTCTGAGAAGATCAATCTATTTATTTGGGCTGGTAAGTGAAGCACAATCAGGAATATAGACAACATAATAATTTCTTTTTTGATGGTCAAATTGTTGGTAACATCACAAATCAAGCAAAAAAAAAAAAAAACTAACCATTCTCCGGTCAATCATGCAGCATCCATCAGCGCACAGCAGAGTTGGGAATGTATCAAAGCCTTCTGAGAGACAGAGGCTCAAAATAAGGCGCATACCATTTTGGCATTCAGGCAAGTCTGCCAAGGAAGAGTCCCCTGTATGTTTTGTATATGCACGCAGTAATATAATCCACCAAAATCCAGAATCAACTGGAGCTACTCTTCCTATTGCACTTTCACCAAAGTCTGCAATCAAAGTATCATTGTTTCTTTTTGGATCATGGAGCACTTTAAAACTTGCGGGCATAACTCCTTCTCCTAGTTTAAACTGGTCTATCCTTTTCTCCCAAGATTGAAGGCGAAGAGTTTTCAAAAGAAAATTTCTCACAATTTCATCCTCACCATTCATCAAAAAAGCCATGGCACTTGGGAAAAAATCCCTAACAAACACCTGCCAAGTAGAGGAAGTCCCACATAGATTCAAAAGGGGAAGAAAATTTATAAGAATTCTGCATTAAAATGTAGTAATCAGTAATTAAAAAGAACAGATTTTGAAATATCAGGATTCACCTGATCATAGTTAAGTTCTTCAACAGAATGGTCGACTGCAGCAAGGGTTCCAACAGGTTGCCCACGGAAGTAAACCAAGGAACGCCTCAACGCTTCCCATGCATCAGCTACCAAGGGATGTGATTCAAAGTGGCTATTTGATCTGGGTGTATTAAATCCAGACCGTCTGTGTGGAGAAGATGGATACTCAAGATGATCATTGATGTGAGCATAACTGTCGGCATTTCTACCAAATGCACGAGGCGATAGAGTACTCGATAATTCACTGAATGACCTTTCATCAAAGGATCTAACCCTCTCTATACTAACCGGCCTTGGCCTCTCCAATGACCTCAAAACATCAAAGTCCTCAATTTCAAATATACTGCCTGACGTCTCAAGACTTTTCTTACTTCCGTTTTGGGACACATTTGGTGACATTCTTGAAGCCTCAATTCTCAAAATCTGAATCCACCACCATACCAACATGTTAAATTATTGTTCTCAGAAGCTTAAACATGTAAAAAATGATGAGTAATTTTCTCGCGAGCGGCGAAACTTCCCCTCAATAAGTGAAGTCGAACGCACAAAATATTTAATTGACACGGGTTAAACTGTAGAGTCAACCCCTGTTCCGATATGATATTAAATCACCATTTTCTCAAAAAAAAAAAAAAAAAAAAAAAAAAACTTAATCATCTAATTAATCCTTGGTTAAAAAATCTGCATTTGGTCGCTGAAAAAGAAGCAAATACATACTTGAACGACTGTATAGTAAGTGTGAGCATATTGTAATTCACCAATTCAGAATCTAGAAAGAAGCAAATACATTAAAATTTATAAATAAAAACTGAGACCATTTGAAATGAACAAGAAGAAAATGCTGGGCTAGTTTTTTGGCACAATATTGGAGTGAAAGAAGAAAATTAATCAATTGCCTATGCTTACCAGAAGCAGACCAAGAGCCTCAAATAGCAATCAAGAAACTCGAGCTAACAGGAGGAAAAAGGCCGTGGAAACGCCGTGGGGGCGCGGAGGAACAGACGAACACCACCTCTGTCCGTGTCAACGACAATGAATGGAAAGAATCTGTCTCTTGCAAATACGGCAATTTAAATGCGGTATATGGTAGGTGGGTGAGGGGTGGCTGTGGCACAACCGATATAGCCGGTTACAAACTGTGACTTCACCGATTAAACCGGTGGAGTTGTACTGTCGGATGGGACTAGGTTGTCTAGGTGACTGACAAGGTGGACATCTTGGGAAATCCGATGAATGACTTGGGATATTCTCCCACGAGCTTGTCTTTCTATCGTTTGACAAGACCTCTTGTTCTAAACGAGACCGTGGATGGTTGGTGGCATCGTACTTGACCTACGGATAACACGTGGCTATTTTTCATTGGGTCTGTTCCGTCACCTCCATATTTATTTTTCAAAGCAAAAGGTGACCAGTTTCCTTGCAAAGCTTTTGCAAGAGTTTTTGATACGAGTAATGCTTGAAAATACGATTTTTTTTTTTATTTCATCATTATTTTACGTGCAATTACAAAATTACTTATTTGATATTAAATCAGCATTTAATTTGCACTAGAATATAATTTTCTTCAAATTTGAGTCTCATAAAAACTAACATGACGAGTTAATAAACTGAATTAAAAATAAAAAATCAACCTAATTTAATAAAAAAAAACTTCATCATTCCCGGTATACGATTGTTAATATAATATACTGACTTACTTTTGGTTAGCTGAAAAAAAATATAAGGGATAACTTTATAAAATGATATCGAATTATACCCCGTTTTTAGATAAGAGTATTGAATTAGTAAATGTCTCAAACTGGGGTATCCAAGTTTCCAAACGTCTTCCTTAATGGTACTCCGTTATGATTTGCTGTTAAATCCGACAAAAATTTTCAAAAAACCCTTGTGTTTATAATTTTTTTAAAGATTCAGACATGTGTATTTTTACAAATTCCATTAAATTTTGACCAACACTTAAATTTTAATATTTTTTTTTTTCATTTTTTTTCCTAAAAAAATTAGGGGTATTTTAGGTACTCCGTTAAGATTTAACAGCAAATTTGAACGGAGTACCCTTAAGGAGGGTGGACCCACAGCCATGGTGGGGGGCGAATGTCCCCCCAAAAGTTTTTAAATTCTCTTTAAAATATGTAATTTTATAAATTTGTCTCCCTAAATATATTTTTTCCCCCCTTAAATTTTTTGTTTTATATTTTAACCCCTCTTTCATTTTGAAATACAATAAATATTTATAGTTTCTACCGTTAACTTCTAACCAAATATTCAAATTTGGTTTGTCTGGGGTGGCGCGCGGCCACCCCCAGTGGCCTGGAGTGGCCATCGAGCCACCCATGGAAGATTGCCCAGCCACCCTTTCAGCTTCTTTTTTTTTTGTTTTTTTTTTGAATTTTATTTTTTTAAAAAGTATTTTTATTTATTTTTTAATAAATTTTTTTTTTTATTAAGATAGACACGTGTCGCCATCTTATTGGCGACACGTGTCGCTGACGTGGCATTTGACAAAATCTGTTAAAAATTTTAACAGAATTTAACGTCAGGGATCGATTTGTAATTATTGCATACCACAAGGACCCCCATGTACTTTTTAAACCATAGGGAGTGAAAAATAATTATGGCATACCACAGGGACCAACGGTGCAATTATCCCTAAAAATTATAGTAAATATCACTTGTTAATAGTAATAAGAACTACAATGAAATTCTAACAAAAATTTTATACGTCTAGAAAAAACTACATGTATCTATATACATATGTAGTTATGTATTTATATAAGTTCGTCCCTCCTTACCAAAAATTTTGGTTCTGCCCCTTGCCTAAAGTGAGACGTTTAAAAATTTGAATACTCCAGTTTGAGATGCTTGCTAATTTAGTATCTCTATCTCAAAATACGTATAATTCGATACATTTTTATGAAGTTATTCAAAAAATAATGGATTTACTTAGAAAAATGAAGAGTTTTCCGTACTCAGTAAGATTGTTTTCAAGTCTAGAAAAGCCAAATCATATAAAACGGTTTTATATAGGAATCCTTTGATCGTTGGAAGGGTCGGAAGGTTTGGTAACACGTACGTACGTAATCCATATGAGCTTATGAGCAACCGTATGTTTGACTCAATGTGTATTTCTTCAATTTTCTATTCGATTTTCGTAATATTTAGACAAGTTTTTGACATATCTCTTCCTCCTTTGTGTGATTTTATTTATTTATTTATTTATTTTATGAAGGTTTTTTTTTTTTTTAAATAAAACAAAGAATTATTATTTTTTAATGTGGCATATATCGTGTTATTGCTATAGTCATTTTGGACGGAATGAATGAAATATTTAATTTTTATTTTAAAAAATAGGATTTAAAAATCAAAGGAATAAATTAAAATTGAGTGAAAATATAGAAACTTTTGACCAATTTTTCTTAAAATATAATATGAAAAAGTTACAGCATTCGCCCAAATGCCCCTTCAATTTCTCCATGGTCGCTTCTTTGTCGCGGACTTTTGATAACAATGATGATAGGTTTCTCCGTAAATCAACGCGGATGGTCCCACCTTCGGAGAAAATATGAGTAGTAAAATGGCCTCATCACTCATGTTAACACATTCGATTTGCATTTTTGCTATTCAGTCAAATAATTGTTGGGTGAGTCACAGTAATCTCCCTATTACAACACAAAAAAAAAAAAAAGAAAAAGAAAAAAGAACAAATATCCGACGTCAACTCCCTCACAAGACACAAATCACGTTGGACAGAAATGTACGTCAAATTGATTTTTTTTTTTTTTTTTTTCATTCAAAGCTATAAATTTTATATGTATTCCTTAGGACGTGAGAAATACATTATTTTTAATAGAATTATTAAAAAAGCATGCATTTGTCACATGTTCAAGTGACACATTAAATGTGTTATTTAAAGAATTGCGATTTTTTTGTCTGGTAAATTGAGGAATTATGATTCAGGTTGAAATTTTTTTATTTTAACTTAATCTATTAAATTGGTTTGTTGAGAAAATTTTCCTACGATCCAATACAATGAGTTGGAGAAGTAGCATTTCTTTTCTTCTTCTTCTTCTTTCTTCTTTCTTTTTCTTATTTTTTTTTTTGAATGAGAGAGTTCACATCACACCTGCATAATTTTTCTAAGGAGGAAACTTTTTTTAAACCTTACGATCTTTCATCACATTTGCAAGTATCTATATAAATTTCAAAAATTTGCAATTTAATATATCTATCTTTTAATTTTTTTTTTTAATTTCATCTGTCTATTAGGATGTACAGTTAAATCCTGACGGAGGCGTGTCAAATTTTCAAAGATTTAGCGTTGGTCAGAATTTAATGAAAATTTAAAAAATACTTATATTTGAATTTTTGAATTTTTTTTAATATATATAAACAATGGTATTTTGACTGAATTTAACAAAAAATCATAACAAAGAGGTAAAATTGAAAAATAAATATATATATATATATATATATATATATATATGTAAATTGAGAATTTTTTAAAAAAGAAGCAACAATTCAATGAGTTAAAGTAAGTGAACTTTTTTCCCATTCCCTATTATGACGTGGCCAGTATAGAACCGAAGCGAAGTGGAGCCCAACAATATACAACGCGCACAGTCCAAGGCCCAATCTTTACAAATACAATTAGTCGACCGTTCAAGCCGCGCTCTCTCTCTCTCCCTCTCTCTCGCTACAACGGTCTTATTTTACTCTGCGACTGAAAGATTTTTGAATTTTCTTCTTCTCCTTCTTTCTCTTCTTCGTCTTCTTCGATTACTTGATCATTACAAGCCCTTCGCGCTATACAACGGTCTTATTTTTCTCTGCTGCTGAAAGATTTGAATTTTCCGCCTCGTCGTCTTCTTGTGCGATTCGCTATGGGCACGAATGAACGCTCCGATGTCTCCTCCGAACGCCGAAAATGGGACAAGATCTTCAACGGCCTGGTGCACATGTTGCAGACGCAACAGGCACAGCTCGAGACCATCGCCAAAGAGCGGAAACTCTTCGAAGATTGCGTCAGAGTGCAACACGAGCGATGGGTCTCCAATGCTCGTCTCTATGAGGGCCAGATTTCTCAGGTAATTCTCAAAACGACTCGAAGATTATTTTGGGTTTTGGAGAATGGTTTGGGAATTTGGAATTAGGGTTTCGGTGAATTTTTTGGGTCTAGGGTTTTGGATGATTTCTGAGGAATTTTTCTTGTAATTTCTTGTGCAGTTGAAGGGAGATTTGGTAGCCCAACAGATGACACTCTCGCTCGAGGCGGCCAAGTCAGATTTTGTGACGAGTTTGAAGCGGAGAGAGGCTTTTCTCGGGAAATTGAAATTAGGTTAGTGTTTCTAATTGTATTTCTACGAATTTAAATTAGGGGTTTTCTCGTTTTCTTTGTTTCACAACAAACACCCACACACAGTGAGCACAAAGACCCAAGCTTTATTTGATTTCTGACTAGTTCTCGAAAAAGAAACGAAATTTGAGGATTTTAGTGTATTTAAGAAGTACGAGCTCCGTTATATCGTCCTGTGGTTTCTCAGCAATTAAATGCATCATTGATTTCTTCCAATAACAATTGGATTTAGCTTAGGTGCTGTAAAAAAACTAAAGATTTTCTGTAATTGGTTTATATAATGTGCGCGCGCGTGTTGTGTTGTAAGATTGACTAAGAACTTTTTTCCTTTCTTTGATGCCCAAGTTGACATGGGTCATGGGTGTTAATTGAATTGAACATACACGCCCGAAGTGGTATCTCATTCTAATAAGTTATGATGGACACAAGGCCTATAGTATTTCTCTTAAGTTTGTTACACTTTTTATGTAAATTTACAGTAAAATTTGAATCATGCTTTCTTTCTTCTGCACCACATTCCCATGTATTATTTTGTGTATGCGGGCTTGGAATTTATGTTTACCATTGTCTAAGTGCTCCATTGTGGTTTTCTTTTCCATTATTGCAGAAGACACAGAAACTGAGTTGGCAGATTTCAAAGCGTGGTTTGACTACTTTTCTCATGAATCCTCTTACCCAAAAGTATGTTCCACTTCAATTTCGCTGAAAGATGGTTTTTTTTGTATTTTCATTTTAATGTTATTGATAGCTTTCAATTTTCACAGGATCTTTCTCTGAGAAACGGCAGTGACATGCAGGGAGAAGAGCGGCGTTCTAAGATATTGGAAGGTGAAATAAGGAGGTTAAAGCATGAATATGAGAAGCTTGCCTTGGAAAAGAGTTCTGAGGTATCTGCACTGCTGGCAGAGAAGAAATTCGTGTGGAATCAGTATAAAATTATGGAAAATGATTACACCAGTAAATTAGGGAGTAATCGTTCTGAAGTTGCAAAAGCAAATCAGACAATAGAGAAACTTCTTTCCAGAGTGGAGCAACTGCAGTCACTTAATGATGACAAAGATGAAACGGTTGCAAGATTGAGAAATAAAGTGGCTGAGATGGAAGCTGAGAGAAATAAATTGAATGAAGCAACTTCCAGAACCTCCCACAAGTTGGATTTGTTAAAAAAGTCTAGAAGTTCTTCAGTCACACCTGTGTTAAATTGTTGTACGGCCAGAGCTCAACGATCTTGTGTGGGAGCCAAGAAGAGCGGCAGCAATAGAAGTAATATCACTGTCAAAAACGAATTATCTGCTTCACAATTTCCTGATTCTGAAAAGGTACTTGTGAATTAGTTTTCTTTACCATAATGTAGCTATAATTATTATACCCTGCTACTGCTAGATGATACTTGACCCAGTGAAAGTCCCTAGGATATTTTTCATCTGCTTTATTTTATACAGAAACCTTTCACTGTTATGTCATGGACGAGCGTTTAGTGCTACATCTGCTCTTGAAGGTCTTGTTGAAACGTTTGAGTTGAATGCGTCTCACTAGCAGGAACAGGTTTTGGTGCATGATAATCTTACTTTGAATAAATTAAATCTGAAGCATTTTGACAATGACTATAATATTCTAAATAAAAAATTGCAATTATTGTCTGCATCATAAACTTTAGAGGTTAAATAATTTGATTAGCCTAGTAGTGTCTTGGATTTATTGAGTAGTTGGGGCACCTTGCTGGGTCGTGGTCCTGTTTACTGTATTTGTAAGTAGGTTCCTTTATGTGTTTTGTAGGCTTTTTGAGGATGTGGAGGTTACGGTTTGAGCTCTTTGTAGAAATGTGCTTAATATGTTATATCTTTGGGTGTCGGCACATAGTCCGGATAGTATGTTGTTTGCTGATTTTTTATTTTCTTGTTCGTTTCTTTCCTCTGATTAAGGGTTCTTTTGTATACTTTATGTGTACTAGAGTTGCGCCCCTCTACTTTTTTTAATGAATTCTTACTTATCAAAAATAATAATTTGATTATGAAGTTTTAACTTCACAGTGCCAACTCACTCTCTTCTGCACAAACAAACTCATAGCTAGTTATCATAACAGAGAATTGGCATAAAGCATGACAAGTAGGTATCTTTTTTATATCTTTAATTCAGTGTTAGTGCAGAAACCTATTGGTATCATTATTTTGCATTTAATGTACATGGTCAAAATTGAACTTCCATTGACATTTCCTTGCGAATTCTGTTTGATATTATGTAATATGTACATGAATGCCTTAATACATACACAAGTACATAGAAGAGAAGAAAGAGATGAAATGAAAGGCTGATATGTCTAGCCCTTCCTTTGTTGACCAGGGAAGCAGAATTTTAAAGAGAAAAGTAGTTGATGTTACTCCCATTTCCGAGACCTCAAAATTGTTCTCATCCAACTTCAAGGTTCCCAAGCTGAAGACACATCTAAGATGACCCCCAGGACAACATTTTCCTGCCTTATGATTTTTAGAGGGTAGATAGTCATAGATGTAATTGTAGAGCTTCACCGGTGGCTACTGTTGTAATTCTTAAATTATTTTGTTATATGTAATTAATTTTTAGTCTTAGTCTGTGGCATGTTGTGCTGCTCTCCTCATATCTTTATGACTGTAAGTTTGTAACATTACTAACATAAATCCATATATTTTTGGGTTAAATACCCCATTGGTACATGAGTTTTAAGCTTTTTAAAATTTAGTACTTCAGTTTTGTTTTGTATCATAGGTGGTACCTGAATTAGGGGTAAAAACTCATTTGTTACATCTGTTAGATTTTTTGCAAATTTTAACGGCTCGCCACATGTCAACAGCTGAGGTTGACATGTGGCACTAATAAAATAATAATAATAATAAATAATTAAAAATTAAAAAAAATTAAAAAAAAAAAAGAGAGAAGGGGGGTGGCTCAACATGCCATCCCTTTGGCCGGTTTAGGGTGGTTCAGCCACCTTAGGGCAAAAAAATAAAAAATAAAAAATTGATGGGTTTTGGCTCATGGGGGGTGGTTCGGCACGAGCCACCCCAGACCGGCCAAAATGGGGGTAGTCTTTTCTTTCCTTTTTTAAAAATATTTTTTAAAGATTTTTATTTTTTTATGTAGTGCCACATGTCAACCTCAAAGGTTGACACGTGGCAATCCGTTAAAATTTGGACGGACAATTTAATAAATGTATCAAATGAGTTTTTACCCCTAATTTAGGTACTACCTATAATACAAAACAAAACTAAGGTACTAAATTTAAAAACACTTAAAACTCAGATACCAATAGAGTATTTAACCCTATATTTTTTTAGGACCTGTTAATGTTCTTTTTCTTTCATGTCTTCCATTAGTATTCTCAAATGACATTCAAGCGGCAAAATTCAGTTAGTTGCTTATCATGGGTTTTTATTTGACATGTTAGGTCCTTTGATGCATGATCAGGCCTATCATTTTATAGTATTTATTTCATAGTCATAATTTAAAATTTGTACATTTAACGGTGTACATAATATTAATGTTGAAAGTTTTTTTAAAAAAATGTTAATGTTGAGACATCTTTTTAAAAAGTTAAATAATGTGACATCAATTACACCATTAAATATTTAGAAGTACTAATTTTAAATCATTACCAAAAAAATGGATATGAAATGAAGGCTCTATTTTTGCCCTTTTTTTTTTTTTTTTGACAAAAGAATGGATGATTTTATAAATAAATCAAAACAAAGAAACATTCTTTGCGAAGAGTACATTCCAGATCAAAGGAGGAAAATTCCCCATCCATACATTATCTAAACACCAGAAACTGGCTAGTTTGGCCAAACAAGCAGCTGCTACATTAGCTTCTCTGCAGGCATGAAGAATAGCAACTTGGGGCAGCCTTTGAATCCCTATCTTGGCCTCTTCAATCAAGTGCCCATAGCTACTGTCACAGGGACCAAACTTCCTCAAGGCAGCCAGCACCTCCATATTATCGCCTTCCAGGTGCACGTGGGATGCACCTATATTGCTTTCCAGCTTGACAGCATGCCAAGCTCCCCAAGCAACAGCCATATTCAGCTTCAGCAAAGAAGGGAGGAATTTTGCCTGAGCAGCAAGTAATTCACCTTTGTCATTCCTAATCAGCACCCCGATTCCTGTCCTTTTTTCTGCCGGATTTAGGAAGGCAGCCCAGTTAATCTTGATAGTGCCAAGAGGGGGAGGGATCCATGACAGAGGCAGACCTGGGGGAGCAACCTGAAGCTCATCATAGGAAGAAAGAGCAGCAGTGAACTCCCTTACCACTCTTTGGGCTTCTATAACTAAGCTACCCGGAGGAGTGAACTCCCTATCAAACACAAAAGCATTTCTTCTCAGCCAGATTAGACGAAGTAAAACCATGGCCATCATCAGATCCTCTCCCTCAAGTTTTTTGAACAGGAATTGCAGCAGCCCCTTCCCATCAACTTGCCCAATAGCCAGCTTCTGAATTTTCTTCCCACAATCTTGCCACACAGCCATAGACGATTTGCACATCCAGAGGCTATGAACGACATCCTCCCTTTCCTGCAGACAGAAGGGGCATCCAGGATCCGGGACTACGCGTTTTTTGAACAGATTCACTTTTGTTGAGAGAAGGTCATTTCCCACTTTCCACAAAAAGTTCTTTACCACTGCCAGGGTTTCTATTTTCCAGAGCTCCTGCCAAAACTCTTCCTCCTCCCTAGCACCGGAACTCTCACCCACATATTGGTTTTGACGATTCTGCTCCAAGAAATAAGCACTTCTAACAGAGAACTGGCCATGAGACGTGCCTTTCCAATATATCGTATCAAGGGTTTGAGAAGGACTAGGACAAATGCTGCAGATTCGGGCTATCTCATCCGCACTAAAAATGTCTTGCAGGAACTGAACATTCCACCACCTTGAGGATTTGTCAATAAGAGCACTCACTTTGGAATTAGCCTCCAACCTGTGCTGAGGGGAATAAAACAAAGTGGATAGAGGGGCCGGGAGCCACTTGTCTTTCCAGATCCGCACAGTTTCACCATTTCCCACCCTCCATAGCATCCCTTCCTCCACCACCCCTCTAGCTTGGAAGATGCTTCTCCAAGCAAAAGAAGGTCTATACCCTAGCTGAGCCGCCAAGAAATCCCCCTCCGGATAGTATTTTCCTTTCATCATTCTAGCAACCAAAGACTCCGGGAATTTTAGCAATCTCCACCCTTGCTTTGCAAGCAAAGCACGGTTAAAAATCTCCAAATCTCTGAACCCCATACCACCTTTCCTCTTTGAAGCCCCCATCCGGCCCCAACTCATCCGGCCATACCTTTTCCACCTGCTGGTCGCCCCCACCAGAATCGACACATGATAGAGTTAAGGCTAGAGCACAGTTTTTTTGGTAGCTGGAAGACGCTCATACAGTACGTCGGAATTGCCTGGATAACAGCCTTTATCAGGATCTCCTTACCCGCCTGGGACAAAAAAATTTCCTTCCACCCGTCCACTTTTTTCCGCACCCGACTTTGGATACCCTCAAAAGTTTTCATCTTAGACCGTCCCACAAAAGCAGGCAATCCCAAATACTTTTCATAGCAAGTAGATGAAGAAATACTAGCAGCTGAGGTAATAAGAGCCCTAAAATCCACACCGGTGTTTCTGCTGAAAAAAATGGAGGTCTTGTCGGCATTTAGCTTCTGACCCGAGGCAGATTCATACATCTCCAGCACCTTAAGAAGATATCCCCACTCATTAAAATTAGCCCTGCAAAAGAGGAGGCTATCATCTGCGAAGAGTAAATGAGTTAAGCGAACACCCCCGGCGGAGATTGGCACCCCTGTAATTTTACCCTCTTGTTCAGCCCGAGCAAGCAAAGAGCTTAAACCCTCAGCCACCAGTAAGAAAAGATAGGGAGGGAGGGGATCTACCTGTCTAAGGCCTCTAGAGGGGATAAACTTTCCGTAAGGAACACCATTAACCAACACAGAGTAGGTCACCGAGCTTACACAGCGCATAATAAACCTAATCCATCTCTCCATAAATCCCAAAGAACGCATCATAGATTCGAGAAAGCTCCATTCCACCCTATCGTAAGCCTTACTCATATCCAATTTTGCTGCCATGTAGCCCTTTCTACCCCTCATACGAGTAGCCATCGAGTGAAGAGCTTCATAGGCAACAAGCACATTATCCGTTATGAGCCTGCCAGGAACAAAAGCACTTTGAGCAGGGGAGATAATAACTGGCAGCACCTTCTTAAGTCTGTTGGCTAGGACCTTAGCAATCAGTTTATAACTGACATTGCACAGGCTGATCGGACGGAAGTCACTAACTGAAGAAGGTGAAGCCTTCTTGGGGATCAAAGTGATAAAAGTGGAGTTAATACCCCGAGTCAAAAACCTCATTGTTGAGGTAAACCAGTACTGTCTGTCTCACCTCCTCACCCACAACATGCCAGTGATTCTGGAAAAAACACCCTCCAAAACCGTCTGGGCCCGGCGACTTCAAAGGATGCATTTGAGCTAGAGCTTGGTTGACCTCTTCCGGGGTGAAGACCTCTGTTAACATCTCATTCATAACAGGGGGGACACGGGCTTGAACTGAGGAGATACAGTCTTCAATAGCGGCTGCCCCTCCAGAGGTAAAGAGGTTTTGATAATAACGGGTGAAAGCCTCCCCAATATCTTGCTGCAGAGTCCAGGAATTGCCCTCCAAATCAGTAATGGACCCAATATGGTTTTGCCTTCTTCGCTGATTAGCCCAAGCATGGAAATATTGGGTGTTTCTATCCCCTAGTTTATACCAATTCCTCTTTGCCCGTTGTTTCCAAATAATATCCTCAACCTCAAGCAGTTTATTAATCTCCCCTCGGATCTGCGCGATTTGCTCCAAATTTGCCGGGTTTTCATTCTTCTGAAGCTGCCCCAATCTTTTGTATAAGAGTTTCAGTTGTAGGTGTTCTGACCCCGGTCTATTAGAGGTCCACCCCACCAGCGCTTGCTGGCAGTTCAAAAGCTTCTTCTCCAAAGAATTCATCCGGTTCGAACCACTTACTTCCTCTGCCCAGACCCGCCGAATTAAATCTTCACAGTCCTTAGCCACATTCCAGCAAGCCTCAAAGCGGAAAATCTTCTGAGGACGATGGGTATATTGATCCATCCTAAGCCAAAGCAAATGGTGGTCGGAGCAGGAGGAAACATCCACCTCAATCCCCGCGTTAGGGAATAAAGCACACCAATCTGGAGAAGCCAGGCCTCTGTCCAGCCTTTCCTTGACAAACACCCCATTTTCCCGTTTGTTGCTCCAAGTGAATTTTTGCCCTTTAAAACCTAAATTTCCCAGGTTGCATTTCTGGACGGCCTCACGAAAACTCTCCATCTGTTTTGCATGTCTGGGATTGCCCCCCACTTTCTCTGAATTATCCAGTATCTCGTTAAAATCTCCTATACACAGCCAGGGCGAAGGGGGAGCCCTCTTCAGGAATTTAAGTAGCTTCCAAGATTCTGCCCTCTGTGATGGATCAGGATGACCATAGAACCCAGTGAATTTCCAAGGAACCCCAGAGCCCATGTTCCTGATAAACACTGAAATATGTCTGCGAGAGTAGCTTAGAAGTTCAACTAGGTGAAAACCCTTCCAGAAAAGGGCAAGGCCACCACTTCTCCCCACTGGGTCCACTGATAGTAGCCCCTGAAAACCCATAGCAATCCTCAGATTTTGTAACCGACCAATTGACACATTCGTTTCCATAAGGAAAAGAAGATGGGGATGCTTAATCTTCACCAACCGGCGAAGCTCCCGAACTGTCTGTGGGTTCCCAAGCCCTCGACAGTTCCAGCTTACAAGATTCATGGCGATTGGCGGGGCTGTAAACCAGCCACCGCCAAAACAGAATCCGCCCCAACAGCCAATGACTCATACCTTTCAAAAGCTTCTGGATTATCAATTGCTCCTCGGAGTGGTGAAAGATCCTCCCCCTTAGCGACTTTGGGACTTCCCCGAGCAATCCGCTTCCATTCCTTCAGTTTGTTCCCTACTTCCGGCCGTGTTTCTAGTTCCTCTGGAGAGGGACCTACCACCTGGGTACTTTGCTTAACCTCCCTGGACAGAAAGGGATTAGGAAAAACCTCCTGAATCTTTCTGTTCAGCAAGAGGCTATGGGCTGGATCCTTGCTCGAGTCCACTTTCTTAGACTTTCTTTTTTCAGTTGGGCCTAAGTGAGACTGGACCCACTTTGGCCCGCCCTTTACATTAGAATCCTTGGACACCCGCCCCTTTTTTAAAACTTCATCAGAGTCTACGTTCCCCTGTTTTGCTCCTTTTTCAAAAACTGGCGCCTCAGTACTTTCTGAGACTAAGCTAGATTTACGTTTCTTGCTTGCCTTGAGCTCCTCAACTCTTTCACCATTTGGGAGTCCCGCCACGTCCAATCTGCTGGATTTCGGGATCCCCCCATCGGGATTCATGCCTGTCACAGAGCTGACAACCGGATCCTCCGCCGATTGCTCTCCTTCCTCTTCAGGCTGGTCTTTCGTCTTCTCCCCCTCAGCCGGGCCTTGATCAGAAAACACCGGCGACATTTTTGTATCCTCAGTTCTTCCTGGCCCTTTGGTCAGATCTTCCGCACGAAGCCAAAGACCCCATCCCTCTGATCCTTCCAAGTGGTTCTTCCTCATAGTTGATTCAGCACACCCATTTGGCCCATGGATTATGCATCCGCACCTGAAGCAAAATATTGGTAGCTTCTCATACTTAAAGGAGACCCAGCATGATTTACCCAATATCAACAGGGTTCTGCCACGTTCAAGAGGGTGATAGAGATTAATCGCAACCCTAATCCGAAGATAGCGTCCCCATCCCACATCATCCTCAGCTACCGCTACATCTTCCACCTCCCCCAAAGAGCTCCCTATTTGTCCACCCACAACTCGGTTTATACATCCAAGAGGCATATCATGGATCTGGATCCAAATTGGGGTTGAAGAGAACTCCACTTGTGACGGTGAAATCTTACCATCGAACTCGTTGAGGATCAACAAAGTCCGGTCGTACGACCACAGTCTACCAGCTAAGACCTTTTGCTTATCTCTGTCCTCCGAAAATTCAAATAACCACATATTTTCCTTTATCTCTTTGACCACCAGCCGTCCTGAAGGTCTCCAAATCCGCTGGAGGACGGCTTTGAACGCCTTATTAAGCTTCTTTGGGACTCCCAGACGCCCCACTAGGCACAGAAAACCCTTGTTACAGAGTTCCTGTATAGCCGAATCGGCAACCACAATTCTTTTTTGTTCCCTCTCAGACAGGGGGAACCCTCCCAAAACATTTCCGTCACCTTCCATCAATCTCCTCTCCTCCAAAATCCAGAGAAGAAAGGAAATATAACTTAAGGAATAGGACCCAGAAACACCTCCCTCACCAGTAAAATACCGGCGAGAAGAGATGAAAAATACTGGCGAGTGCCGTTGTGGGCATAAAGGGAGACCGATTCCATTCATTCGGAGCAAAGTTTTGGCTGATTTAAGGCTTATTGCACGTTGATTAATCAAAAAGAAACTCCCAACTCCCAAGTGATAACTTGCATGGGTGCGGGCCGTTGATTCTAAATGAACGGTCATAACAATAAATAACTTTAAGCACCATCTATTCTCACCAATGATTATAAGAAACAATTACTATAGAATAACCTTTTAATTCTCTTATTTGAAATAATATCGCCATAAAATTGAAAGGTAAATTACATGGGATATTTCATTTACAAGAAATAACTTCATTCGTCGGCTATATATTATAACAATCATTTTAATAAATAAGAGAGA
Source organism: Alnus rubra (assembly GCA_028654335.1). Lineage (NCBI taxonomy): Eukaryota > Viridiplantae > Streptophyta > Magnoliopsida > Fagales > Betulaceae > Alnus > Alnus rubra. Next base: position 340,346 of record JAJPGS010000204.1, on the reverse strand, counting down.
ATTAGGAAAGACTTTTTGACTTTTTCGGCCCGTCAACAAACGTTAAACCGGGTATAATGATCGGATTCGGATCCTTATTAATTTGTAACTCAGATTAGTAGTAAGTCGGACAGTAATCTAAGAGAATTTTTGTGAGACTCGTATGTCAAATAGATGCTTAACGGTTCGTCCAAACCTTGTTTACTTTTTCATATTTAGAGACTGAATTACTAATAATCTGAATAACAAAATTACTCTGATATATATATAAACTAGTATGTATATGACGACCCGAAAATTGGTGGCCACCACTTGGAATGAAAATAAGACTGGTAAGAGAGCATAACAACCAGCAGAAGTACGAGCAACCCCAGGCCCCAAGGCATTGAAGGCAAGCTTTGGGCTTGATGAACGGCATCATTCTTTGTTATCGGGGCAAGAATCACAATCCTCCCGTACTTGGTGATCATGTGCATCACAAAGATCATCAGCACAGGCAATAAGAAGAGAAAAAACTTGAAGTTGATGGTTGTTCGGTGCATCTGTGACTTGTAGTTTGTATAAGAGGAGAGCAACATCAAAAGAACCAAGATTCCGGCGACGGTGAGTAAAGGCATCGGCGGTGGAGATATAGATGACAGGGTTTGCTCCGTCCACCCTTGCTTCCATGCCGGACCCCTTCTTTCCCTAAAAAACCAACCCATCTCTGATCTCTAGCCAGCTCTCTCTACGTGCCTCTGTTATTGTGAGAATGGTTTATTTTATATGGTGGAAGCGATATATCGGTCGGCTGTGTTTGCTTTGGCATTGATTCTCGGTTTGGATTCTATCTCAACCGACCTTTCTTTTGCACTGATGCCCACCCAGTTGGGATTGATGCCAACGTTAATTATATATATAATAAAACTCAAGAGTTTGGCTTTTATTTCAAATTAAATCCAAAACATTCAATTGCATCAATTAAATATTCTATACAACCTGTTACAATTTAAATCCTCAATAATATATTGCACTTAAAGTTCAATTTACATATCAAATTAAAACTCCTCCATTTGAATCACAATTTGGCTTTCAAAAGTGAAAGCATATATACTCGATCATTTAGTTTATCATATCATGCATCTTTAACTTTTAATCCACCTTCTTAACCTAACCTATATAACAAATATTTATAATGTTTATTATTCTATTTTATTAAAACATGTGTAAAAAAAGGATGAGCATAAAACAAAGGAACATATTCTTACTTTTTATTATGCATATATGCTTTCTGGCATATGGTTTGTCACTTGTTACTGTTGTCTATCAGGTTTTGGGACACATGGCAAATATGAAAGGGGAGGTAGGTTGGACGAGGATTCTTTGGCAATATATATATATATATATTTTAATGTGGAATTCAGACGGAGAAGGAGAGAAGGGATCAAGGTGTAGGTGTTTTGGCCAGTACAAGGTTGTTCATCTAGAAAAAGTGATCGGAAATATATGCAATTTGTCACGATGACACTATTTGAAGAGTGTGGTTCAACAAAACGACGAATAAAGAGAAAATGAAATGTGTTTATTAATGTATTTTGAAGATTTTTATTTTATTTTAGTTTAAAAATTGTTACGATGTGACATAAAAGTCGAAATTATTTTTATGTTTTTAATTATTTATTAATACTTTTATTTTGAGAACATAAACAAAATACAAAGCAAAAATTTTAACAAACATAAATGAAATGGCAAGAGATATATTCTGTTTTTTTATTTTTTTGTTCACACGATTAAGATAAAAAAAAAAAAAACATATAATTTGAATGTTATATTTATTTTATGTATTTTGCTAGTTACATAAAATAGAAATTGTAAACCATTAACGAGTTTCATTTTAGGTCGTTTTAGAGCATTCTTAGTAGCCTCATCAAAATAGTTTTTTAATTATTTTGGTGAGCTAATTTGATGAAAACACTAAAAAACTACTCACAGTAACCTCACCACTTTAACCAAAAAGTTTTGGTGAGTGAAAATACTCATCAAAATTCACTCACCAACTCCACACGCTGATGTCCTTATTTCATGGGCATAAAAATTTAATTTTTTTTGTCCTGACATAAATTTTGTAGTTCTTTCATTTATCTTTTTTTTTTTTTTTTTTCTTAAATTTGGTTGAGAAGCAAATGAAAACTTCTATGAATTTCTTAGCAATGATCTAATTTCAAGATAAAAATATATGAAATTAAAAAAGAAAAGAAAAATAAGATGAAGGTGTATGGAATTCAAAAAAAGAAAAAAGAAAAAAAATGAAAGTGTATGGTAGCTTTTTTGTATAAAAATATTAAATAGAAAAAGAATATAGAAATCTGAAAAAATAAAATTTAAATAGAATAATGACAATGAATAGTTAAAATGGTGAAATCGTTTGAAGAATTATACTTTGGTCAGTAAAATTTGATGATGGTATATTTAGGAACGCTCTTACTTCCCATCGAAACGTCCCAATCTCGAAACCTAAAGAAAACGCTCTTTTCTTATCATTTTGGAGTTCAAAACCCTCAAAAACCAAAAAGAAACCCGGGCTTCCCAATTTCAAAAACCCTAATCGCCATCTCCAGTATTATTCTCACAAAAAAAGAAGGAAAATTCCACTATTTTTCTGCGATTCTTTAACTTCCCGAAGAACATGCCCTCGGAGGATTCGAAGCCCGTGAAGAAATCGGAGTTGGAAGACGAAGAAGAAGCGGACGAGAAGCAGAGCCTGGGATCGATTCTCGAAGGCCGCAAAAAGAAACCCTCAAATGCAAATGCTGGTTCGGCCAAAACTCGGCTCAAAGAACCCAAAGTGAAGAAAGAAGAGCGCCTAGATGACGAAGATGATAAACCCATTAAGGCTTCTCTTTCTTCTGGGTCTCGCTCCAAAGTTAAGAAGGAAGAGAATGAAGATGACGATGATGAAAAGCCCCTCGCCAAACGAAGCTCTAATATTAAGCCTGACAAGGTTTCTAATACTCTTTTTTTGTTAAGTTTAAAAAGGCTAGGCTATCTGCTCTATGACTAAAGCTGAGGATAGTGTAAGAACTAAGAAATATAAGTTTTTATTTGATTTTAATTTTTTTTTAAAGTTTTTTTTTTTTTTTTTTTTTCCTGTTTGAAGTTCTTGCCAAATTAGGTAGTCTAAAGTAAGCAAACAATTGCTTTGGACTGAATTGAATTGGTGGTCTGGTTTAATGTTAATAATTTATTTATTTATGTATTTTTTTCTGTTCCTGTTTAGCAAATAGAGGTGGCTGTTGTTGATTGATGGGTGTGGTTTATGTTTTCTTTTGTAGAAGGAACCAAAACGGAGAAATAAGACAAAGGAGGAGGAGAAGGCAGATACGGCAGCAGAGCGGAAGAAGAGGGAGAAGAAGGTGTATGATTTGCCTGGTCAGAAGCGAGACCCTCCTGATGAGGTATTGTTCTGTTGTTCTGTTTTACTTGGTTTTATTTAACTTAAGGTGTTTTTTTTGAGGGTTTTGAGTGGTGGGATTGGTGCATTCTGGAATTTCAGAGAGACTCACTGAGGATTTTTTATGAAACGCTTTATAAGCACAATCCGGATAGCGAAATGGCGCAGTTCTGGTGAGTCATTTTGCCCCAATTGTGCAATCTTTTTGGTGGTGTGAGACCCAGTTTTGCTGTTAAGTTTCTTTTTGGTTCTACTTTTTGCTTGGTTTTTGGAATGTAGAGAAGGCGTACATACCTAAAACTGATTAATTGGTTGTTTTTGAGTAAGAACTTTACTTAATTGGTTTTTGACTTGATATTTTTCATATTTATTGCCTTTGTTATTTTGTATGCTTATAAGAAATGGATTTTGTATATGTTGCACTCCTATCTTTCTACAACGACATGTTCTGAAGTACATTTTTTTTTGCGAATTTGTTGTTGTTTGTAATCTACTGTATTTATACAACTTCTGCTTTTCTTCAGTTGGTCTTATATCAGTAACAGAAATGTGGACAATCTTTTTAATATTCAGGTTGCATTTAGACTGAAATACACTGGTCTTATCAACATCTAGGGAAGCTGGTTTTGTATAAACTTGCAAATGATATTTACTTTACATGAGTAGAGATTATGGAGATTTCTTAATGCTTTCCATGTAACCTTTTACCTTTGTAATGATTTGTATGGACTTGTTTATTCGATGGTAAAACAATTTCTGGCTTTCAAGATTTTAGTCACTAGGTAAGTCATTGTTTGTTCTCTGAATACATTAAATTGACAGTATGTAGTTTTTGACATCTATATGGGGCTTCTTGTTATTGAAATGGTGCCATGATTTTAGCATTAATGTTGACTTAACAAGTGTAAGGATTGCTTTATATGTACTCAGGGTTTAGTTGCAGCTTACACGTTGCAATTTGCAATCTGCTTGTTGCGCATAGATGATTGAGCAGCTGTTGTTACCTTAATAGGAAATTTGGCTATTTGTGATTTCAAAATGTAAACATGTTGTTGGGATAGATTGATGATATGCATATCCTGCATTAATGTAGACATGGGGGTTTATCTTCTCGAAGTTTTGATGATTTAGCCCTTCTTTAAAATTTTATGTAGAACTATTTTATATTCTGAATCTGGATTTGAGGAAATTTTTTTAGCTTCTGCTAAAGTGTACTCGTTAGCTATCATAATCACTATATTTTCCCTCAGTAAGAAGATAATATGCACTCCTTTGGTCAGTAGATGCATATGGCAGACCACCATGTTCTAGCTCTGGTCCACTCTCTTATTTTGTTCTCTCCTCTAAAGGAGAAAAAGGAAACGAAAAGAGAGAGAGAGAGAGAGAGACGGGGAGCACTAATAAGTATGGTCTTGCAGAGTAGTCTCATTTATGGGTTAGATAAGTTGCATATTGAGCGTGCCCCATCTTTTGGGACTTTTGAGCAATCTTTCATTTTCCTTTTTTCTTTTTCAAATCTCCTGCATTTTTAATGCTCATTGAAATGTGATGCATATTTGACATGATTTAGTAATTCTGCTCACTTGAAAAGCAGCTACTTTGTCATACCATGTGATTGATTTGACTATTGTTTTTGCGATGATTTGGCATGTGTTTATATCAATTCTCTGTATTATAATTATATTTAGGATTTACGTAAAAGCATATATGCATTCAATGTAATTGCAGGATGATGGAGTCTGGTTTGCTTTCCAAAGAGGTTGCAAAGAAAGTTTATGAGAAGAAGCAGAAAAGGAGTAATCAGCAGAAGTTCAGTTCCCCAGCCAAAGCTGTAGCTACGGTGAAGCGGAGTACTGTGTCTGTTAGTGTTAAGAAAAAATTACCATGCTCCCCAGTTTCATCGAACAAAAAGAGGACAACAGGCTCGATAGTTGCATCAAGGCAGACTAAGAAGCAGAAGATTGAGGATGGAAGCTCTGATGATGACATTGTTTTGGCTAACAAGAAAAGACCATCCCCTCTAGCTTCTTCTAATAAAAAGAAGGCGACAGACTCAAAAGTTTTATCGAATCAGTCTAAGAAGCGGAAAAAGATTGATGATGGAAGCTCTGAAGATGACTCGGATGATGACTTTGAACCCAAAGCAATGACAAAGAGGCAGCGAGCAGCTTGATTATGTTTATCATTAACTGATTAGGGCTTCTTACATTTATTCACTATCACTCATTAACTGATATCTTTTTGCTGATTAACTGCTGTCGACACTAATATTGCTAGTGCCCTCATTGCAAGGATTGTTTTTATTTGTTCATAGAACAATCCTATGTTAATCGGAAATTTCAGGTCGGGAGGACCCTTTTCTAGGCAATTCTTCAATACAAAACTGACTTTCCAGAGAAAACTCCTCTCCGACGTCCCTATTGCTCCATTACAGTAGGCTTGGAAAGACTTGGTGAAGGGTGTTATATAACTTTCTATGGCAAAATCTATGGGTCGTTATACAAGCAATTGATGCTTAAACCCTTACCTTCTTTGAAACTTGAAGAATCAAAGGCGGGTGAGACAGCCACAAGAATGCCACAAAAAGTGGAAAAGAGTTAGGGAAAGGCTAAAACAATTCAAGGTGTTCACACAGTACTGGCCTTAGCAAAGAAAAAGGCTCTCGGTGTAGCATATCTTTAATGCTTTAGAGATTGATTTATAGAGGCAATGCAGATACTATTTTTTTTAAAAAATAAATAAAAAATAAAATAACTAACTAACTAACTAAGTAGATGATAGTTAGCATCTAGAGGGATATTCATCAGGAAAACAGAAAAAGAAAAAAGAAAAAGAAAAAGAAAGAAGCATAAAAAATACACTTTCTTATGGATTGAGATCCATGGTATTGTTTGGGTGTAATACTTTTTGAGTAATGATATACATACTTCTGCTTCTTCATACCTATTTTTTCACTCTTAGGTGACTTTAAAAATCACAATTGGCTTTGGTATGGATCTTTATAGGATTTTAATCAAACGTGATTTTAAAAGCCACCTAAGGGTGTGGAGAAGTGGGAGTGTGTGTAGCATTACTCTTTTTTGTGGGCTGCTTATTTAAAATGAATGGCCCAAATTGCAATGACAAAGTTAAAAAAAATAAAGTGGAGATTTTTTTTATGATTGTTTCATGACTTAGGTGGTTCAACCACCTAAAAAAAGTGGTTTGGGGGTGATTTGGCCATACCCTCCAGCCAAATATGGGGTGATCGAACGATCCCCATATTCGGCCACCCCAAACCACTCCTTCTAAGTGGTGGAATGACCCACTTTGGGTGGTTCTACCACCAAATAATCACCTAAAAAGCTATTCAACAACTATTTTATTTTTGGTTTTATTGCTAGGATCTCAAATGAATGGCCCATAAAATATATATATATATATATATTACGTCGCTAAATATTGGATGAGATCTTTACTGTTTTGCCAAGTAAATGCTGGCTAATTCTAGTAGGGAGAAGATGAGGTCGTGGTCCTGAGATTTTTCCTGTTAAAGAGCAGCATGTTCTTTCTTTTCTTTTCTTTTTCTTTTTTTGAGATAGAAAAGAGCGGCATGTTACCATATATATATATATATATATATATATATATATATATATATATATATATATTATTAAAATATTAATTAAATGGTTAAATTAATTTTCTTTTATCAACATAAACTTTCAGAAAAAATAATAGTTTAATATGATATCATAACAAAAAAATTTAAATTTTAACATTATCTCTATCATTCACTTCTTATTTTAATTAAGAGTAATGCTAGAAACTGCATTATTATCTCATAATTAAGTTGTAAATAACTTGGAAACAAATTTTGAATTTTCAATCAACTTCTAGTAGCCAAAAAGCAGTTCCATCCATAAATAAAAAGGAAATAAGTAACACGTATATCTCATGCATAGTTTAGTTAAAGTGACCTGTATTGGAGTGAAATTAATTGTTTAAATTGCATGTAATATGTGCAGTCTGGTCGAGACACACTGGTTCGGGCCAATGGACCCGCACCTTAGGCTGTTTGGGCATATGGGTTCTGCATGCACCGACTCTCTCTCATTAGCTAAATATATTACATGCAATTCAAAACAACTAATTGCAATCAACCAAAACAAAAGTAAATCAGAGTATTACTAATGGTTAATCACTCAATAATCAATAGGTGTCATGCTTTAACCACAAGTTCTATTCCCTTCGTAATGAGTGATTTTTTTTTTAAAAAAAAAATAAATAAATTTAAGCCCTAATGGGATAAGTTAACCGTGTATTTAAGGATGTAAATTATCATAGTCGCTCATGAACAGGTTCGAGCTTGACTTGGGATCACTTCATTTATTAACCGACAAAGCTTAAATAAATTTTTAGGCTGATTTATTAAACGAGCTGAACTCGTATAATCTTAACTCGACTTATATAATTCATTTTTTATTGTATTATTTTAATTTTACAATGAGAATATCTTAAGTAGTAGTACTTTAAAAGATAAAATAAAATCATTTTAACATGATAAATAAAGCTTGAATTATTGTGATTGTGAGTCTTAAAATTGATATACACGTGTTTTGTGTATGTATAAATACATGTGTGTGTACTTGTATAATTAATTTATATATGTACTATAAAACATTTATATAAATTCTAGATAGAATTGTTTAATATTCAAGTTAATTTGTTAATTAATTAAAATATGTTTTTCTTTAAAAAAAGAAAAAAATTAATTATTAGTATGGATTTTTACTGGGATAAAAAACAAACGATTAAATCCTTAATAGAATCGTAAATGCGTTTCCAACTACGATTGGGTATTTGGGTATATATGATACCCAGCCTGGCAGCCTCTCGCCTCACCGTATTCTCCAGCTGGTAAATATTTCCGTTAAACGACTTGCAGCACAACTTCAAGAGGAAGGGTGAAGCACGCGCTACTTCACTGGTAGTTTAACGGAAGACACCAAGACAGGAGGAACTACGAACCCTACCTTAATCTCCAGAGTATGTGACACGTGTCCCCAGCCACAGCCTTGTTAACGGGTTACAATTTGCTTTATATGCATTAAAACCCCGTCCCCAAGCAACAAAATACACACTCTCTCACTCTCTCTCTCTCTCTCTGACCAACCCAATCCCTTTGCTCTCTTTTTCTTTCTCTCTTTCTTGCGAGTTTCCTCTGTTTAAGGCGGTTTTGCTAAAATAAAAGGAAGGTTTTGAGAGACACAGAGGCCAGGAAACAATGATGCGACGGAGAGAAATCGCTACGTTCAACGACTTTAGGACGGATGACATTGAGGCCGCCGATGTCTTGCTCATGCTCCATTTGCCGCGTGTATTCCTTAAGGTGGAGTCGGAGAGTCGCTGTGGACTTTTTCCGTCATGGGCCGTGAAGAGAAGGAGATCTTACGGCCGTTCAATGCAATCTTTCCTTGTGCTTCGTCCTGGGATCACTGGGTCTGGTGGGGTGGGTCCCAAGTGTGAGCCGGAAGGTGCACCGGCGGCCAAGGCCGAGGCTTTGAGTCCGGCGACCCCTCTTTCCTTCCCGCCCAGTAGCGAATCGGACGACAAGCCCAAGAAAGACCGGAAAAGAAAATTCCCTCTGAAAAGGGTATTTATCTCTTTTCTTTTGCATTCTTGATAAATTTTCTTGATGAAATTCAATTTTCTTTGTGTTGTAACTACTGGGTTTTGTCTTAGAAGGGCATCTCCGCATCACTTTTCCATTCTTTTATAATTTTCTTGACGAAATTCTATTTTCTTGGTGCGTTGACTACTGGGATTTGTCTCTCTGTTGCTTTTTCACTGTTCTTCTATTATTATCTTGACGAAATTCGGTTTTCTTGGAGTGTTGACCGCTGGTTTTTGTCTCTCTCCTGCTTTTTTCCATCTTTCTTTTATAATTTTCTTGGAGTTTTTAACTCTGGCTCTGATGGTTCTTTTTTCTTTTTTCTTTTTTAGAGGTTTTAATTTTTAATTTATATTCTACATTCTAATTTGTGTTTTTTTGGGTGTTCTTGATGTTGTAGAAGAGAGAGGAGTGGCTGGTGATTATGGACGGATTAACTCAGGACAGGGCTTCGCTAAAAGAGGCGAGTTTTCTTTTCATTCGTTACTATTGATTTGTCAGTTTCTTTATCTCCTAAATTTCCAATTTTTGTGTCAAGAAAATTCGCAACAATGATTTCTATCTAACTCTCTTTGTGAAATCCAAACAGGAAATTGAGAATATGAGGCGTAAATGCGAGAGCTTGAGAGCTTTCAATTTGGAGTTGAAGGCAAAGGTAATTATCATTATTATTTTATTTTTTTTCCTGATAAAAACTTTTTCTGAGTTAGATCTAATGGGTATATATTTTGGAATTATAATTGATAATTAACCCTTTTGTACAGTTAAGCCCTGGCCCCTGTTTGGAAACTGGTAAAATTGGTGCTGAAGAAAATAAAGAGACGGCTCAGATTGGTCAGCTGCAGCCCTCGTTGCCGCCATCTAGCACTGGATTTGGCGTGGCCCACTGCAACATGGGTCCATCTGGTCTTCCTGATCTCAACCTCTGTGCAGAGGGGACGGTTGGGATTGACTCTTACGGACCGTTTGATCTCAACCTGGCCAACAAGAATTTTAGTCGGACTATGGCGGCTCAAGCCAGACAGAGGAGGACGCTGATTCGGAGGATCAAAAAACTCCAACAATGCGGCTAATAACACGAATAGATGAGAGATTACTGTATTAGTAGCCTATTAATATTGTTAATTGGGTTTTATCTTCGAGGGAAGATTTTGTTTATCGGGTATTTTTAGTGTTTTTAGGCAATATTTGTTGCTTGGCTATCCGGATGTAAATTGGGATAGCTCCATAATTTTTGGTCTATTGAAGGAAGGTTTCTATAATGAGATAGTTATTTTTTTTTTGAGACATATAATGAGATAGTTATTGAGGATCTCTTTTGTATGGAAATCGTCAGATTCCAAATTTGGAAGTAAATAATATATATAAATGTCATCTTGGTGGCTGCTGCTGCTTTAGGGGTTGTGGGTATGTTGCCATTTGGTGGGAGCGATCCCAATCACGTGTTATTTGTATTTTCTGAACATTGTGAAGAGAGGGATTTTCTATTAATTTGGTGGCACCAATTACATGCGAGTTATCTTAATCCATAGTTAATCCATGATTAATTAACTACGGCATCTATTCTCGTTACTTTAATACTTAAATAGGCCATTTAAAAAAAAAAAAAAAAAAAAACCTAAATAGGCCATAAAAACACTATAGAACTTTAATTTTTTTGTTTGTAATGATAAAAAGGAATTATATATTTTTAACCATACCATATGTCCTTGTCCACTTCACCTCTATCTACAAAATGATTGGGATCTCTTGTTATTACAAATCTGTTATTATTTCTGCTTTGTTACTGGGGAGAGGGCTGTGAGAGGAGACTTTTTGTACAATTAGAGAGTCAATCCACCCGAACAAGTTGCTTAAATAACTGAGTTTCTAATAAGATAGGAGATCTCTTTTCACAACACTACAATTTTAATTTTTTAATCTTTTAATAATGAGGAACCCTTCTAAGGCATGGTTACTTTGTGTACCTACCCTTGTCAGGTAAATCTCGGACTCATGTAAAGCACTCATTTCAAACGAATCGGGTAATAATTTGACTTCGCCAGCGGACTAGCTTCAAAGAAATTTTCGAATTTTAGACCTTATTGACAAAAATTGTAGGTAAATGACATGATTAAAGGATCCATCTTCAGATTGACTTCTGGCGGCTAAAGTTGTACCCAATACCTTACTGGATCATGGGGTTTTTAGAAAGAAAAAATTTGTTGTCTTAATTAATCAACTACTATATTTGATTAGCGACAAAAAGAAAAAAGAAAAAACCGAAAAAGAAGGTGAATGGGCAAGGCCCCAGTCAGCAATCAGTTAACTGAGACCCGTAGAAGGATGTAGTTGGACTGGGCTTATAGGATACAACGTGGGAGTTGAGTTAACAAGTTCCAACCTTTTGTACCTCGAACAAACTGGTGGCACCCAAAGCCCCAACCTCTCTAACCCTAAACCTAGACTTCTTTACTTTTCAGTTCGAATATAAAGCAACGGAAGCACAAAGCTGCCTCCACTTCAAAAATACTATTCTTCTCCTCTATATGCGAGCGAGAGAGAGAGATAGAGAGAGATTATTATATTACAAGTGGGAAAAATCTAGGGCGTGCAAATGACGAGAATTTTTTGATTTGATTATGAGAAGCTTACGTTTTTTCTTAACGTGAGCGATGTTCCACCTCATACTTCCATGACTCTGATGCACCGCCTCTTATTTATTTCCCTCGGTTTATCGTCTTCGTTCCATAATTGATTTCGAAAGTTAATTTGTGAAGAAATTCTTGCATCTTGGTTTTTGATTCGTAGATATTTTGATTTCTCTCAGGAGTTGTGCGATTCTTTGAACTGGAATTTTTGTTTATGATCAGACCGAATTGGCCCCCTAATTGGGCCCTTAATCCCTTGTTTGTTTATTTTTTACTTCAAATTTTCAGTCTTTAAATCGGTCTGGTGGTAGAATTTTTGTGGGGGTAGGGCGGAGGTTTTCGGTCACTCGTGAAAACTGTCGTTTAGAAGTTCGTTCCGTTTTCTGTTCATGTAAAAAGAATAAACTATTTGTTGCCGTATAAATATAATAATTTTGTCGCCGTAGAAGAGTAGGGCCTGGGATGAAGCTGTTGGACGGAGGACTGGGAGAGTGTATAAGGTCCTTTTTTTGAGAAGAAAGTAAACTTTCCATTAATCAAAGACCAAACGGATGGGCACATAAGTTATAACCAAACTAAGTCAAGACAAAATCAGACCATCACAAATAGTTGCTACAAAGAAAATTTAGCCAACTGAATGATGTCTCTGCATTGACATAAAACTTTGCTTGAAATGAGAATGGTTCACACATTCTGGGCTAAAAAGTAATGACCAGGTTGATCTAACAAATAGAGCAAACTACCAAATGAACAACAAAACAAAGAAAACAGATACAAAAGGCACCCAACACAGAGATGCCGTCGGGAGATCTGCCATCACCGAAGGCAGCACATGTAGATCACATACCTTCTCCGAAAACTCCCTTCAACAAGGCGTTCACCATGGTCCACCGGGTGCAATCGGACACAGCAAGTCGGCAAAAAAAAATAGAGCGAGGCCATCACGCGCGGCCCAAAGTGACAAACACCTTGGCGTGTGCTGGCCACGCGCCGAGCATGAAAGACCACCATGGCCGTAGTAACCGGTGGTCGAACCAGAGGATGACGGCGAACAAGGATGAGGGGTGCTTGTCTAGCAGAAGACGATAGAAATGCACAAATCTGGCTTCGAAAATAGATGGTGAAGACTAAAGTTCTGCCAAGCATAACGCCTACGACATGAATGGAGCAGCTGCTCATCTTTCGAGACATCTCGATAGAGCCTTCCTGCTAGAAACCACAAAGCTATATAGCTAGAAGGACTAGGAGAAAATCAGCCACCACCGGATCTAGCTTGTAGGGAATCAAAACTCCACAGCCCTAATGGTTGGGAGACTCTAAACTCCACAACCCTAATTGCTGGGAGACTCCTAGCCTCTACTGGATCAACCCAGGGAGGAGCAAAAGCCTACATAGCCCTAGAAGGGCTAAAAGGAAAAACAAAACTGGGAGGCCGACAAATACAATCAATATTCAAGCTCTCTCTCTAGAAGACTACTATAGTTACACTTAGCACTTAGCGTGTATAAGGTCCTTGAGTCCTTGAAAACAACTTGGAAACCTAATCTAGGATGGCTTCAACCACATGCTAACTTACATATAACTATTCTTTTTGAAACAAATTCCCCAACAAGTTTCTTATGACCATTATCTTTGCTCGTAATTGGACGAAAATTGGTGGGAAATTATTATCCTTATTTGGACTATGTACAACACTCGCACTATGCATGGGTCACACAGTGCTCGAATTGTGTGCTCGAATCATACACAGGTCAGGTATACACAATGGCACCCAGATTGTACCCTCTGGTTATATACAGGTCAAGCATGACCAAGATCCTCAGCATTTATTAGGATCTTCAGTACTTGATAACTCAATCAAATCAAGTCAGTGATCATATTAGGTGTCAGTACGGAGCCTCATGCTTAATATTTACACACCTTATCGGGTGTTAGAACATCATAATTGATTACTGTTCACATTTTGCAATTGTGAGACTTTTACTATGCATATCAACGATTGAAAGGGGCCTATATATATAGGCATAACACTTAAAGAGGTAATAGATCATCTAATATGATCACTCTCTCTCCCTACTAACTTGGGCGTCGAAGGAGGTTCCGCCGGCCAACTCCCAACGGACCTTTGCTGTCTTACAGGTCACTGGCAAAGGGATCAATCTGAAGCTGCTTCATCACCGGACTGAAAACTGCATCAACAAAAATAAGTATCCATTTGATTTGAAAACGTGAATTTTAAGTGTCTTTAACGGCCAACTTCCAGCGGACCTTTGTTGTCTTACAGATCACAGGCAAAGGGATCAATTTGAAGCTACTTTGTCACCGGACCGAAAACTGCATCAACAAAATTAAGTATCCATTTGATTTGAAAACGTGAATTTTAAGTGTCTTTAAAATGCTATTCTTTCAAATAGACTTTAAAACCTGATATATTTTCCCGATTTTGTTAAAGCACTTAAATAGGTTTTGAGTGAAACAAATTGATTTTTCAATCGTTCGCCTTGACGATTGTAAGTCAATCTTTTCAGCTGCCGCCCCAAGTAGTCGACCTGTTAAAACTCGATAATTATGGTCCAGAACAGGTGACACGTTTCCTGACACTAGTCGAAGTGACGCACGATTGAATGCCGTTTCTCGACCCAGGCCAGTGGTTAGACTAGGGCTGCACAGGCCGAACATTTATTTGGACCCGTTTAGATCCAACTACAAGTCGGAAGGCCGAACATTCTCGTTTTGTCCGATGTAATTACTATTCTCTAACCAAACTGATCTGTTATAACCATACCCACATCAGCCCAGCCCATTAAGATTCCATCCAGATTGTATCTGGTTCGAGAGCTTCTACGCATGCGCAATGCATCCGTCGCTCTTCAGTCTTTTTTCCACGTGTTATTGTTTTTTCTTTTTTAACAAAAAAAGCAATCAAAACGCGGGTGTCTCACGTTCCATTTTTAAAATTTTCCTCATTTCTCTTTCTCAAATCTCCCCCTCTCCACTGTGCCCTCCCCCCCCCCCCCCCCGACTGGATCATCGACTCCCTTGCCGACGCCGGAGCCCTTGCCAACGCCGCTCACTCTCTCTCTCTCGGAGTCCCTCGAAACCAGCAGACCGGCCCACCGGCCGAAAATCCGAATCCGACGCCCTTGCCAACGAACGCCGACGCCGCTCGCTCTCCCATCCAACACCCAGCTCTCTCTCCATCGGACCCAGCATAGACCAGCCGCCCAGGTCTGACGCCGACGTCGAACCCAGCAGACCGGCCCACCATTTCTCTCACAGACCGACACCGGACCAGCAGACCGGGTTTCTCGAGGACCCACCGATCGGCCGTCCCAGATCTCTCTCTCGAACCCAGAGGACCGGCCCACCGACGACCCACCCGCCTAGCTCTGTCGGACCCAGCGACGACCCACCCGCGCGGACCCAGCTCTCTCACAGACCAGGAGCCGGCGACCGCCGTTCGTCTGGGGTCGACGGTCTACTGGGTCGCGGGTCGAGATCGGTGGTCTAAGAGGCCGGACGGTGTCGGCCGTTTGGTGGGGGAGCGGGACGGTGGGGAAGGAGGGCGGTGGTTGGCGTCGAAAATTGAGAGAAATGGGGGAAAACTAAAAACTGGGGGGAAATAAAACCAAAGACTGTCGACTTTCTTAGTTTAAACCTTCCCTTCTTTTTATTTTATTTTTAAACGAAAAAGAAATGCCACGTAGGAAAAAAAGACTGAAGAGGGACGGAAGAAAGTCTCCAGTATAGCATTTCTCATCTGGTTCACCTCAAACTGGACAAATCCCACAGCCAAGACCATTTTGAAGCCCAGCATCACTACTTAGTATGCAATACAAAGAAGCAAAAAGAACCCTTTCAACGGGGTTGTTGGGAAAATGACAACCTTATTGATACTTGAATAGAACAACCAACCATATCATCAATCATCATACAGTACAAAATATCAAACAACAAGGTTATGGGATAGGCTGAAGGTGGAAATGAAAAAACAAAACAATGAACAAACAGGAGACACTGATAGCCACATAGTAGTAGATGAGCAGGAAAGAGGTAGCTGGTAACCTCATTCTGCTGCTTATGAGGCTGTCGCCAAAGTTGTTTCAGTTTTTAAGGCTCATAATTTTCCTCTCCTTCCTCCTCATACTCGCCCTCATCATCAGCTGTTGCATCCTGGTATTGCTGGTACTCTGCCACCAAATCATTCATGTTGCTTTCTGCTTCTGTGAACTCCATCTCATCCATTCCTTCACCGGTATACCAATGCAAAAAGGCCTTGCGGCGGAACATGGCTGTGAACTGCTCGCTCACCCTCCTGAACATTTCCTGGATTGATGTGGAGTTCCCAACAAAAGTAGATGCCATCTTCAGACCCATTGGTGGAATGTCACACACACTTGACTTCACATTGTTTGGAATCCACTCCACAAAGTATGATGAATTCTTATTCTGCACATTTATCATCTGTTCATCCACCTCTTTGGTGCTCATTTTTCCCCTGAACATTGCTGAGGCTGTCAGGTAGCGGCCATGGCGGGGGTCAGCAGCACACATCATGTTCTTGGCATCCCACATTTGCTGAGTCAACTCTGGGACAGTAAGGGAGATGTACTGCTGGGACCCACGAGAGGTGAGTGGTGCGAACCCCACCATGAAGAAATGAAGTCGTGGGAAGGGGATCAGATTAACAGCCAACTTCCGGAGGTCGGAGTTCAGCTGGCCAGGGAACCTCAGGCAACATGTTACCCCACTCATAGTTGCAGAGATCAAATGGTTAAGATCACCAACTGCAAAACGAGAGGTACAAAAGGTTAGCTTCAAATTCTGTTCTAGTGCTTCATGTTGTCACTTAATCAAAAGTAATTTGAAACTCACAGCTTGGAGTGCTGAGCTTTAGGGTCCTGAAGCAAATGTCATAAAGTGCTTCATTATCAAGAACCATGCATTCATCAGCATTCTCCACCAATTGGTGAACTGAGAGGGTAGCATTGTACGGCTCCACAACTGTGTCAGAGACCTTAGGAGAAGGGAAAACAGAGAATGTGAGCATCATTCTGTCTGGATACTCCTCTCTAATCTTTGATATCAGGAGGGTTCCCATGCCAGACCCTGTGCCTCCTCCAAGTGAATGACATACTTGGAAACCTGACCAAAATAAGAATGATGGATATGTTAAACCAGTAAATTTAGTATGAAATTTACAACTATCAACACTATTTACCAGCCACCGAGATTTTGAGAACTATGAATACAAGAATAAACATGTGATGGATCCAAAGTTGCAACTCAAATTTCCTACATTTAACATTTTCTGGTCTAACGATCCAAAGTTCTCATGCTTCATAGAATTTACAGGTCATTCGAAGGAAAAGCATTTTTACAGTCTCAACTCATATAAAAGCAGAATCAGTTCATTTTAAACTCTGTCCTTATCACTGATGTTCCATACAGCAACAATCGTCCAACAATCACTTTCTGTGTCTCAAATTCTTTTCCATGTCTAAATCAAATGTAGCTCCAGGTCTGGGGAACAAGGTAAATTAAATGTGTTAATTCCTTTTACCAATAAAGGTTCAATAAAGTTGATGTAATGATTTACTTTATATTTCTTTTATCACTACTGATATCAAATCATTCTGAATCTACTATTACTCTTCACTGTTGACAAGGGCCCACGCGGATGCCAAATGAATGGCTGTCGTAAGATTTACTCCTTCAGTAATTTTGCTTACGAAGCAGTGTCGGTGATATGTAGCCATCACAATCATTATACAATCAGTACAGATATTCAAAGATTTTCTTATTTGATTATACATCACAACAGATATAATTAAGAGACGTGTCTCCACGCCAGACAAAGAAGGGCCTGCTTAACAACTATGCCTACTAATCATCATATATTATAAAAAAAGTAAACAGCTAGCCACAATGATGAAAAACATTAGACTTGTAACACTACGCTTGACTAGCAGATCCACTGTGAAGAGGAATCATAGATCTAGAATTGCAATTGATATTTCAAACATACTAATGTCAGATAAGATGTTATATGCTTCGTTAACGAGCATAAACAGAATGGCCAAAGCAATATCACAAATGGCCTTGACTTTGTTGAATGTCTTTTCTAGTGCTATCAGATTCAAATTTGGATGCGACGATGAGAATGAAAACACACAAATCACAATGTTTCTTATTCAGCATTTACAGATTACTAACGCAAAGACAAATCAATACAATGGACAACAAGACAACAAAGAAACAGAACGCATTTAAAATGAACGAACATAGGTAAGTTTGAAATCAAAATTGCAAATAATTCAAACCTGGAATTGATATAATAAAGAGAAATAGAGTAAAACAAATCGAAATTCAAAGCCAAAATACCTTGCAAGCAATCGCAATTCTCGGCCTCCTTGCGAACAACGTCAAGAACGGAGTCGATCAACTCGGCTCCCTCTGTGTAGTGACCTTTGGCCCAGTTGTTTCCGGCACCGGACTGCCCGAACACGAAGTTATCGGGGCGGAAGATCTGGCCGAACGGGCCGGATCGGATGCTGTCCATGGTTCCCGGCTCCAGATCCATGAGCACCGCCCGGGGCACGTACCGGCCACCTGAGGCCTCGTTGTAGTACACATTGATCCTCTCAAGTTGGAGATCCGACGACTCGTCTCCCCTGTACCGACCCGTCGGGTCGATCCCGTGCTCGTCGCAGATCACCTCCCAAAACTTGGACCCGATTTGGTTCCCGCATTGGCCTCCTTGAATGTGCAAGATCTCCCTCATTGTTTTTTTTCCAAAGAAAAGAGATCAGATTTAGGGTTTGGCGTGAATGGCGGTTGAGATGTGGTGTGTCAGTGTGTGTAGTGTGTGTGTGTGTGTTTATGAAGGGGGAGAGGGAGAGTCGGAGGTTAGAATGGTAATAATGGAGGGCGGGTTGGGATATTTTTGAAGTGTTGTTAAAACTTGTTGCTGTGTGGGTGGTGCGTGACAGCCAGAGTGTACGAACACCTAACCAACCGTCTCGTAACTCTCGTTGCCTGGGGTGCGCACGTTAAAGACAGTTTGCCCCACCGTTGATTTCGGTGCGTCGGTTTCTGTCTGTTTTGGGAATTGTATTCTAATATGTATAATTTTAAAAACTTTAATAGTTGCTTTTATTTTATTTTATTTTTATAGATACATGAAAAAAAAAAAAAATACTACAGGAAAGAAAAATTACAACAATAAAGGTGGGACAACCCAAAATTTAAACATAAGAACTTGAGGACAATGTTTATGAAGATGTGCCATATGGTTTGTGGCACGGATGCAATAATCGGAGTCACCAGTGACGGTGATTAAGGTGATTTATGATGTATATTGAGTCTTAAGGACACAAACACCAAAACAGGGTTAAACAATGAGAAGATGCAACAAAAAAAGTCCAAAAACAAACACATAAATAAAAGACATAGAAGCATAAAATAAACCAAAAATACACCATCAATGGTGGTCAAACCACTGTCGAAAATTGACAAAAGTGGAGGAGGTTGGTGGAGAGCAGTGAAATCAACATCAAAGTGGCCCATCATCAACACGTGGGGAGCACGCTCCGGCACAGGGTGGTCCAATGATGAAGCCGTTGCCGGTGGATCGAAGCTGGAGGACTAAGGAACCTAGTGGAGTGGAGATTTGGATAGAAAGGCCCCTTGAAGTTAGTAGATATGAGTTGGAAAAACTCAGATCTAAAAACTTCAAAATACCGAGAGAACCATGGCTTAGAGTGGGAGGAGGAGGGAGAAACCGATCCAACAAGATAGAAGCCGTCGCCGGTGATGTAACTGGTAGATAGATTCTCCGAAGCTAGAGAAACCTCTTGCCGAAGCAAAAAGCTTGTTGGTTGGTTTGTTCGAGATAAAACTCTCGAGGTTTTTTGTTGGTTGGTTAATAGTTGCTTTTATTAAATGTAGTAGATATTGAATGATTAAAAATAGAAAATATTAATGTGAAAAAAAATTAATCTTTTAATTTGAAAATATCTGTCAATATTTAAGAAATTTTGATTCAAAAAATTATAATGTGAAGAAAAATTCTCCCTCTCCCTTCTTCTAGAGCCCCTCCCTTGTGAGCATGGTTTTCACTGGGAGGGGGTGGCTTCATGCCACCTCCTTCCGATGGTGATTTTCCTCTGACTCCTCGTGAGTCAGGGTCTTTTTTGTTCCCCCTGATTTGGTTCAGTGGGGTTAGTTTTTTCTCCCAACCTCTAGGGTTGTGAAGATTTTGTTCCTCCCGGCTAGATCTGGTGGAGGTTGATCTTCCCCTAACCTTTTTGGGCTATAGTGGCTTGTTTATTTGCTTTTCTTTGTTTTTTCTTTCGTTTTGGCAGGATTGTTCATCTCAAGATGTCTTCTTTGGGAGAGTGGCCGAGCCAACGTGTCGTCGGCGGGATGATTTTTGGCCCATTTTTTCACCTTTTTTTTTTTTTTTGGATTTTGGAAGCTAGATCTACACTTCCTCTTCGACTTCTGACTGACACGTGCCACCCAGCCGCATTCTCCGTTGTCTTCCGCCCATGCCGCCGCAAGATCCGGTCGCGTCGGTCGTCGGAGATCGGGGCGTGGTGCCCACGTGCCTGGGAGCTCTTTGCTGTTTGGTGCGCATGTGGGCCACGCTCCGCCTTTTTCAGGCCGGGCTCAGTGGCAACCGGTTATATGGCGTCGGACCTCCGTCTGGGTGGCACCGATGTCGACGTGTGTCCTTCACGCGCCGCCGTCCGGCATCTTGGCCCTCTCCTCCACTGCTGACAGCTTGTTTTGGGTGGTTTTTGCTTAAGTGTTCTTGTGTTTTTCTCTTATTTTCTCCGGTCACAATCTACTTGTGTTTGATTCAAATTTTATGGGAATATTTGTTGGCTAATTGCTAGATAGGGTCTCTTTTCTTTGGAGAGTGAGAATTAATGTAAGAGAGGCTCAAATGTCATTCTTGTAAAATTTGTATTTCTGCTTAGGCAGCTGTCTTACTAAGTCAGACCCTTTTGGCTTAAAGAATGGGGGGTCTTGTCTCTTATTTTCAACTTGTATGCCTCTGAGCTTTTTGCAATATCAATGCTAGAATACAGTTTCTGTTCAAAAAAAAAAAAAAGAAATTTGAGATGATAGATAAATATATCTAAAAAAATTATAGATCTTAGTTAAATACATTCTATACATCTATATGAACATAGTTTGAAACTAAGTGTTTGCTGAAGGGATTAGAGGTTAAAACTTAAAGAAAATAATTACTTTTTATTTTTTCGGTAATTAGAGGTTAAAAAACTTCAAATTGTATCATATATTTATATATACGAGAGAGAGAGAGAGAGAGAGAGAGAGAGAGAGAATCTATGTGGATCCAATCCAATGCCGGTGATTTTTGTTTTTTTTTTATTTATTTTTTTATTTTTTTATTATTATGTTGTAACAGTTGAACGTGGGTCTCAATATTTTGGGCATTACCATGTATCAAAATGAGATTTGTTTTTCTTTTTAAAATTTAGGTGAAAAGAATACTACAGTGAAGCATTGTTGACTCAATAATCAATACAAGAATTTATATTTTATCCTAAAAGCAATAAATTACAGGAAATAGATTTTATTACTTAAAACATTAGTGGCAGCACCACATATTATAGACAACACCACCCATCTAATAAGCTTTGTATAAACGTTGGGTCAAGTTTTACATCAACCTAGCCGAACATGAAAATGAACCCAAGTATGATGGCTCAGTTCTTAGCGCAAGCTCTCGCATTAAGAATGAATCGGGAACCTCACAACTCACAAGCAATAATTGAGAGAAACCCTATGATGGGACCCATATGCCCTAACAAGTTTTGAGCTGCTGCTTGATTACCTGATCGGGTAAGAAAACCTGCATCAAAGGCCTCTTGGGCAAGCTACAATTCGAGCATGAAATTGCACCCAATTCCGATCCATCATCCATATCCAAAATCCTTAGATTTAGCAGATTCCATAATCAAATCTAAACCTAGTCATTTCAGGTACGATTGGTGATGGGCATGCTCTGTTTGGCGCATGGGTGGTATCATGGAGCTTCCATAAACATGGACCTCAATCTTATCAACAACCCCACGCAAGCATAGGGGGCTATTGTTTCAATTGGTGACTAACCTCCATTTACTGCTTAGAAGTTAGAAGCAAATGCTTTACAAATTACCATAAGAGAACTGAGATTTCAATTTGCATATTATAGAATCTTAACAAATAGTCATCTGAAGAGCAAATTATTTAGTTCCAGTCATGTAGTGGGTTTTATTTTTATCAATAGATTCGTTTTCTTCATTGCATCATTGCACAAAGCATATTAAATTAAAGGTCCTAAACAAGCAAAAGAAAGAGTCAGAAAAGGCCGTCATGTGCCAGAAGCAATTTTTTCATAAGCATCAACCAATTTCATACACGATTATATTGAAAGAGGAAACAAGAATTTTGATGGAGAAACTTTACACAATTCGATTGATATAATGTGTGCTGAAGGAACATCAACAACACACTAGTGTTGAAGTTGAGACTCGTTGCAGTACCTCTTAAAGTTCAAAGCCTCATCCGCCAAAAACTCACTGAAAAATATGTTCATGTTAGCAAACTTTAATTAATGAAAATAATACGAGCGCCACATATAATTGAAATAACTCACAAGATCCGCTCTGCCATTAGTGACGCATCCCATCTTGGACTCCATGGATAATCAGTAAGAGGAAGAGACTTTAGTGGCACACATTGGGAGTTCAAATGCTACAAATTACATCAATATAAACTGATTAGAAAGATGATTTGCTAACCGTTTGATTGGCCAATGATGAAAAAACAATACACATTAGCCTAAGTGTTTTCTTCAAGCTTCCAAGGCATGTGGTTCCTTTTTATAGCTTACCAATAATATTTGCACAAAGATGTAATCACAGCATAAACGAGTTAGATAATGGAAAAAACAACAAAATCAGAACGTGAAAGCGTGCGTGATCTAAAAGCCATACAATCTTCCGTGCATTCAATCACAAAATAAGTGACCTCAGCAATCATTGACAAGATCCTGATATTGTCATTTGATTTAGTTAAGAAAAGTATGTGCCGCTTACTATAGGCTTTCATTACATAGTGACACTTATAGGATTTAAATATGTGAAGGGATCAACAATTGGTGGTGCTCATTGTTTTGCAGGTCTCTACAGTTTTGGTTTATAGTAAAGTCAAATTCTCCATATGACGTGGAAAAGGAAACTAATACTTCATAAAGGAAACTGTATCTCATTTGGGCTCTTTGATGAACTAGATTATGACAACTCAGTTACCACTTCAAGGCAAAAGGCTAGAAAAATCATACAATGTTTTCAGATTTGAAGAGCTCAATTAAAGAATAACAAAAGTAAAACAATATTTTAGGCCTATCAATTGAACTCTGCATTGTGAAAAACAGCAGAAGAACTAGGATCTTCTAAAAGCCATTATTATGAGCAAGTTTTCCCTGGTCAGAAGCACAGATAAATAACATATGCTGCAAATAGATATCAATTGCCAACTAATGTGAATCAAAAAAGTGCAACAACAAAGAAGACCTGTGGGAGTGATCCCACCAACTTCTATAACAAGGACTAATGAAGATATCACATTACCAAACTATATAAGGATAACTCAAACGTTCTGTAATAATAGAAGTGAAGGAATTAAGCACTTGGGGTCAAACAATTTCATCCAATGAAATGTAATGGGATAACATGTATGGCTGCATATATCTTATAAATCTATAGACTGGGGAGAAACTTATACCTGAGAACTTTGAAGCATCAAAGCGGGTGGCAGCTTTGGAAACTGAGTGGGAATCATAAAGTGCACCTACAGTAACAGGACTCTTAGGAGTTTGTTCACTTGCAAACAAGAAAGTTCATCTACATAACCGAACAATGCAGCAAAATAGAACAAGTACTTAAGACATTTGTTTCCCTTGTCATCAGTGTCATCTGCGTTAGCAAATTATTTTTTAAGTTATCTTATGAGCCTAAATAACTCATCTTTCTATGGAACTAGAGCTTAGTTCAATTACTGAATCAAAATCCACACAACCTATTGCAACTGGCCAGGAACTTTGGAATTATTACAGTATGAAAAACTATTGAATAATTCATTTCTCAACTCCTCATTCCACAGTTTGACCTTAATGGTATGATAAATGTAGCATATAAGGAGAAAATAAAAAAATACCAGGAATGTAAACACCCCAGAGACAGCTAGAAATGTTGCCTTTCGGCAAAAAACCTGGCAAGAAAAGCAAAGATAACTGACCAGTAAGTCTTAATGGTCCAAACAATTATGCAAGAAATTATTAATGTCTGTGATGCATACCGGATCAGCTTCTAATGGCCTTCCAAACAGAGGGGCTAACGCCTCAATAAAGTTCCTTCTAACATCAATTAGCGAAACAGCCTCCAAGATCTTCAATAACAAAGAACTATATGATGTTACAAAGAACTCATAAAAGTAAAAACTATCAACTCCAAGATATCACTAGATGAAGGAAATGCAGCTGACCTGCTTCTCAAGAAATTCTTCCAGATGGGGAAGATATTCAGCCATGCACCTATGAAGGAGAAAAAGAACTGTGAACATGATATGTCGACACACATCATTGTATGAAGCCAAAATGATACAATGACATACATTCCATCCGACCATGGAGGAAGTTTGACATCTTCAATGGAAAAGAAAGCCTTCAACTCATAGGTAGATACTAATTTCAGCCGAGGTGCTGAAGGAGCAGATCCATATTTTCTCCCAACAGGGTAAATAACCTTCATCAATAAAAAATTCAAAAGACAAAAATTCAAGATGCGGAAGAAAAAAAATGAAGAGGAAAGGAAAAAAAAAAAAGAAAAAAAAAGGGAAGAAAGAGAAAAATGGAGGAAAATAGAACCTGCAAGTATATCTTTGGCGGATGTCTCCAAGGGCACCCAGGCACCATCTTATCAATGTTCATGTCTGTTAAAGGCACTGCAAATTTGACTTCCTCTGGCTACGCTAAAATTCAAAGGCATAGAAACCACAAATGTAATAAAAAGCTACACAAAAAAGTTATAATCACTATTGATCAACTAATAGAATCAAATAGAAAAATATCAATGTGTTCTTTTAAAGTGATACCTTGTCAGCACCTGAGCTCATGTGCATTTCAATTCCCTGCAGCACAATGATGGGAGTTAAGGCAATATATATAACTACTGAATTTTCAGCTCAAGATACAATACAGAACTACAGAGTTTGAAAACTAAATGTTGGTGACAATGAAGGCAACACATAAAATAAACAAGGACCTGACCCAGCATATGAAGCTTTTAAATTTTGTGCCACTGAAGTCAATGAGATGGAGTTAAAACAAACAACTATAGCACGCTAATTAAGGGAACAAAAGAAAATCAAATTTTTTTTTTTGGGAGGGGGGGGAGAGGAGAGAAAACTGCACTGCAAATTGGAAATAATGACATTGGAACATACAAAATACTTTAACATATCGTACCCAAAACCATCCTCTCTTTTCTTTCTTGTTTTATTTATTTCCACAGAAAATGAAAACATACTCTGTGGCAAGCAAGAAGTAATGAGCCCCAGATCCACTACATGCCAAATTCACATGACCATTTCATGTTTCCCAACAACCCACCTCTACATCTTCAGATTTTGGAACATTCACATGGAAGAAACAAACAGACAGAGAGAGCAATAGAGAAATAGATAAATATAGACCTTGTTAAAGTGAACTTAACTATCACTCTGGTTATCATAGTTACAGTGGTCCCGATTTGTGCTTAAGTACCAACTAACTGACCCACTCCATGTATACTTCTAGCACCAGGATAATGGAAAAGAATTTGCCCTTGGTTCGATGCTGTTCTTCACCTCTCCCATTACAATCATACATAGCCATTGCTCGCTATTTACCTTTCCACACCATCTCATGTACTTTCCCACATGAAGGACCTTGAAACACAACCATTTTTTGCAATTTCATAGCTAGTAAACTAATATAGCTTGCTTAGAAACAAAATTGCCATCACCCAACGTCCATGATCTCCTGGTGCATGCTTCATACTCAAACCCAGAAACACAACATAATTTTAGCAATGAATTTCATAAACCACTCCTGAAGATAGAGTATACTACTAATTAATGTCCCTAACATGCAATATAAAGTTAGAATCATACATATGCTGATAAATTCGTCCATCACAACCCACCAATCTGATAACTAACATATCCATAGCATTCAAATCGATTCGAAATACTACCTCTCTAAATACAATAGTGCTAATTTCGAATTTCAACCTATCATCATCAACCTCCCCAACACGCTTTTTCTGGTACTCCACATATCGATCCCTATAAAACAAAACAATTGCGTTTCACTCAAACAATTTTTAACTATACGGACTCTCTCTAAGAAAATTCTAGAAAGCTGACCTGAGTTCTTGAATGAGAACCATTAGCCGCGTAGGGTCTCTGCTGTTCCAATCATCAAGTAAGCTATCAGTCTTCGACTTTGAGCTCAGTGGATGAAAATTTTCATCGTCCGGTCCAAATATAACATCCGGTGCAGACATTGGCGACTCTGTGTTGTATATAACATCCCCTATAACCAATCAAACATATAAAAAAATTTAGCTAACAAATGGAAATCGAAGACGAACAAAATGCACTCGGTGAAATAAAATCTCACAGACATTTGACAACGTCAAGGCAGTACGGGATTAGTATCGTGAACCGGTCAAGGACTCCAGGGTAGTACTTGCTACCGGACCACATCTGCTCAACCTGCAAAGCAAAATGTAGGCAGAATTTGGATCTAGGTCTTTGCTGTTCTGTTTGGTTTCCGAGAAATGGTAGGAAAAAGAAAAGCAAACAAGCACGAGATTCTTGATTTATTTCTCGATTGCTACAATTTTTTGGGAAAACATAGCGGAGGAATAGGATTTTCCGGAAAGTTACCTTAACAGAGAGGGGAAAGTGGCTGAGGAGATAATTGAGCTGAGCGGCGATTAAAGGAGGAGGAACACCGTCCGAAGCCATGGCCGTCACAGTGAGAGCTTTTCGGTTATCCGTGTTTGAAAATTAAACGCCGGCGATCCGAGTTTTCTACTTGTCTGCAATAGTCGGAGTAACATGCAACTAGTTCGACACGGCAGCGTTAAGCCGTTAAATCAGAGAAGTCTCTAGTACGGGCTACGGTACACGGGGAGAACTAAAACGACATCGTTCCAATCGATATCTAATATCTAGCTTGACAGAACGGCGTCGTTTGAGAAACCCAAGCTTGGGCCTATTCTTGAAGTGGGTTCAATGCGGAGCCCAACCCGTAGAGGGGCAGAATCGTCAAATGAGAGACGGTGGAAACCCTAATGACGAAGTCCGTGCCCTATAAAATCGTCGTCGCTTCTGTGCCTCCAACCAATCCCTCCGCTTCTCGGTGAGTCTCTTGATGCCCTCTCCATCTTTCTGTGTATTTTTCTGATTAGTGAAATCAAATGATGAATTTGGATTTAAAATTTCTCACGACGGTCGTCTGAGACACGCAAGTGTCGGAGCTGATGCAATAATCCAATGCTTCTGATGGTTTCATCTGTTTTCTTTTCTTTCCGTCTTTTTTGCACAGTAATTTTTTTTTGTCCGTCGGATGATAGCGTCGGCGGTGGAGCAGGCATGGTGATGATGAATTGTATATCGTCCGATTAAATTCATGACAGGAGCACAATACCTCCTACTCATTCTGAACATTTGCTTGCTCTCCACTGCCTTTTCTTTTACAAGTTATCGGCATCTTTTATTTTCTCTTCCATTTTTGGTTTTTCTTAATTAGGCACTGTGAGGATATGCTTTAATTGCTATGGCGTGAGATCGGAAGATCGATGAATTTCTTTGAAATCTTTAAAGTCCTTTTCATTCTGAGTGCCTCACTGTGTTGATCTTCATAAAACAAAAAGACCGGTAGAAGTGATTATGAGAAAATCAATTTAGAAACATTAGCTCTTCGGTCGTGATTTTTGTTGGTGTTTTAGGTCTGTTACTCTTGCTGAACTGAACATCGAACCATTGATTTTAAGCAATCAAAATCATTAATATGTTTGTTAACCAGTTTTACGGATTTTTTTAGTTGTTATTTTGAAATATTCTTTGTTTTAATCGTTAATACTTAAATTCGCTGACAAACTTAGTTGTCTCTCACAACTGAGATTTCGTCGGGTGAAATAGCTTTAATTTGGGCTGTAATCAACACTCAGAACCAAAATACAGTGGTCTGGTCGGCCGCCATCTCTACGGTTTAGAGCAGTAATCGAGCCGAGTATTGCATCTTCAAACTCAATTCGTGTTATTTTTTTAAACACGAGCTGAACTTGAGATTCTCGCAAATCTAAATAATTTGTTCAAATTCTGTACATTTACTTTTCTAACGGGTTTGAGGTTGTTTAGGAACTACTCAATTTATTTAGTCATTTTATATATAAAGTAAATAACGATTGTTTAATATTTTTTAAAAATTAATACTAATTATTAGTTAGTTAATTATAATTAATATTTATTGTTGGAAAAGTTAGAGAAATTAACTCAAATTTTAAATAATCTAATTTTAATTTTATATGTTTATTTTATAGTATATTTATACATTCGTATACACTTTGTGTGTATACATTATAATATTTATACATTTTAAACTTAGAATTTCAATAATTCAACCTATATAAATTATATTGCGAATAGCATTTTTTTTTTCTTTAAATACCTAACATTTTCTTATTACAAAGTTAAAAATGATATTATAAAAATAAAGTTATATGAGTTAAGTTAAGCTTATACGAGCTGAGCTTAAATATATACGAGTCTAATTTTTTTGTTCAAATTCTGTTTGTTTAATAAATGAACTGATTACGAGTCGAATTATGTTTAAGAATAACTCTGCTTCCTTGCAGTCATGTATGATTACTTTTATTGCTTGCAAGTTTCATCTTTAGGGTTTATATCTTCTTTTTTTAATGGATAAGTGAACATTTTATTACTAACCAAACATCAAAGTATAAACAAAGGGTCTTAAAATACCAAACAAATCAACAAAACAAAAGACAAAAACTATGTGGACAACTAGGCACAAAGGAAAACTCGTGTGTCAAACCAGAATAGTCCACATTTGACAAAGGGCCACATACTCCATACTTTTTATGAACTTTTCCTTTCCTGAGATCCTATTTCTAATCTTCCCGAAGATTAATCTTAAAATTGACTCTTACGTTTTTTGTTACGTTTTTGGTTGGCCATGAGCTTTAATCTCATTTCAAGCACGCCAGCTTTTTAGTTCTTCACTTATTATAAGCTTCATCAAGCACACTCAGTCAGCCTATAAGAAAATGTTGGTTGAAGCAACGGTTTATGCAGATTTTTCAGATAGGGGGTTTATATCATTTTTATTTTAAAGGGTTGATATTATTAGAATTAAAATTGCAGGAAGGAACCAAATTGATAGTGAACCAAGTTAACGAGAGCAAGTTCATTCATTCTTGGTGTGGAACAGTGAAACAATTAGAGATATCTTTTTTTTTATTACTAATTTTTATGAAGCAAAATGATTAAGATATATCGTTAATCTTGGCTTTAAAGCAAATGTTTGCTTAACGTTTTTTTTTTAAGTCGTTGAAGCCGTCTGGGCAAGAAAAACAAATTTGTTGAAAAAAGCATTCACCTCAGCCCCATTCCCGAATGTTGCAGAACATGCCACGTAGAGGAAGACTACTTGGAAGAGAGTTTGACAAAAGGCCAAAACCCCCAAAAGGAAGGCCAAAGAAGTCCGATACTCCTTCATTTTCTTGCTTCTTTGTTTCTTTTAGTATTGAGAGAGCTGGGTCTTACTCAATTTATAGAGAATGTGAAACTAGTAGGGTTTTGGAATTCTTCTGGGAAAATTTTTGGACAAAGCAGAGAGAGAGAGAAGGTTGGGAATAAAGCATAGGGGGGATTTGTTAGACCCATATGATTTTCTAGCTCAAAGTTATTGAATTGGGTCTTAATACTTCATAGCTGAAAGTTGTGGAATTTGGTTCATTTTGTTGAAATGGATCATACCCAGAAAAGTAAATGCCAAAGTTTTTGAATTGGGTCTAGTTTGTGAAGATTAAGCATACCCATAAAGCGAAAAGTTTTTGGCTGCCGATGGCTGATTCGGACAACGACTCAGGAGGGCCGAACAACAGCAACAACGCTAACCGAATTCTCGGCTCGAGAGCAAGACAGGTTCCTCTCCATCACTAACGTGAGAAGAATCATGAAGAAGGCATTGCCTGCAAATGCCAAGATCTCCAAGGACGCAAAGGAAGGACATGGAGGGGCGAGTGAAATGAAAGAGAGCTGAGAGGAATTTGTCATTGTGAATTTTGCAGGCTTTAAATTAAATCCAAGAAAATCGATCATTTTTACCAACTTTTATTATTAAATAGACAAATAGTATGAGGAATATTAGCCCAAAGCATAGATAGATGGAAGAAACGTTAAGCAAACGTTTGCTTTAAAGCCTAGATTAAATCTAGGCCATTCATTTTTTTACAGCGCGTTGCTGTAGTTTTAAACTACAGCACCTAAGCCGGATCCGTACCAAAAAAGAAAAAGAAAAAGAAAATAATAATTGAGATTTATTAATGCGTTATTCATGCCGTACAAGTATATGCACAAAGCTGTCACTAATTCTACAATAAATCACATCTTCAACAGACTTGTTGGTGAAAAAGAGAAGCCATCATGCGCACTTCATTTTGAAGAGGAACACAATTTACACTCATCTTTATGGTAGGCTACGTACGTTTAGTCTAGAGCCCAAACCTGCAACCAAATTCCAAAGATTAAAGAAGCGAATCTCTATCAAAAAAATCTAATTAGTGTTCCAACAATCTGTTATTAGATTATGCTTATTTTTGTTCTAACCTGTATCTTTCCATCGTAGGAACCAGCGAAAAGCATTGTTTCATCCATATCTGATGTCAATGATGTAATCTTTGCGTGGGCCGTTTTGATTGAAGTAACTTTTCTGACTCTTTCTCTTAACCAAACCTCAATGATCCCAAACTTTGTGGCTGTAAACATGAAGTCATTGTTGATGGCCATTCCATGGATATCAAATCCCGTTGAGAATGATCCTTTCACTGCCTTGGTGTCAAGGGAAAATACCTTCCACATGCAACATAAGATAATAAAAAAAAAAATTAAAAAAAAAACACTTTGGCCTATAGGTTCGAGTCTAATTATACTGTATTAACCACTCGTATTTACAACATTTTATCAACATGATGCTCAATCTTTTTTACACTCACACGTAAATAGTCAGCACAAACGATAGCAACAACGAGAAATGCATACCTTCCCAGCTATAGCGTCGACCGAAGATCCACCGGCGAAGAGTAGGTCATCACGAACTTGCAGGGAGTGCATGACATGTTTACCCAACAACTTTCTTGTACCAGCGTAGAACGTGTTTGATGTGTAATTGCACAAATCAACCTCCTGTCATTTTTTCTCTCTCACAAATTATCAATAAGATTTTTATAAGTAATGCTAGAAATTAGATTTTTATTCTACTACTATTCCACATTGGTGACTTGATGGTGTATATCAGCTCTTATTTCAATCTTTTGTTTAAAAAGAAATTTTTTGGCTATCCCACATTGTGAGATAAAAGTGTGACTTATAGTCTGTCTTAGTTTGTATATGCATTAGAAACATTGCAAAGAAAGTTAACCTGGATACTATAACCAGAACAACCGCAATATAGTTTATCTCCACTCATGGCAAGGCATTTCACGTATTTGTTGAAATTTATGTGCCTTGGAGCCCCAGACCAGTTATAAACCTGTGACAACACAAATGTCAGCAATTCCTTTTCTTCTTCTTTTTTTTTTTTTTTTAAATATATATATATATATATATATATATATATATAATTTTAAAATACAGTATGAAACGACAAAGCAAGAAAAACAGGAAAAATAACTAGTTCCGGGGAGGTGGGCCTGTCCCATTACAAATAGGGATAGAGGGGGATGAAGAAATACAGCCGTTCAAATAAAACACTGAGCACTTGCCTTTACTCCAGTTCCATGAGAAACATAGCATGCCACATTAGCATTCGCTGTCAAGTCGTTTACAGCCTCTTTCACGTCATGAACTTCTATACACTGAATTTCTTCAGGTTTGATTGCCCAGACCTGTTAAATTATCATCCACAGCTCCAACTGTTAAATTGTCGGTTATCATCCTCAACGCTTAAACTGTTAAACAGCTAACATTAGAGATGGCCTACCCGAATTGTTTTGTCGGAGGAACCGCTATATAGTTTGTCACCTGAAGATGGAACATAGAGGCATGTGACAGCCTTTGTATGTTCTTGAACTTCTTGAATCAACCTTATCATCCTCTTCCCAGTATCCCACACCTAGAAGCAAGATATTATATAGCCTTAGCTGTTGGATTGGGAAATAAACAGCCCTATATATTTGTTCTGTTTAGGTGCAAACCTTAATCTTTCCATCGGAGTGGCTGCTAATAAGCCGACCATTTAGATGCAGCAAAGACAGAACCTCACCATTAGCGGATGCATCTAACTCAACCATTTCAGAACAACTCCACAACTCTGTCTGAAATACAGCACATTAGAAGTATTTAGTCATCTATCTATCTGTCTATATTAAGAAAAAGACATGCATTCTCCTCCACCCAACTTACTGCATCAACGGATGACAAATTCATTAAGGCTTTCATTATATCTGTCACCGCCACTGAATTCCTCTTGAGCTCTCTCAAGGTTCTGTAGATGCTTTTAGCATATGCTCCAAGCATTTCAAGTGCATCTAAAATTAACAGAGTTTGAGTTAAATTTTTACAAAAATAAATAAAAATTGACATTGAAAACGTTTTTTGTGCAAGTATTAGCTCTGTGACAGGAAACTTACTTGGATCAGTAATAAAAGTTTTTATAGCAAGAGTGGCCAGAATCTTTTCCTCCAGGTTCTTAGATGATTGGAGAACATTTATGAATTCTTCAAGCAAGGACTTGCGAGCAACACTTCTTATACCAGTATGAGGAAGAGTAGAAAGCATGTACGTGAGCCATGTGGCAAGAACAAGGCATGACTTTGCCATCTCTAAGGAATCACTCTTGAGGCATTCCTCCAAGGCTTTGAAAATAGAGCCCTTTTCGTGGTTGCAAAGTTCAAAAGCTACTTTTCTCTCCCAAGAGCTTGCAGCTTTCTCTTCCTCTTCCTATACATAAGTACATCAGATTCAGGATACAAGTTTGAACACAGTAAGCAACAAGCTCTATAATAAAACAAAAACCAGACTAATGCAAACCATTGTTTCCATCAAATCATTGTCATGTTTTCTCAGCTCTTCTGCCTTCATCAAAGCGTTGTAAGGATGGTCAAACCCTGCAATCTTGAGTAACCAAGCTTCGGTATAGGGCTCGCCGGAGGAAGTCAGGCGCCCGGAAAGAGATAATAAAGCATCTAGAGCCACCATCTGAGAATTAGAGAAGTCCTTTCTCCTGACTGCTTCAATTAGTGCATCAATAGCTTCTTCCCTGTATATGCTCATCTTCCGTGGCTCAACCTGGAAAAGTGATCAGAGGAATCTATAATTAGATGGTTTAGTGGTGTACAGAAGAAAATGTTATTTAAGATTTCAAATTTTATGGCTGATTTCAGAGAGAGTCAAGGCAAACCAGGAGATCAAGCTGAAGAAGAAGAGCAGCAATTGTAGGTTGCTGCTTCACAGGAGCCATTTGAAGATGCACAAGAAATGTATGCATGGTACTAAATGCTCCTTCATCTTTAATTATGTGCAAGATTTGGTTGCAGCATGTCCTCCTGTGACAACATAGGAAGAGACTATAATCTTTAGTGGGTACTATTGCAACTTTAGTTTGACAAATGTAACAACAATTTGATTACTAGCAAAATCCTTCACATGAATAAACATCTAATTCTGGAATGAAATGGCCAGAGAGAAATAGAGAGATTCCAGGACTTGTCTTAGCTTTAAACATCTGAAATAATTGTGAGTTAAGTTTTGATCTTCGCAAGTTCTACTGCAGGCATGAAGTTTTCTTGTCTTTCTTTTCTTTTCCTTTCCATTAGGATTGCAGCTTTTGTTATTTCAGGCTTTGGTAGCTTTAATTATTAAAAATTGATGGGCCATCAGCCTTTAATAAGAAAGACGTAAGAGAAGGGAAGATTTGAGATGTAAAGTATATACCTGTTCAACCGAACAAGCTCTGAGAGAAAATCTACACATATGCCTCTCACACTATCATTTCCAGCATGAAACAACTCGAGAACTGGGGACAACTCAATTCTATTTGCTATCAAGTTCCGGCAACTTTTTTCAGCTTGCATGCAACAAAAAAGTATGGAAACAATGGATCTCCCGCCTTCCAACCTATCCAAACACTTGACTAAAGCAGGAATTCCATTAGCAGAAATGACACTTAAGGCATTAAGGGACCTACTGCATTTATCCCCTCCCATCAAAAGCTGCTCAAGCATTGCTATGGCAGCATCTTGGGGCTGAATTGCTAGCCGAAGATCATCCAACTCTTCAGTTCTGTTCAGAATTATCTGGACAAGGGAGGGTACAAGTTCATGAACTGAAAGTTGAGAAAATGCTGGCCTCAACTGGAATATAAGAACAGCAGCCTCAGCTAGCCCATTCTTTAGCAGAGTAGCCAGGCAATCAAAATCAGAATCTACACTGGAAAGAGCCTCCCCAACACTTTCATCTGCAAACAGCAACTCTGAGAGAATGTAAATTGATGTTCTAAGAACTTCTCTGTTCTTAGAAGCAGATAGTATTTCCACAAACCCGTTTACAATTGTTGGATTGGATAAATAAGACTGAACCCCAGGATCAGCCTTTGAGTCCTTCCATAATCCGACTATTGCCAACACAGCTGCTTCACACTCTTGTAAGTTTTCTGAATTACATAGACACGAAACATATTGTTTTAAACCATTAATAATTGTTTCCACTTCAGCTTGAGATATGACACTGGTTGGTGATGAGAATGCAGCTGCTCGCACAAATCTTTTGCTCCTATTATTAGGATGCTCATTTACACTCCTATGACTGGAGAAATCACTTGCTCTCCCAAGCGTTGAGGCCAATGGGATTTCTTTTGAGGAATGGGAACCAAACGAGCTTCTTGGTGTTTCGGAGTTTGAAAATTCCTGAGCAAGATTAGGATACTGTTCTTTCCAAGATGTTATAAGTCTCTTCAAAACATAGTTTGTTTTGGGCAGTGTAGTGGCAGAGAGAGGTTGCCGTGTGATAGGGCATGTCATGTTTCCTCTTTCAAGCCATTCTTGAATTGCTTTTCTTTCATATGTCTGGCCTGTTTCAAGGGTAACAGGGTCACCAAAGATATGGCTTGTAATGGGGCAAACAAAATCCTTAGGTGCTTTTGTTCCAGTAATCGACTTCTCAGACGTCGGTAGAGAAAAGAAGCTCTGGCTTCCCTCATCACCTTCTTGAATGGAACTGCAGGGTCCAAAGATATTTGACTTGTGTAAGGGAGGGGGGAAAGAAGGATTATGAGTCCATTTCGCCCAGCATTTTCGCAAACTTAAAATGCGTTTTTAATCAAAATTGCATAAAATGTCGTTTGAGAGTCTGTTTTTAAAAATGATGGTTTGAAAACGTAGAAAAACGCAGTCTAAAATCTACGTTTTCAAACCACAGGAAATGTGATGCGTTTTTAAAAACACTCATTATTAAAGGCCAAAAAGATAATTTTGAAGTCATTCTCAGATGACGAGACTCTAATCCTGACTTTTTAAATTTCATATTTTAATAATAAAAAAGAAACTACCAAGTGCTGATTACCTATTTTCCACTACTTGGCAATTCACAATGTCACAACTCATTCTCCGTCTTCGGTTATAGATTTTCCTGCAAGTTTTCTGGGTATCCTAAATTGCAAAGAAACCTTCAGTTAGAACCCATCTTCCAACTTTGGATAACATGAGTAAATAAATCCAACGAAGAGATAAGTAAGAGTCAGCAAATTGGATTTCAGTGGATCTCAAATCTGAAACTTACGATTGCTGCTTCACTATCAGACTCTACTGAGCTGATGCTGGAATCACTCCGGATGTGCGGAGATGCAGGCAACGAGGTGGCAAAAGTGCGATCCGTGATACGGGTGGACAATAGGCGTAAAATGGGTTCTTTTTTACGGTGCTTATCTTGTTTTGGAAATGCAATCTTTGGAGACGGGGTTCTAGGGGAATCCAGAGGAGAGAAAATAGAAGAAGGACGTGTTTGATTCTTTATTTCATATGACAGTGCTTTAGGCCCAGTTTCCTTGTCTTCAACCATCGTCCTTCTGCTGAGAGATGTATCATCAGAATCCACGTAACCATCATCTGCCTCATACTCAGAATCGTCGTCATTCTCATCCAGTAAATCCTCCTGCCATAGAAACAAGATGTCAAGAACAGAGCTTACATTATTCAAAAATTACTGTATTAACAAGGGCCTTGGATTTTAGTTCGGCCACCTCCCCGGACTGTGGATCGGGATGGCGGTGAAATCCAATTTGCTCTTCTTCGATTTTTGGAATGTACAGTATAAAATCACTGGAAACAGTTTTCTTAAATTTCATTTCATTATCTAGATATTCGAAAAACTCCTAAAAAAAAAAAATCTCTTGGAATCAGATTGTTTTGTTTTATTGTTCTTTAAATTAAGAAAATACGAAAGAAACTAAAAGTTATACCTTAAATTTAGAGAAGCAAAAATGATTTTCTTAACATTACTTTATTTTAATATTAAAATCTTTTTTTTTTTTTTTTCTCTTATTCTCCTATCATTTATTTGAAATAATATTTAAATAATTTATATTTCCTCTATTTCTCCTAACATTTAATTTTTTTTTTAAAAAAATTAAATGGTATAAGAAACGGATAAGGAAAGCTATTGTAAAGTTCATTTAAATAGGAAAACAAAAAGTAATTTAATTCCTTAAATCGAAGAAAAGTTTAAGTAAAGCCGTTGTTAGTGCTCTAACAAATTTCTGGCCGCTTATTTAGTGGAATTGTGTGATAAATAAAAAAATTCAAGTTTTTTGCTGTAATGGTTCGTAATTTATGTTACACTTTGAAGATGTATACTTGAATTCCGTGCCCTCTTATTTTTCTCAAATTGGGGGCGTGACAGAACGGTATTAATATATTAACTAAATGAATTAAATTGATAATTTTTTATACAATTAAAATTTTAGAACAAATTTAACACTAAGGTTAAGCATGTTCATGGCAATTCAATGTATTGCTCTACGTTCTAGCTTTACCTGAGGATCCCATCCAGCTGCAGTCTCCTCCTCCAGTATCTGAGAGGTGGTGGAACTTACATTGGTTCTGGTTGAAGCCAAATTACCAAAAAAGAATACTGCATAAGAGCCTCAAATTAATGAAATAAGAAATTGAAAAAAGAAATAATTCCTCTCCAAATTTACTGACCTTCTTGCTTCTCTTGCGCCATATTTAGATTCTAGAATTGGAGAAAACCCAGCACTCTTGGGCAAGATAGGACCGAATTTCACATATTCTGGAATCGACCGGCTCACCTCATGCAAAGGAGTCGTCGGCGGCTCAGCAATTGGGAACATTGGAATCACCCTCTCCCTCTTGCCGGAGGTTGAATCAGAGTACATGCAATCTTTGTAGTGTTTGGCGAAAAGCCGTGTATTCTCATCTAATGATTCTCTGTAAAGCGTCTCCAGCTTTTGCATTTTCTCCAACTGATCTGGCCTCATTGATAAGATCACAGACTCATTGAAGAATTGATCCAAATCGGCTGTGAAGGACAAATCAGCAGCGTCTGGAATTGCTTGCATCACCAGCCTGTGCCTCTCCTCCGAATACCACCCAACAATAGAGCTCATATGTGGAAGAAACAGGTCTTTCCAGAGTTCGGGAGCGAAATCGATCCGCGAGAAGAAAGGGTCTACAATAAACATCTCAAGAACATGAAGAACTGAATTGTCAACATTGTTCCGCAGCTTCCACAGGTACGAAAGGTTGAGGTGAGCCCAAGCGGAGAGATAGAAGTTGGGAACTCCGGCGGTTTTCTGGTCGGAGTTCAACAAGGCACAAACCTGCAACATCTTCTCTGCATGGTCCAATCTTGCAAGCTTAGTTTCCATGTTGGAGGTGTCGACGGCTTCTTCAAGGGCTTCAATACCCCAATCCAAATTTGCCAACACCGCTTGATCTGAATACCGGACCTCCGCCATGTCTTTCTCATAGCTTCCATCTTCAGCTGCCAATCTCTCTGCACACTGTTCTTTGTGTCGGGCTCTCTCTTCTTTATTAATCAACCGATCTCGGGTGAAATTATCAACGGTGATGACCAACAACTTCAACATATTCTTTTGGTCCATCGAAAACCCATACTTTGCATCCATTTTTCTGTCTTCTTAAGACAATCTGAACGACCAAATTAAACTAAGTTTACACAAAACAGAGGAAAGAAAATAAAACCATTTCTATTTCATAGCCCTGTCTTTATCTCATGCTTTTAGAGTAACTCAAAGAAGTTACAAAACTCAACAACATCATGTTTTTAGACTGCAGGGATGAAGGACTCGCTACAAGCTTTACACCGGAAAATGTTATCAACAACCTTAAACCACCGGAGACTATGTCACAACAATTATTTATTGAGCAATTCTAACGTCGACACTAACCAGAATCAATCAATCCCGTCATGCACAAGAATAAATACTATATTGGCATCAATAACAGCAAATAGAATCAGTCCCATATAGACTAGAAAATGCAAAACCAAAAGGGCTTACCGTATTGAAGAAGTAACACTGTAGTCTGCCGTGGAAGATGGTCAATGACCAATTTCTTTCTTTCAAGGCACTGGTATCATCATTGTTGTGAGAGCCAGAGACACAGCCGGCTATTGGAGATGGTGTAAGCTGTGCCGGCTTTGAACATTTTATATATTGCTTGTTCACATTTTTACTAGTATTAGTATTGAATATCAATTTCTATGATTATAAAAAATTGTGTTGTCTTGTCGAATAAAATATGTATTAAGTAGGATTTGAATAGTCGTTTTGTAAATGCTAAGAGAGCATCTTACCAAGAATAAATTGACAAAGAGAGAGCATTCCCTAACAACGAAGAAGAATTTATATGTAATTAGCTGCTTGAATTGGGTGTTACCCATTTACATCAAATAACTCGTAGCATGAGATTCACCTGTTCGAAATAGGTGAGACTTGCCCTTACACCTATTGTTTGTCGTCTTCTCCACGCAATTCAAACAGCTAATAGTAGAAAATTTTGATTCACAAACAACACTACGACAGATCAAGTCTAGCTGTTATCATTGTAATTTTTCCCCTTCTCCCACATTAAAAATAATATAAAAAATAAAATAAAATAAAATTGGTCCAACTGTTATCACGTTACATGAGGACGAAAATGCCCCTTGTTTCTGTGGGTTTGCTACTTTGCTTGCCCTCTTTTTTGGCGGGAAGTTGGTCATGCCTGGAATTGAGCACGGCCCGATTTCTCATACTTGGGTCCATATGTCTTACCAGATTGTCCAGTTGATTTAGTTAGGCTAACCCATAAAATTGGGCCAGGCCCAACTTTCTCTCTGACTCTCTGTCCGTTTCACTTTGGGTGATTTGGGCTACGACTGAGATCAGGCCGTGTAACCGAGCACAAAGCACCAGACTTGTCACTTGTGTCTTCCGGGCTGTTAAAGCACTAGCACCTACGACCTACCGTTTTTCACGTGGACAATTTATTTTTTTTCTTCAAAAAAATAAATAAATTGGGTGAGAGTTTTTAATAAAATTGATAGAGCATGTTATTAAGACAAGAGTTACAAAAATTCAATAGACAAAAATAAGAGCATCCCCATTAAGCTCTTCAAAAGTGATGTTTAGCCAAATTTTGCTAACATTCACAAATTTGGAGAAACAATATTATCTCTATCTCATTTTCATACATTTTTATACTGATTTTCTCATTCTTTCTTGATTGGTGGGATGATTTTGAGAATAAAAAAAATAATATAGCTAGAATAAAAATTATATTTAAATAGAATAGAATGAGATTTAGAAAGTTTATTGTGTGATGCTTTTATAAAGTTGTTAATTAAACTAAAAAAATGTGATTTTTTTAGCCAGATTTTAGCGAAATAAAAGAGAGTTCACTAGGGATGCTCTTGCAAGATGGTTTGTGTAAATTAAATTTGTTGTTGTTAATGTAAAAATAAAAGAAACATGTAATATTCAAACTCTTTATCTATAAATAGAGTAAAATCATCAATGAAATATGTAGCCATGAAAAGGCTTTGACGCGTGGACGTAAGCTATACGCTGAACTACCTTAATTCTTTGTCCCTTTTCTTGTTCTCATCTCTTTCCTATATTATGTAATCTTACACGTGATTTTCACATACATTTTAATGCTCTAAGAACCGATGTCAATTTAAAGACATGTTAGAGCAATTTTTTCCAACCTAATTTAGAGCAAAAAACCTTATCCTTTTGACACTGAAAACAACAATAAAATGCCAAAATCGATTTGTAAGTATGCCGACAGGTAAAGCCTAATAGTTGTGTCCTAATGACCACGAATTGGCCAAAAAAACCAATGTATCATGTGAATACTGAAATAGATAAAAATAAAAATAAATAAATAAAGAAAAGAAGGGATGTATGAAAGAAGTTCATGAAATTTCGTCATCTACTTTGGTTTATATGGCAGTCTGTAAATTTCTTAATTTTGATTATGATTTCCGGTTAGTGTAGTGGTTGATGGATAAACACTTGAGAGTGGTTGAGTAT
Source organism: Alnus rubra (assembly GCA_028654335.1). Lineage (NCBI taxonomy): Eukaryota > Viridiplantae > Streptophyta > Magnoliopsida > Fagales > Betulaceae > Alnus > Alnus rubra. Next base: position 299,724 of record JAJPGS010000204.1, on the reverse strand, counting down.
AGAGCAAGACAAATGTGATGAAATTATAAAGATTAATTGCTACTTTCAACGGTCAATAATGGATGGCTCTTACTGGTAGGTGATTTTTCCCTCAAACTTTATAATAAAGCATGATAAGGAATACAACTAAACAAAACATTAATTTGCTGAATTTAAAATATGTATGCTGCAAAATATAATTACTAGCAGCTTGCTTCTTTCTTAAGGTGACCATCAACGGGCCGAGCTGGCCTTTAATCATCAAGGAGTAGAGCATTCTAACTAATAAACTATTTAGAATATTCTTATTCGCTTGATCGATGACTTAACCCTAATTTTCCTTAGGGATGTTGTAATAATTTCTCTATTTAAAGGTTGCTATGTTATGAAAAAATGAATAGAATAATTAATCAAAATTAGCACTTGTGTTGTGAGGTCCAAGTTTTCTCTAAGAACCTAAACTATCTCGTTACGAACCTTGTTTTGTAACAATTTGCATGGTATCAGAGCCAATAATTGCTTCATCACTATCTTACAATTTCGATCAAAGGCTTGATCGTTTGGAGTCAAGTTTGGGTTCAACGATGCGTGATATGCGTGAGCTCTTCTTCGCTGCCCTAAACTCCAGATTTGATCAACTGGTGGAGGCATGTCAAACGACATATTCAACTTCACCAAAACGGAGCAGTATTAATGCCACTCATGGTTCATATCCATGTAGAGATTGAAAAATAAAAAGAAAGAAAAATTGTTTCTTAGCAAAGGTTTTTTTTTTTTTTTTTTTTTGAGGAGAGGGGCTGGAGGGCCATGACCCACCAGCCCCCTAGGTCCGTCTATAATTCGTGGAAATAAGAGAAACTTAGTGTTGGGGATAAGTTCCACTCAACCCGATCCAAAGAGGAGATAGACATTTAACAACTACTTTAGAGAAATCAGTCCTATCCCTGATGGAATTGGGATATGACTCATGGTCCAATCAAATAAGAAAAATGATCAGATCGGAAGTCTAATAAAGATATCAGATTAAAATTCTAATAAAGGGTCAGAGTCCAATTAGAACTCTGACGTCAGTTCTAAACTTCTAGATCAACAAGGAGCATAAGTCTTAATTCAGGTTTGACTCCACATCTTTGCCTATAAATAGGCATATACCCCAGGTATAAACTAAGACTGAATTTTTTGAGATTAAGCAGATTATTTAAAGCAAAAGCTAACTTAGGCATTGGAGCCCTTAGTTTTTGTGAATTATTGAGAAGTGTGAAGAATATCAGAGGAATGTGCAGATTCACACCATACCGAAAACTATACCTACACTTAGCTTATCTATAAAAAACTTAGCTTATATAATAGTTCATATGCATCAGCCTACTATTGTTGAGATCGTTCATTTTAAATTAGAGCTATTGTATCTTGTGAAATATCTAATCCCTTTATCAAAAAAAATGAGCATTTAGGTCTTTTCACTAAATTTTTTAAAGAAGACAAAAGTAATTAACGGAGTGCTAATATTGAAAATTTTGAAAATTTTGTTAGGGTCATTGTCACTTTTTAAACATCAAAGATAAAAAAAAAAAAAAAAAAAAAAAAAAAAAAAAAAAGTGATCAAACATTGAAGGATAAAATATATTTTCTCTAAATAAAATAAACTTAAAAAAAAAAAAGAAAAAAAAAAAAGGACCACTCTAAAACTTTCCGTTAGCAATCTAATACAGTTAAAAGGGGAAAAAAATTATAATAAGTTTGAAGCTTTCTTGTTGCCGTCTTTTTCATGAATAATAATCTGCTCGACACATCATGAAAGCTTCTTAATCTTTGATGAAGAGAAAACCGTTCTTTCCAGAATTTTTCTCTAAAAGAATCATGAGATGAGATGATGATACGTATTTCGAAACAATACAAATCTTATAGGATATATAATAACATATCACTTTAGAACTATTTATTTTAAGGATTGACTTTTGCACACCCTTTTTTTTTGTCCTTTATTTTAAGGATTGACTTTTGCAATCCCTTTTTTTTTGCACTCCTCCTTACTTTTGAAACATAAACATATTTCTTTTGGGCTGATGCTACTTAATTATGAAGTATTACCGGCCTACAAGCTATCTTCTTAACTTGAGATATAATCAATGAACATAGAAATACAACTACAACAACTGTTGAAAAATAAAAATGAAGAAGAAGATCATTGTACACGTGTCAAAATGCACGTGTCAAACGGTTTGACAAGTGTACGACATTGTACACGTGTCAAACGGTTTGACACGTGTACGACATTGTACACGTGTCAAACTGCACGTGACAAATTGAAGTGATTTTTGTAGTGAGACTAAGCTTCTTGTCTCTTCTAAGCATGCGAATAGTATGTTTTATCAGTCAATTATCAAACTAGCTAGGACAGTATAATATTCTTGTTTGGCTACGGAGAGGGATAGTGCAATCAGTGAAAATTCTTGTTTGGCTATGGAGAGGGATAGTGCAATCAGTGAAAATTCTAGGGTCCAAATTCATTTCTTATAATTCAACCCTCAATAATAACCTGTTTTTATTTTGTTTTATCTAATAATATATATTCATGACAATATATTCATCATATAGTATCATATAGATTATTTTGAGTGTTATGTATTTTAAGTAATTTTGTTAATATTTTTGTTTTTTTAAAAATAAAATGAAAGGGAGAAAGAACAAATTTTTAACAAATAAAGGCATGATTTAATAAAAGGTTAAACCCTAGGTAGGGACGGAAACTATATTTTTCCTTAACTCGCATTAAACAAGCGTGATGTACTTTACCAAACGATACATATTGCACAATCAAGTTTACTACGCGAGAGATATATCCTAGTGGATCACCCCGTCATGAAATGTCACACCAGCGTCATGTGAAAATAATAATAATAAAAAAATTAAAAAAAAAAACTGAGAGAAAGGTAGCTGTGGCATTAACAGACGAGAGGTGTTTTCGTTTGTTAATATTTTTTGAAAGATTATTTTTTTATTTTTAAGTTGAAAACAATGTTTTGGTGCTACTAAACAAAAAAAAAAAAACAAAAAGCATACTTCAAACATAAATATAAAAACAGTTTTGGACTTTTGAATGTTTTGTGTTTTATCTTATTTATTAGTATTTTTGTTTTGAAAAAAAGAAAACAAACAAACAAAGGAAAAATTTAAACAAACAAAGTTGTAACTTAATAAAAGTCAAACCCTAAGGACTGAAACTGTATTTTTCCCTGAAAATTGAGACGTACAGTAAAAATAAAAATAAAAATTACAGTTTTCACCCAATGCATTTCTCAACGTAGTTATTTTGTTAACAGCATTTCTAACACCACAAGATTAACCTTGATCTTTCCTAATCAATTGATATATTATATTTTACTCAAGATCCGTTGACCCAATTATTTTAAGAGTATTTTCCACAGTACGATTACAATAAATAACATTATTAAACTTCAAAATCAAATAACCTTTCTTTTTTGTATAATAATAATAAGCAACAGAATTACTCCCTTTTGAACTCGGTATATTCCTAGCCAAAAGCAGACCTACAGGGCGACATGCTCATTAACACCCATTGACTTTGTTCACACACATTTTTTAATCATTCAAATTCCAATTTCTTATCCCCTTGAATCTCATTGACCCGTTATTTAAATCCAACCCGCACATCATGCGGGACCTCCGCTTTGGTTCAAACCTTTTACAAGTCGTATACTACGTGGCAAGTGTAATGCCGGCTCTACGCTTCTTTGACCTTCGCCTCATTTTGCATCCAGGGATGGCAAAATCCCGGTTAGGTACATAGAAAACGACTAGTTTTTTTTTTTTTTTTTTCGAAAATTGAATTGCAAAACTTTTCTTTAATTCAATATATAAAATTATCATGTATTTGTAAGTACTCAACAAATACTTTTTTTATTCAAAAAAAAAATTAATTTTAAGAGTAGTGCTAAAACTAGATTTTTTTATTCGTCGCTATTTCATTATGTTAATGTGACAATACCAATAAGTTATTGCTGTTTAAAGATAAAATTTAAAAATTGATTAACATTGTCACGCTATCACAATAGAATAACTAAGGATAGAGTCAAAAACTTTTATGGACAGGAGTTAAAAAAATTTGTTAATAGGAGGCTGTAAGCTAAATTTTCATTTTTACTTTATAATTTTTATTTTTTTTTTGAATTGAGGGGGGCCATGGCCTATACCGACCCCTAAATCCGTCACCGAGAATAACAGTAGAATAATAATATTATTTTTAACATAATTTTTCTTTAATAACATGTAAAAAATATATACTTTTTTAATATTTATCTGCTCAAAAAATAGATGATGGATTCATTTTAAAGCAGGTGACGTATTATGTTTTCAATGACTTTTTATTTTTAATTTTTTAATGGCCGGCATAAAAAAAAAAAAAAAAATCATTTAGAACCCACCGCGTTACTCTAATTTTAAAGATCGAGTTAAAAAGGAAAAAATTATTCCGGCCAATTCGAAAAATCCCAAAAATAGAGAACAACGAGAAGGGCAAAATGGTAAAGTAATAATTCCACGTCTGACAGTGACAGTCACGTCAAAACTCAGCCCCGGTGGGCGGGACTTTGGTTATCACCTTCTTATTACGCTCTCTCACGGTTGGGTTGTTTTTTGTTATTTGTTTGGTGCATTTTCTCAAATTCGGTTCAGCTCGGAATCCATTTACATTTATTTGCCCACGAGATTTGCGTTGCTCATCTGAGAACGCGGTGTTTGGCAATGAGAAGTAGAATTCGTATTCGCAGTCTATATAACACAGTCAAAGCCGAAAGTTGAATTCCTTTTTGTCGACCTTCCTTCTTCCGCTGTGTCCAATCAGATACTCTCTCTTCCTCTTCCTCTTCTTGTAGTTATATGATCTTCTTAGGGTTTGTTATTTGAAATCGTTCTTTGTCTCTTTCTCTCACTTTCTCTCTCTATCTATTTCTCTCTGTGACTAAGAATGTGAGTTTTCTTTGACTGCCCGTTTTTGCTCCGTAGTTGCTGAATTTGACAAACGGGAGGTGATTTCTGTTACTTAGGGTTTCTTGTTTGGTTGCTGGGAGTTTATGGAAGAAAGCGTCGAGTCTTGTGGTTTCGTTGACTCCATTGATCAGAGCACAGCTCGGCCGAGCTGTTTTATTAGTCTCAACTGACTGAATTTGTTTCTTTTCATTTTTCTAGAAACAATTTGAATTTTGCAATTCAATGGTATGTTACGCATAGAAAATTTGAAGATTCGTTGAATTCGTACGATTTTGGGAGAGAACAATGGGGGGAGTGTGCCCCGGCGGGATGGCGAAGCGTAATGCGAAAGTTGGAGCGAAGCTCAAGACGATAAATAGCTTTAGCAATCAGAAAGGGGATTGCAATTCGGATTCTGATGCAGTTGATTTCAGCAAAGCGACACGAAAATACGATTTGACTGCGAAGTCAGTGTCGTTTTCCTTCGACTCCAAGCCGTCGACGCCGAATCGGTCGAAATCACCAACACCGACTCGGTCGAAGCCGTCGACGCCCACTACGAAAGGCAACGTGCGTTCACGACTGTGAATTTAATTATAGTTGGTGTTTTTTAACAAATATGATCTGTTAAGGGAATATTGTTTCACAATTTCATGATTTTGAATTCTGTTTAAGGGAATGCTGTTCCTTTAGTGGAATTTGATATACTGTCATTTATCTATCCTTGGTTTATTTTTTTATTGCTTTTGCAGATTATCCAGAAGAGCCCAGGAAGAGCTGGCGAGAGGGCAGCAGATGTTCTGGACAATATTCGAAATCGCCTGTTAAAATGGAATCCCAATAATGGCTTGGCTCCGAGGGGGAATAGAATATCCATATTGGCATTTGAAGTAGCCAATACAATAGCCAGAGGTGCTAACTTGTTGCAATCTCTTTCTGAAGAAAATATCCAGGCCCTGAAAAAAGAGATTTTACATCCAGGAGTACAACAACTAGTTTCCACAGATATTAAGGAGTTGCTAAGTTTTGCTGCTGCTGACAAAAGGTTGTTTCTTGTTAGAGAGAATAGTTTGCTTTTGCTATGAGTTTTTCTTGTCTTTTATGTCTAGTTCAATAGGATTTAATTGTAACTTTTTTTCTCTCATATTTTTATAATTTCATTTTCCCCTCTTTTACCTTGGGTCATTTTTAGGCAGGAGTTCGAAGTTTTCTTGGGGGAAGTGATTAGATTTGGAAATCTATGTAAAGACCAACGGTGGCACAATCTGGGTCGGAGCTTTGATAGGTAATTTCTTTATAAAAGGCAGTATAGATTTATTGCTGATGTTTGCTGAAAATGCACATATAATTCTTGAACTGCTTGTTTTATTTCAGATTGGATTCTGATGATCCAAGCTACAAACAACTTAAAGTACACACAGAAACGACCATCCAGGAGTTGACCAATCTGGCTCAGCGCACTTCTGTAAGTTAATAATTTTAAAGCTTTGTATCCATTTGTACTGCTAGTTGGTGTAGTAGTGATTGTGCAATGTCATATGCAGGACTGGACCATCCCTATCTACTCTACGCATTTTATCGCTAAATCTTATGGTGTAAATGTTAAGGATTTTGTGTATATATTTAGGTAGATAGATATAGGTGGCTTTTACCATCTTTCAAATTACATAATATATTTGCACTTCTAAGACATGTTGGAGATGTTTTATCAAATCATTTGAAGTGCATATTCTGCAGTTTTTTTTTTTACTGAAATACTAATTTTTCGTGCTCTATATACATTTTACATTTTTTCTGTCTACGCTTGAAATTATAATTGGTCTCTTTGATTACTCTAAGAAGCTAACTTTTACGCTTGTATAGGAATTATACCTTGAGCTGAATGCTTTCGAGAGATTTGAACAAGATTATCAGCAAAAGCTTGAGGAAATGGAGTCCTTAAATCTCCCTCGAGGAGGTTAGTCATAAAAAATCTTGTTCACTTACCACAGATTTCTTAGATATGTGAGTAATATTATGTGGAAGTTTGGCATTTGGAATTATCTAAAAATATCGGAGTACTTTGTTATGGTGATTTAAGATCGGTTGATGTGCTATTGGACCAACTAACCCCTTTTCACATATTAGCAATCATATGTCATGCTACACAAACCTTGAAAGAAGAATAAACATTATATTGATATCAGGATTTTTTTTTTTCAGTAAGTAGTACTCTTATGTTGTTATTTAATGAAAGGATTTACTTTTTCAATGACTGACGAAAAAATCTCTGCACTTGTAGTGGTACTTAATTTTCATTTTCTACCTTCTGTTGTGCTTTGCGGGCCTTTGATCTCATTGTCTTTTGCTAGTATTTAATCAACGTCCTCTTCTAGTAGATAATATATTGTTTTTGGATTAAATTTTGAGAAGGTTTTCAAATGCGAACTATTGCTTGTTAATAATTTGAGTCTAGTTTCCAGAAGCCTGGCAACAACAGCGGTGCAGTAATTTTATTAACAGGTCATTTCTTTGTAATTGTAGGAGAGAGTCTCGCAAATTTTCACAGTGAGCTAGAAGAGCAAGGAAAGCTTGTAAGGCGTCTGAAAAAGAAATCTCTTTGGTCTAGAAATTTGGAAGAGGTATATAACTATGAGCACATGTTATTCTTTTTGAAGAGAAAAAATTATGATATTTGGGTACCTATAGAAAAAATCAATTATCAATTTGCTTCTATGTTCTTGAAGGCACTTTATGCTTCAATTTATAAATAAAATTGCTAGTTTTGGTTAGTTCTTGTTCTTTGTGAATTAAATGTTATACTACCTTTCTTGATGTAAATGGCAATACTATGAATGTAGATGGCAATCAAATATTAAATACCTATTGATTTAATAAGAATCTGTGGTAGGTCATGGACGAAAGTTTCTACTTTATTCAGTCTTGTTTCTCTTTGTAGAGTTAACATATTTTTTGAAATTTTTTTTCTTATTGCAGATTGTGAAGAAGCTCGTGGATGTTGTTGCCATTATACATCAAGCTATTTGGGAAGCCTTTGGAAATAGCGGTATGAACTCAGCATGTCAAAACGAGACTAGCCAGTATGCCTTTCTCTAATATGGGAATTCACTTTAAAAAGTAAAATGTCCATCGTGCAACAATTAACTGCCTCATAAACGTGATAGTTCATGTGTCATTTTTCTCCCCATATCCTTGCTCCATAGGACTTAGTAAGGTTATCACTTGAGCGTTCTAGATTACCCAGTCAAATACATGACTTCCCTTCTAGGTATGAATTGACTTTTTATTTTTTGGATGTGTGTTTATGGAAGTGGCGAGTTTTAAGAGGAACTTTTATGGATGAGTTAGTACTTTTGAAATAAAAGTCTCATACTGTTGCGAGTATTCACCAATATTGCCAAATTTCCTCTAGCTGCCCTTGAATCTCCCAAGAGTTTCAGCTCCTGGCTGAAAATGAAAACATCTGCAAAAATATTACCCTTTTGTATTGCAAAATCTCCTGTAAGAATGTAGAATCTTACTTCCCAGAAAAATATAATTAGAATCTTCTTTGCAGCGCTTGTCTTTTATAACTACATATGCCCTAGGTATACTACAGCCTCTGCCTATTGCCAAGTATAACCTGGTCATGTAGGACGTACTAGTTTGGTTGGATTTTGTTTTCCATTTCGGTTTGGCATCCTAATCTAACTGTTGAACTAACTCAATGACCAGCCTGTTATTCCTTGGCTTTCTCTATTGATTTCTTATGTAGATAGATCTGAATGTCGAAATTCCATTATATGTAAATGAATTTCTGTACATAGATCCTTTCTTACTGCATGGTTTTATCATGTCAAATGCAACATGGCATTATTTCTAAATTTACTACCATTCATCATTTTTTTTTCCAGATCCACTCAACCTCAAGGCATTAGGACATAGTTTAAGAGTTGTTGGCTTTGGAAGATGTGCTTCAAATGAATTACTCTTAAATCCTTATGAAGTTGTCAATTCATGTCAGGTACCACATTGGTTAACGAGGAGCCTAGAAAGGGTCCTGAAAGACTTGGGGAAGCTGGACTTGCATTACACTATGCCAACATAATCAGCCAGATAAATATCATTGTAAGCATAAATCTCCCCTTTTCAGTAATCACATGCCATATAATTGGTATTGTTTTGCCGAGTACATGTGCTTGAGTGGAAAGTTACATTTCTAACAGGCATCTCGCCCGACCTCTCTTCCTCCAAATCTGAGAGACCAATTATATCGAGCATTGCCAGACAGTGTTAAGGTGGCTCTGCGTTCCCAAATGCAGACTGTTGATACCAAGGAACAGGTATGTCCTCTTAAGAGTAGTTAGACCCTTGCCATTTCTTGTATTCTCTGCTTATTCATTTTCTTGCTTCATGGAGATTTAGCTTTAGTGTTTCTTTTGTTTGTCACTTGGTGGTGTATGCATATGCACATGAATGTTACTATCATTCTTAATTGCTTCTCATTCTGTTTCTCTACAGCTCTCAATTTTTCAGGTCAAAGCTGAAATGGAAAAGATTCTTAAGTGGCTTGTTCCAGCTGCCACAAATACAATTAGGTAGGTTATATAATGTGTTTAGTGGGTGTTTTGCTTTAGTATTGTTATAGTCTTTCGTTTAAACTTAATGTATTTTCCTCCTTTTTTTTCGACAGAGCACATCAAGGTTTTGGATGGGTTGGAGAATGGGCAAAGGCTAGGTCAGTAACGGCCTCTGTGTGTGTGTGTGTGTGTGTGTCCTCTGTGTGCTGTGTATGGAACATTTACTTAATGGTAACTTACTAGAATGATATTTATAAGTGTTTGTTCTCACTGGACAGTAATGAGTTCGGCAAGAGTTCAACCACAACCAATAACCTGACCCGCCTCCAGACACTGTATTATGCAGATAAGGAGAAAACAGACCTATACATCCTCAAATTGGTGACCTTTCTTCACCGTGTGATCAGCTTAATAAGACGTAGAGATCATGGTTTCAGGCCTCTGCCTTTACGATCTCCAACTCGTAAGGCACTCGAGTTTCACTCCAAGATGCAACATTTTGTATCCATGAACTGTAGTTCTAAAACCCATGGTATTCAACTTTCTCAGGAAGATAGAAATTTGTTAGATGAGGTGATTGGAAGCTTAAGGGTCCCTGGAATCAGCAAAAGCCAGGAATTCACTATGGCCGGCGAGAGAGGGACCAGAGTTTGGCCTTTGAGCAGGAGCACTGGGAGTTCCCCAACTAGAAAGTTCGGTGCAAAACAAGACTTGGAAGACTGATGTTTTGGATATCATGGACGGGCTAGAATTTATAATTAGCGAGGCTTCTTGATCGATATCCCATTTCGGGCATTTTTCTTCAGTCCCAAAATCCTATATTCATTTCTATCCCTCTCTTCATTCCATTGTATTTTTTGGTTAAATTCTCATTTTTATCATGTAATTATCCCTATTTATGGTGGTTAGATGCAAGTATATAATATGATACTTATATTGTAATTTTTTCTTCTAGCCTCTTAAATTTGGATACCCAGAGGCAGAGGAGTAGCCCAGTTGTATAAGAGGTGGAGGGCGTGCTCACAATTCAGCTTCAAAATCCAGTATTACTGATAAACTCTGGCAATTTCTGTCGTTAAAATTGTGAATATTTAAAGAATCATATGGTTTTCACTTATATTGCTTGTTTGGTCAATACTCTGTCGTCAAAAAATGAATGAATAATAATGATCATTCATGGTTCTTTAAGTAATGATAATCATTTCAATGTACCAAATTAACGTACCCTAACTGTTTATTGCATTCCATATAGAAGTCCTTTCAAGGATCCAATTCAACCATTGAAAGTGCTTATGGACTAGGTAAGCTTATTGCACACAGAGCATGGTTTTGCTTACCTTACACAACTCTCAACTGCTCCTAGTTCAATTTAAAAATCAGTTCGCACCAACTTCATTCACTTCATATAATGCTCCTGCTCCCCTATATATAACGTGTTCGTATTCACCGCATTTGCAAATTGCAACATCTGCACTGATCATACCAATGAAGACCTTCAAGACCCACAAAGCTTGTATCCTTTTCTCTCTTCTCATCTTCCTCTCTTCCTCTGTTTTTCCTTCCGAATCTCTCCCCTTGGCTGCAGGTACAATCGAGAGAACCGCAAAACAGCAAGCCCCGGCGGCCAGCCTCCCACCGAGTCATGAAACTGCACCAACATCTGCGTCATCCCAGCCTTCAGGTTTACTTGTTGATCCTGCTCTCTCTCCACCTATTTCAAATAAAAAACCTTCTTCCGCAGAGTCTTTGGATAGCCAGGAGGGAGAGTCCGAAGCGGGTAACCAACAAGAAACGGGTTATCCACAACAGGGCAGGAACCAGCCTTTATCGGGTTTCAATCAACCATTTTCTTCTACTAACCAGCCTTTATCGGGTTTCAATCAACCATTTTCTTCTACTAACCAGCCCTTATCGGGTTTTAATCAGCCCTTTTCTTCTACTAGACAGCCTTTTTCGGGGTTTAACCAGCCATATTCATCTCTAAATCAGCCTTTTGGGTCTAATAACCAGCAAGGCTTAGTAAACAACAGTCCTCTTGATAATGGGGTTTCAGAAGAAAAGGCATTCGTGCTAGGAGTTGTTTTAGTCTCTCTAATTACCTTTGGTTTTCTTGTTTAGTGTGCTACTATATATAATTGGGCAGAGGAATAACCAACATTCCATTGTATATGGCCTCTCCCGAGGCCATCGTTCCTCTTTCTATGTCTTGGTTTCCATACGAAGATTTGTACTCATGCAATTTGTTAGTTACATCTTTTGGTGTTTGAGTATATTAAAAAATGGGATTTATATATTACTGGTATATGACTTCACTATGACTGTAATTATCACAAAATGAGAAGCATACTATGCATTCATAAAACATGCTTAAAAAGAAATTGTGGACACATCCCTGAAAGAAAAATTACAAAAGGTAACCATAATTAATTAAAAAATTGCAAACTCGTTCGAGAACTTCACGCAAACATCGAGCAAAATTTCTATCCCGCAATTAGTTGCAATCTCCCTAGAGCTAAAATCTTAGTGCAACCTCTGTAAAATTAATTTGTTCTTTCTAGTTAGAATATGCATAGTTAAAACCTTAATTAATCCCATCTCACAAGCTAGGATTAGTTAAAAAGATAACCCACCAATCCCCCACCTCTTTTAAGGTTTTTGTTTTTTCACTTTAATAATGATGACCTCCTAAATAAAATTTTAATGCAGTCCAGTCCTTAATAATTCCATCCTTGCTTTAAACGTACGAAAAATGAATATTAGGGATGAGTTTCTGGTAACTCAATTAGTAATATCTATTGTTTTATATTCAACATCTATTCCGATAAATCAAGAATTATAAGCTTTTATATCTATAAGCTAGAGGGAAATTAGTACGTCTACTCCTATATTTTAACCTTCCATATTAATTACCAAATCTTTTAGGCTCATAAAAAGTTGATTAGCCAGTAGATTTCTGATCAATGATACATAAGAAATTAAGTTTTAATTAACCTCTATTTTAATAATGATCGACCTTGAAGCTCGCCAATTTAAACTTTAATAATATATACCAGTAATATTATATGGGTGATAAAGTTTCAATGGCGAGCTTCAAAGGTCGACCGTTATTAGAATAAAATAGAGGTTAAAAATTTCTTGTCTATAATTGATTTGAAATATACACGCTAATCGTCTTTCAATGAGCCAAAAGATTTGGTAATGTGAAAGGTTAGAATAGAGGGCTAGACAAATTTCTCTCTCATAGATATGAAAGGTTAAAATACATTGATTTATCACAATACGGGTGGAATATTAAATAATAATATGTCCAGCTGAGAAACTCTGGGCCTTGTGGATAATGATTGACTGAAGGGCTTGAGGCCACTTCAAGTCAATGGGCCAAGCCCATGGGTTTTGGGTGAGAGACTTTGTAAAGAAAAGGGAGAGAGAAATTCTTCGAGTAAGGGATCAGATTGGTTAAGATGGGAATGCCCAATTGTCGTAACCAGGCTTTGGAGCGGACACCCATCTCGCATCTTTATTGCGAGTTCGAACCACTCATCACATCCCTTTGACTGCCTGAAGGATCATGGCCTTTTCGGGCCTTCAATTTGCTTACTTATAGAAGCGACTTCAATACAATAGCGTCCTTCCTTCTCCATGTGGGATCACACAACAAATCCTCGTAATCCTTAAAGTTTCTCTATTTATCCAACGATAATCCAATTTGTTAAACAAATACGTTAAATCGATATTCCAATCTTTTTCAGCGTCATGTTTAACCATTAGAAAACAAATATATTCTTCATCCAAATTGCTCAACTAACGAAACAATCACCTAATCAAGCATTCTACATGGCTTGGCTTTTTCCAGAAATTCTACCAAATTAAAAAGGACAACTGCTAGAATTTAATTACTACACTCTAAGTTATGCCTAAGAATTGACTTTGTAAGTTGCTGAGCAACTATGTTCAAAAAAATTAATAAACTACAGCAATATGGGCTCTCCACATTCGAATACCATTTTTAGGAAGGGGAGAGTGCTTCACAAACTCTCAAGTGCTCGTTTTTTGACGCACTACAAAAAAAAAAAAAAAGGGTATTTATGGACCTTTTTTTTTTTTAGGCGGTTTATAAAACTGTCTAGAAAACAAAATTTGTAGACGATTTTTTTGAAACCGTCTGTAAAAAAATTATTATGGACGGTTTGATTAAACTGTCCATAAAATTTCAGACGGTTTTAACTAAACCGTCTATAAATTAATAGACGGTTTTTTTTCGAAACCATCTGTAAATATTATTTCCAGACAATTTAGTTAAAACCTTTTGGAATTTTATGGGCAGTTTTTACCAAACTGTCTGAAATTTTTTTTTCTCATGCCATGTCATCAATCTGCGTGATGCCCCATTATTTCACCACATCCCTCCAATTTTTTTCCCAGCCAAAATTAGAACAGTCTGATTTTTTAAAACCGGTGTGTGTGAAACCATCTCTATAATAATTAAAACCATCGATCTCTCTCTAGCTCTCTCTCCTTTTTCTTCTTCCCCCAAAACTCTCTTCTCTCTCTCGTCTCTCTAATCCTTCTCACTACCTTTTGATCTTATTTTGTTGTTGTTTTTTTTTTTTTTTTTCCACAAGACAATCGACCACTCACCCCCACCGCCCCGGCCACACAACTTATCGCCACTACCCGGGGAGATCGGGTGACTCAGAGAAGTAAAGATCGAGATCGAGACAGGAAGGAGATCCGGTGACGAAGGAGGCCTCCTTTTTGGTGATTTCTGGTCCTTTTTTTTTTGGTTATTTTTGCTCTTTTTTTGTCCTTTTTGCCAATGAAGAAAATGAAGGGTTGAGGTCTCGTTAGAGAGTCGGATTTTAATTTTGGGTTGGATTTCATGGGGGGAGGAAGGGGAAGATTTCACTGGCCCTTGAAAAAGTTTCCGGGGAGGGAGTAAAAAAAATAAAATAAAAAGTTTTCAGCAAGGGCCAGAAACAGAGCATCACAAGTGTGAAAAAAGACAAAGAAAAAAAAAAAGCAACGAGAGAAATTATGGACGATAATTAAGAAATATTAATTAATGATATTAATATATATATATATATATATATATATATATATATATATATATATATATATATATATATATATATAAAATCGAAACTGGAAAAATATATATATTAAGTCTGGACGGTTTTGCCCAAACCGTTCAGAAATTCATTTAGCAACATTAAATGCTAGACGGTTTTAAACCGTCCAGAAAAAAACGGTCTGAAATCGATTCCAGAAGATTTATCTGCATTTCTGGACGCTTTTAAACAGTCTAGGATTTGTTTTTTTTTTTTTTTTGTAGTGACGTGACTGTGAAAATCACTATTTGATTAAATAACAAATGAAAGTACATATAACATCTAATGGTAACTTTCATTGCCACAGCAAAAAGTGAACACTTTAGAATGGAAAATGCTAGAGGTACTTACAAACTTTTACAAAGACAACTTTACAAACTAACCTGGCATGTGAGGTGGCATTTTATTAATTAAAAAAATTCATTTACACAATTTTTTGTTTGTTTGTTTAAAAAAAAACTACGTCTATTTCTCCCCCTTTCCCCCTCTCCGGCACTCTCTCTCTCCCCCCTCTCTCCGGCACTCTCTCTCACCGGCCGGCCAGATCTTTGACCGTATCCGGCTGGAAACCCACGCTCGGCCGGCGTGGGTTTGAGAGATCCGGCCAGATCTCACCCACGCTAGGCCGAATCTCGGATATGGCCGGATCTGGGGAGGTCGTCGGGGGTGGCCGGATCTCTGTTTTCGGGCAGATCTCTCCCGAGCTCCACTTGCCGTCCGTCCATGGCCTTCGGGAATGGACCGTCGGCCGGATCTCTCTTTCCCTCGCCGGTGGTCGGGTCTGGTTGGAGTCTTTCCCGATGAACCTACCGGTTTTCTCTTTTTCTCGCCAAAAAACTCTGACGTCAAGTTTATAAAAGAGGCTTTTTAAGTTTTTCAATTAAAAATACGCCATGTCAAATTCCACGTCAGTTTGTAAAATTTTTTGTAAGCTTCCCTTTGCACCTGTAGCAGCTCTCCTTTAGAATATGTGTAACATTTTTCTTTTAGGAATTTTCCCAGAATTGTACTAAATATGAGTGGGTAAAACCCCCCCCCCCTCCCCGAATATCACAGGTTTTATGCAATTTTTTTTATGATTCACGGGCTAAGTTTGAGTGAAACCGTGATTTTCGAGCCAGTTTGCAGAATTGTTTTCCCCAAACCTGTAAGACCCGCCCCGCCCCGTGATCAAAATACATATATATGAATCATTTTTTCTCTAAACCCTAACCCTATCGCATCTGGATTCTCTCCGGTTAATTGGTTATATTTAGAGGGTAAAATTGTCTACAAAAATGTAAAAAGACAATTTTACCTTTAAAATAAGACTAATTGGATAGTTGAACTAAAGAGAATCCTTGTCCAAGCCTATCAACTCACGCGCCGCAATGATTTCCTTCCTTCCAGCCTCGTGGCCTTTCTTCTTCTCCTTCTCTAACTCATATACAGTTAGATGGGTTTTCATCATTCTCTTTCCAAATCCAGGCTTCACGCAGCCCCTTCCTTCATTCATATACGGTATATAAGATGGATTTTTCAAAATATCTCTTCAACTTCAAGATTTCAACCCATCGGTGCCACACTCAAAAATCGTAGATTTTCTTCTTTCACTATAAGGCCTGTTGGTATTACTCTCTCATGTTTCTAAGTTCTTTTCCCATATTGTTTCTAGGGGTTACTCTCTCTTTCCCATGTGTATCTACTACGTTTTTGTTTCCTATTTATTTTCCCGATAACCCTGGTTTGCTTGGACCCAGTGGATAATGATAGACTGGTGGGCTTGAGACCACTTCAAGTCGTTGGGCCAATGGGTTCTAAGTGAAAGACTTTGTAAAGTAATGGGTAAGGAATTCTTCAAGCAAAGGATCAGATTGGTTAAGATGGGAGTGCCCAATTGTCGTAACCAGGCTTTGGAGCGGACACCCATCTCGCATCATAATTGCGAGTTCGAACCACTCATCACATCCCATTGACTGCCTGAAGGATCATGGCCTTCTTGGGGCTTCAATTTGCTCACTTATAGAAGCGGCTTCAATACAATAGCGTCCTTCCTTCTCCATGTGGGACTACACAACAAATCCTCATAATCCCGAGTTTCTCTATTTATCCATCTAATTAACAAAGTAGCCAATCAATCGATAATCCAAGTTGTTAAACAAAAACATTAATCGATAATCCAATCTTCTTCAGCGTCATGTTAAACAAATATATTCTTCATCTAAGAAACAATCATCTAATCAAGCATTCTTCATGGGTTGTTTTTTTCCCGAAATTCTACCAAATTAAAACGACTACTGCTAGAATTGACTACATACACTCTAAATTACGCCTAAGAATAAACTATAGAAATGTGGCCTGTCAACATTCGAATACCATTTTCAGGAATTGTCCCAAAATTTTACTGCTGCTAGAATTAACTACACACTCTAAAATATGCCCCAGAATGAACTATAGAATAGCCTCTCCACATTTGATGACATTTTCAGGAATTGGAGATTCATCCTCTACAGGAATGGTTGATGGGTCTTCCTCTCCAACACCTTTGACTCGTAAGTACAGCTCTTGCCCAAGATACCAGTACTCTGCATTCTGTGATCTAAGATTCCACAGTCCTTGATTGTCAAGCTTTACCATGACTGCTGTCCATCCAATTGGATATACCTGCGAATTATCACAGCAAAAGTAACTAAGAACATGTCTGTTTTGCATAGCTCGCAGAATAAACATGACGTTTGTCAGCGAACCTGGACTGTGGAGCGAGAAATAGCATCAACCATGTTATATCCCGCCATCTTACTCTCATCCCATGTCCCAAATTCCATGCTGCAAATTCATTTCCCAATTTCATTAGAATCAGAAGTAAGGTGATACTTATTTTTATTTACAAAGGGTAGAGAGAAGAATCATCACCCAACAACGAAGAAGTTGTAGCCATCAAGGTGCCATGTTTGTATATATTGAAGAGGGTTTTGAAAAACCACATGCATAAAATCATGGTAGACGGCGTCAACAACCGAAGTCCCAAAAGTGGGAAGAACACCGGTACCGTCATTTGGTGTCTCAGGAATAACGCAAGAATAAGATGCATCAGTAAGCTTGAAATAGTCTGCCAATTTCAACGGTGTGTCCTGGTGAACAAATGTGACTCCATTAACTGTATAGCGAAGTTCTTGCCCGTCAATCATAATACCGTTCTTTAATACGAGTGTACGCGTGATGTTGATGCTGCCGTAGTGGTAGGAACCTTGCGGATTTGGCCGAGCTGCTCCAACCATTAAATTCCACCTGTTCAACCGAAAAACACAATTTTGCATGACAAATGGTTTAAGTACCATATCGGAATATTACTTAAAAAAGAGAGTTATTATCATAACATTATTAGACCCAAGTGCATATACTTTGACGACCAGGATTTAAATGTAATGGTTCAAATTAAATTTTACACAGCTAATAGTTTATATATTGTTAATTCAAAATTTTAAATAATGTAGTATTATAATTTATGTATATAGTTAGAAGCAACAAAACAAAATTTTTAATCTAAAATAGATTTGAAATTGTTAAATTATTAATTAAATAATTAACTATAACATTTCTTATCAACTTAACATGTATCAGATATGAGGTCTCGTGTGTGGGACTAAACATTGTGGACTATTTTAATTCAAACATGAATAAACTTTTAGAATAAATTGTGATTTAATATAAATGATTAAGTGGGTATTCTAATCATTGGTTTGTGTTGAGACATTGGGATTCCTAAAAAAAAAATCAGACAACTTAAGAGTGGGGTGATGTTGTAGGTCTCACTTGTCCGAACAGGTGAGCTTTGCATCCTGAGCTGTTCGGAGTAAATGGGCCCAACAATCCCTTGTAGTCCAAATTTTAGTACAATTTAAATAACTTAATTTAAGCATCAGGATCTTTTCCAGTTGATTTTCAAATTAAGAGAAACCGATCTTTTATACACATGCTCTCATGTGGAGAGGATCTTGGTCCCTAATTTAGGGGGTCAACACGAGTGTGGAAATGCTTGCCTGATGGCATGGGCCTGTGACATGGAGTAGGTATAATCATTTGTAGCTGGACCTCGGGTAATAGGGCCCAGTGGAGGTTCAACAGAGCCAGGATAGCGAATGATAGCAAGGCCCAGGAGTTCTGCTTCTATAAAGCGAGAAGACGCAATCATGTAGTAGGAGATGCAATTTGCCTGGTTCTTTGCTGTGACCAAAACTGAGTAAGATTGACCCACGTGGATGTCAAGATTATTGTAGTCTTGTTGAATGGTGTAAGACCCTTCAGTCTCAACAAGCCGCATCACATGCCCCTGAATTCTGAAGTTGAGAGACGTTTTCAAGCCCACGTTTGAAATTCTAAGCCTGTATGTAGCCCCTACAATTTAAGGGCAACATTAGCTGAATGCTTGCCTTTCAAGCAAATCAAAGAAACCCTTCCACTTTTGGTATACATTTATTCTCCATAAAGACTCCCAAACGGTTCGGTATTGCCTACAATTATCCATCTAAAGTATAGAGAATTCGGACAGATCAAATGATTGTAAGACATTACTTATAAAACTTACCTGACCGAGTAAGTGGTTGGACAACTCAATTTTTATTTGAGCAGGTGGGTTTCATAAATAATCTATCACAATTAATTTGCTTGAATTTTTAACACTTCAGACAGATAATTTTAGACGATCTCAATTCCTCGCAAAAATATATGATGCGAATAAATTTTATTTAAAAAATAATAATAATAACATGCGGGATTTCACCTGGTTCAAATTCAAAAATTGCTTGATTAGGTCCAAGCCCATTGATAAGGATTCCATCTGGCTCGGGCAAACTGTTCCCAACATTCAGTGAGGCTCTCAACAACTGTAACAACGACAAAACCATTCAGTAAACAATAAATTTCCATAAGCTTAATTGATAAAAATTGATATATTTAATTATTTAATAAATATTTTAACACTTTATTATGGGCTTAAATTTTTCATATCAACAAGTAAAGCCCAACACATTAAATAATTAAGTTAAATGAGATAAATTATGGAGTCGGGTTTGGCTACTATTATAATGATACCATGTTAAATCACTTAAAATTTAAGTTAACAAAAAAGAGATAAATTTAATTAATTAATTAGTGTTCGAACAATAAGCATATATACCCGAGAATCAGTATTGTACCAATCACCAATTAGAACATCCAAATCTTTGTAAGGCTGAGGGAAAGGAAGAGGAATAACAGGGCCATTGTTCACCCGAATGGCACCATATCCACCGGCAGCCTTTTGAAAAAGAAGTGAAGGGAAATAGAAAAAGCCTCCAATCTGATCCTTAACCTGAAAATTATATGTCCACCTTTGCCCCGGCAATATTGGGCAGTTCGTCTCCTGCACTCCATCCTGCCATGAATTCCTCCTTAGTTGCACTCCATTCCTACGTCCAAAACGTAAACTTTCACCAAAATCAGAACAAAAAGATCAGAATCATTTCATAGACTAAGAGGTTTCGGTTTCACTGTATATATAACAACAACCATGTCATAAGAAATGGATCCGTCAAGTTGTTATGAACGTTAATAGTCACAACATCATTCGTGGTTGTGTTCAAAACTGGCCCCGGGAATTGGTCATTGATCACAATCACCTATAAAAAGGAATTCTACCGATCAATTTCATAAAGAAGTGGCTAAGAGAGAAATGTATATGTTTTTTTGACGAAATGGAACCAACCTGTTTCTCAACGCCGAGAGGGGCACGGTGAGAATAAGAGACCGTCCATTCAAAGAAAATCTGCGATGACTGGGCATGGATCGCCAACGCCGTGGATACCCAGAGGATTGTCGACGTAATAAACGTCCGAGAATTTGTTAGACCCATTTGTTCATCCATATACATTTGATGCAACGGAAATATGCTCCAAGTCCAAGACAAGAGACCTTGGTGTATGCTTAAGTAATAGAGGCTGCGGAGAGTGAGAAGGAAATTCAGATAATTAAGTATTCTTTTGAATTTCTCTCTCTCTCTCTCTCTCTCTCTCTCTCTCTCTTTCTTTTTTGTGATTCCTTTTTATTATTATTATTTATTTAGATTATAAAAAAAAAAAAAAAAATTAAGAAAAATTGTTGATGGAAAGTAGGTTGGTCACATGGACGACGCCTGATACTCCAGGTTCCCATGGGAAAAATGATTTTCAACGTCATCATTATGTTAATAATATCTAATACAAAAGTTAATGACCATTTAATTTGCATTCATGTTAGCATATGATTGTGTAGATGAACTTTGATGTTGTTTCATGTCTTCACCCATATCAAGGGATTTACTGATAATGGGAGGGTTTTTCCTATTGCGAAACTCAGGATTTGAGGAAGGTGTGGGAGGTAAGTTTAAAAAAATAAATTGATAGACTAAGCTATTTGGGATTAATTAAGAAATAAAAGATTTATGTCTTCCATTCATTAAACCCTAGCTAATTTGAAATTTTGGGTGGATCCAAGATTTGGGTTTTTTAAAAAAGAAAAATCAAATGGGAAAATGATTACAAGGAAACAAAAATCTAAGAGAGGTTGGGTAATTTATTTTGATTAGTAAGGAATATGTGTTATATTTTCTAGTTCGCCCTGTGCTACTCGGACATATAGGTTAAACGAATGGTCTTT
The DNA here is from genome assembly GCA_028654335.1 of Alnus rubra. Lineage (NCBI taxonomy): Eukaryota > Viridiplantae > Streptophyta > Magnoliopsida > Fagales > Betulaceae > Alnus > Alnus rubra. The sequence continues at coordinate 278,435 of JAJPGS010000204.1, read as the reverse complement.
CTCTCTTTTGGCTCGTCCTTTTGGGTATGTTTGTTCATATGTTGTGGGAGTTTTGTTTTTAAAAAAGAGAAGAAATGGTGTTTTAATATAATATAAAGATAAAAAATAATTTTGCGTGTTTCGTTTGTTGGGTTGTTTGTTAAAGTATCTGTTTTTCAAAAAAAAAAAAAACAAGAAAAAAAACTACTATCATGTTAGTGTCGATAGAGTGGGCCACCATAGACGTCAATTGAAAAGCATAATAAAATGATACGATCTTAAATATCTCATGTAGTTTAAGTACAATCTTAAGATTCTTAATCATGGGTATATAAGTTCTTAAATATCTCCATTTTGTAAGTCAATTTTTAATAATAAATTCTATTTAAAATTTGTGTCATATTTGCCAGCAGGATGTCTAAGGACTTACCATGTGAAAATGATAATTATTTTGAATCGGCAGTAGGCGGTCATGACAAAGGATGAATGCAATGGGCTTCAGTTCTGAATACTGTGAACCCAATTGAAATAAACCAATATTTGCATGAAATTAGAAGAAATGCTCATTCATTGTGTAGATATACTACCTTCTTAAAATTTTTTGCTCTTTTTTCCATCTTAATACGCAGAAAATTCTAACAAAGAAGGATAATTGAAAGTAAAACCTCGCGTAACAAATTTTTAAAGTTCAATTGAAAAATTACAAATCAGGTGATAATTCGGGAGATAAGTGAAGTTTATGGTCAATAAAACTTTGAGTGGGCTGGCCCATGGGTTGAGTCAAGTCGTGTCTGCTTCGGATTCAAACAGCTATATATACCCAACAGTGTCTGTTGTCATCTGGGATGGGTTTTCTTTCGGGCCGGGCTTTAATCTACTATTTGAGATCGCCCAGATGAAAACAGACTCTTTCGGGCCTAGCGGTCATGATAAGGTCTTGGTACTCATTCTAAAACGACATCGTCAGGTAGCAAAAGCAAAACAAACGGCGTCAGAACCAACGAAGCCGTTTGTTTTCAAGAGCGGAGAGGAGTGAGGCATTTCCAAGTTCAGATCCTTCTAAAACTTCGTGCCGACTCTGATCAGACTATCGGTACGTCAAAACGTTGTCGGCTTTATAACTAAAGTCCACCGTCCATTCTATGACAATCCAACACGTGTCCAATTTGTAAGACTAAAAGCATCCTTTGTCTCCACGCATTATGGATTCATGTGGGAGAATATTTATTTAGCGTTCGTCAAACCCAGATCCGAAGATCCTAGTTAATCATGGTTACGACGAGCCTGAGTGGCATAGCAATCCTCCCACGCCATCGGATAATATCCTATTTATTAGCCCATAATTAAGCGCCAAGTGGCATAGCAATCCTCCCGTCTTTCGGGTACGTAGCCAGTCTGGATTTGGTGTGACTGGCGCGTCCTTCCATTGCGGCGAGACTCATTCGAAGTTAATCATTATCCTCATCCAACACATTTTTATTTTCCGACGTCTCTTGTCCGACATAAATGTGTTCCGATTATGAACAAGTGAGATGTATTAACTTTAAATTTTAATTATTAAATTAATATTATTTATTTTATTTAAAATTAAAAAAAACCTTGTACCATTTTATAAAATTTTCTCGATTTTTTTGCTCAAAGATCTTTCTCCATCTTTTATAAATTAAACAGCAGGAAACCTTTCTCTGCTAAATAATTCTTTCTTTCATACTCAAAACTAGTTAAAAAAAAAAAAACTAGTTGAAAGCGAAATGGATCAAAAGCTAGCTGTTTATAAACGCGTCTTCTTGCAATCACAGTTGCCTCCCATTTTTTCTTTATTCTTTTTTCTTCTTCTTTTCCTTTAGCTATATAAATAAGTCTGACAGTTGGTTGGTCTTAAATATCATTGGAAGATGTCGGTACCTAAGAGCATTACTAGCAGCTTCCCTACATGGGTTCCCTTCCCTACATTTTAGGGAAAATTTAAAAAAAATCATAAAATCTACACCACAGCAGCTTCCCTTCCCTTTCTCATTCCCTGGGAAGTGAACAGTAGTTCCCAATGCATTGGGAACTACTGTTCACTTCCCATCTTATTTTATAATCTTAAAAAAAAATTTCTCTCTCCTGTCACGTCTGCCTCATCTCTTTTCTTCTTCTTCATTCTTTTTTTTTTCCCTTCGCCCAAATCCACCATGGCCGTTTTGTCCAAACCAACAATGGCCGTAAGTTTTTCTTTTTCGCCCAGACCACCATGGCCACCTCTCTGCAACCTTCTTCTTCATTCTTTTTTTTTTTTTTTTCGCCCAAACCCACCATGGCCGTTTCGTCCAAACTACAATGGCCGTCAGTTCTTCTTCTTCACCCAGACCACCATGCCCACCTCTCTGCAACCTTCGCCTCCTCCGATGCTTCCGGTCACGAAAATCCCAGACCCACCAGCCCCGCCTCGGCCGATGTAGGTGACGCATGGCCAACTGATTTGGGACTGTGACGAGCACAGCCCATCAATTGGGTCGGTGACGAGCACCATCCTCACTGCCGGAGACCCCTGGATGACTAGCTGCTTATTGCCGAAGCTCTGGACGGAAAGCCCGCCGATGATGGCGGTTTTGGTGTGACAGATTGAGAAAGATGAATTCTAGGCGTGGGTGTGTGAGGACGGAGAAAACGAGAGAGGGAGAGAGAGAAGAATAAAAGAAATGAATAAAAAAACAAAATGAAAAAGTAAAAATTAATATTTTAATGATATAAGGAATGGTAAAGGGAAGCTGCTGTGGGGTATTTTTTTATAGGGAAGCAAAAAGTAATTTTGTTCCCTACATGTAGGGAAAATAGATGGGAAGGGAAGGGAAGGGAAGGGAAGCTGCTAGGAATGCTCTAAGGAATGATACATGCCACGTTCCCCAATAGGACAATCAAAAGCATTAAAGATCACTAATAACTGATAACTACTTTATATATATATATAAAAAAAAAACTGATAATTACTATTGATGAAAAAAAAGTAAAATTAGAGCCAGTCTGCGAGATAAAATCCCAGCAACTTTAGGGCTTGAATTATTAGATGTTAAAGAGTTTTTATGAGACTCTTTTTTTCGAAAATGTCTCCAGCAACGTGCTCATTTGTTGGGCCATATGAATCTATAAGAGCTATCTTATATTTGTTACTTAAATTATTAATAATCGAAAGGAGAAAATTGTTAAGATCTATTTTGTTGTGTTTAATAGTTTACATGGTATCATGTTATTTAAAAATTTTATTTGACGTAATAATATATACAACATTAAATTTATAAAATTGAATATTAAATATTTACCATAAAATAAATGCTCTTCATTTCATTTAAAGTAAAAGGAATCGTGATCCGAAAAAAGTGGGCTTCATCTTATATTCTTATTGAACTTAATTAATTGTTTGAGATTGTACCTTTTATCTTTTGCGTAATCTTTATTTTTTTTTAATTAAAAAAAAAAAAAAGTAGAGAGGATTTTTCTTGGATTAAATTTGGAGGGAGTTGAAAGTCGCAATCCAGTATTAGGAGCAGCTAGCAATTCGTTCGGGCATTTTAGAAGTAGAAAGAAGTAGGAAGAGCTCGTTATATTATTAGAAAGAAGCCCAACGGCACGTCACAATGAGTAGAAGTACAAACACCCTACACACTAAGCCTAAAAAATTACTTTAGTGCTATCCACAAATACGCAAATATTACTAGATTAGGCATTATGAGCCACTCTCTAACAGTTAATCTCCACTACTAAAATGAGAGTACTAGTCCGAGCTAATAAGCCCTGAGAAACAGACCAGTAATAGCTACAAATCCATAGACAGACTTTGTCAAAACTAAGAAATAACAAGAAAAAAAAATACAACAGAAAAACTAAACACAAATCCGACCAAAATAGGGAGTGTTTGAGCTACTGGCGGCAACGCGTGTGGAACACGAGCCAGCTCCGAAGATTTGCCTGCAGTAGATGACCTCCATGGACCACCGGACGCCACCTACCAAGGCCTGGAAGATAGCTGTAGCCCGCACGCACTGGCCAAAGAGGGAACCTCCTTGGTGCGTGCTGGGCACTGGAACTCCAACTAGGCCGTGGTTGAAGAGGAAGCATTGGAGGATGACGACCAACACCACGGCGGGGCGTGTGGCAAAAAAGTACCGGCGGAAGAACATAGATCTGGTATCAAAGGTACAAATTGACAGAGAAAGAGCGGCCAGAGATCGCCAGAGACACGATTGAGAAAACCACTCCCAATGGTTGTCTAGTGTTGCCTTCTTGTCAGAGAACAAACCAAGAAAAAACACAAACAACCTTCATTGGAACTATCTCCGAGAGGACCAAAACACCAAAGCCCTAAAGGCTTTGAGAAAAGCTAACCTCTCTTGGATCTAACAAAGGGGAACAAAAAAAATTACCCTTATTCTCCACCCGGAGGAGGGAGGCATGAAGCCTCTTCTCTCCCCCCAGCAGGCAACTAACTTTGAAAACCTTTCTCTTTCTCTCTCTCTCTCTCTCTCTCTCTCTCTAGAAAAATCTCGGAGCATCTCTCTCTAGAAATGAGGTTCTAGTTATATATGTTGGTCTTATACATCTATGTCACTACACTAACAGCTCGTTGGTGTGTGGCTCTCACGTGCACGGTGGATACTTCTCCCCTACACGTGGCTCCATCATTCGACCTCTTCATCGCCTTCCTCTGTGCGTTGCAGCTTTTTCTTTTTTTTTTTTTTTTTTTTTTTGTATTTTGTTGTTCCGTTCTTATTATATTATATTGTTGACTATTTGGGTTTTAGTTTTCCGATATTTGTAGTTTGAGGATACTTTTTCTATCGGATGTTGCAATTGCCTTTAAGCAGGGGTTTGGGTAGGGTTAAGGCTATTGAGATAATTAAGAATTACAAGAGCTGAAGAGACAAGAATTACAAGCACTCAAGATACAAGAGTTACAAGATAATAAATTGTATACAAGACACTATTTATGAAGAAATAGTCTAAATGTTACAAGTCTATTCTACTTCTACATTAACAACAATAAATTTAATTTATCATCTTGTAACTATTGTCTCTTGAATGCTTACAACTTTGTTATCTTGAACTCTTATAACGCTTGTCTGAATAAAGGGACTTTTTATGGTTCGTGTCTAATACAGGCATCCAACCTCTTTTAGTGCTTATTTTGTTATTGAGCTCCCTATGAAAGTTAGAGAAGGGTTGATGAAACTTTCAAGGTTTGTGTCCATTTTGAAATCATTTGCTTTGCCTCTGTAAGCAGCCTTTTGTGGCTGCTCTGATTTTCTTAATGAGCTGGATAATTTATTTGAGCCATTCCGACTTGTTCTTAGATTTTTGTTTGAGTTGTCCACCAATTTCGTGTTTTTCTTCTCTTGTAACTTCCCATTTTCCCATCTCTCATATTGAATAATAATAAAAAATAAAAAGGTTCAATACCGAAGCAGTGCTTTAAGAGGGGAAATTTTTTAACAAGATTTGACTAATTAGGTTTGTCAAAAAAATTTGTTTTTTTTGTATCTATATAGAGTGCTACGTCACTTTAAAATTTTAAATAACGACAATATATATATATATATATATATATATATATATATATATGATCACTTTTTGTGACAGTAGCTAAATTTGTTATTATTATGGGCTCTTCAAGCAAAAATATTAAATTATAGTAAGGTACTTTTCAAACTGTTACTAAAAACCTTACGTTTTCCTTAATATTAATAATAATAATAATAATAATAATAAATATAAATGAGAGGACGTTTGGAAAGTGACCAAACAAGATGAACCGTGATGTACACACAAAGAATTGTTTTACACATATATTGTATTGTATTAGGCAAGCCTACTAATTAATCAGGAATGGAGCCACCGTGCTTACGTAGATCTCGAAGCATCCTCGTTTTTTTTTTCTTCATTTTTTGTCCCCTTTTCCGAGCAGGCCTCGTCCTCTTTCTCAATTTGCATGAAAGGATCTCGATGCCCCCTCAAAAGAATTGCAAATGGCTTTCAAGGACCTCCACTAAACCTTTTCCCGTTTTCTAGAAGAAATGGACCTCCTCTAACCTTTCCCTGTTAATCTAGAAGAAAAGAAAAAAATAAAGGGCACTCTTTGGAGAAAAAAAGAACACGGACCGTTGGACAGAGACAAACGAATGGATGGCAAATGGCTTATTCCAAATAGTGCTTTGACAGGAGCCAATGACAATGTCCTGTCGATGACTTTTGCCAAACAATGTTTTTTATGCGTACCCTACATAGGGGTGGAGTCAAGACTGATGTTTATCTTGTGGGGGCTACGAAATAATGATCCAAGTCAATATATTTCTAGAACGGCCAAAATATTCAATATATATGTATTCTTTTTATATAAAAGTTATCAATTAATTGGCTTTATTCGCAAATATTCAAACCCAACTTATTAACATGTAATTTTAGGGTTTGAGATCTTATGTTATTAGGCCGTTCAAAAATTATAAAATTTCAAACAATTTAAGAAATGAGTGTTACGTGACTCACCTATTCCAAACAAGCAAATTAAACATCTTAAGTTGTATATGTTATAATATTGATTAAATAAATAAATAATTTTTTTAGAATAAATGATGATTTAACTATTTAAAAAAATGAACTTTGCAATTCCTTTTTAAAATGCCAAATTTTTTGTGTTATACAAGCATGCTAATATCAAGATCTTTGATCGTTTACGATATATTCGTACTCCCATCCCTATTCATAAATTCTAAGTGACATTTATATGTCATCTATACCCCAATCAATAAGACCATACTTTAGTGACCATCAAATTGGCATACAGTTGTAAATTCAATAATCAGACGCATTGACATAGGAATTGTAGTTAGAGATTACGAGAGACAAATAATTATAGCTCGGAACCTAATCAAAATTGGGAATTTAGAATCAGTGGCAATAGAAGCTTTGACAGCTTTCTATGCACCTGAATTTAGTAGGGACCTAAGGCTTCAACATATTGTTAGGGAAGGGAATGAACTTTAAATTATGAATGTTGTAAGGTTCACACGATGAATTTGAAGTTGATTTGGACAATTAGTAGAGAATATATGTGATGCACTAATTTCGAGGCATAATTAATAAATTAAATATATTAATAAAGACGCTAATTCGGCGATGCATGTCTTAACCAGAGAAATCGTTAAACATATTATAAATGAGACATGAAAGTACAACATTCTTCCTTGTATTTCAAACATTATTGTTTTAGAGCAACATGTTTTTTTTAAAAAAACGATTATGAATGAAAGTATAATTATTATTATTTTATTTTATTTTAAAAAAAATAAAGGTCATACTTTAGCGTAAAAAAAAAAAAGAAAAAAAGAAAAAAAGAAAAAAAAAAGAAAAAGAGAAGATTGTACAACTTGTACGCGGAAAGATTCTGGAACACCGACGTTTCGCTGAGTCAGCCTAGGCCAAGATCCAATCGCCCAACGGATAAGCTTATGGTTTGTTAACCCACCCATACTAACCATGGTCAAGCCAGATCTCCACTCCCTATAAAATAGCAACTCATCCTTATCCTTCCACTTCGAAACATCCACAATCCACAGCACAACAACAAAAAGAGTGACAATGATTTCTACATCCTCATCTTTGAGCTCCTCAGCCCATTTCGTTGGCCCGAAGTTCATCAACATCAGCGGCCATCGCTCGTCCCCAAAGTCCGTCAAGTTCCGTGCACCTCCTATCTCCGCCGCATGTACATCGACGGCCGAGAGGACCGGGTCCCACACTACATCAACGGCCTCGCTTTACGAGGTTCTTGGGATACAAATGGGTGCCACGTGTCAGGAGATCAAGACCGCCTACAGAAGGCTGGCGAGAGTGGTGCACCCTGACGTGGTATCTAACGGTCAAAGGGGTCAGACTTCAGGGTGCGAGTTCATGAAGGTTCATGAAGCGTACTCCACGCTCTCAGATCCGGAGAGACGCGCCGACTACGATCGCGTGCTTTACAGTAGGCGGCGGATGATGAGTTATTCCGTGGCAATGTCGACGTGTACGAGTACGATGGGTTCAGGATTTGCTGGACATTCACGGCGGAAATGGGAGACGGATCAATGCTGGTAGCCAGAAAATTAAGCAGGAAGACTCATTAGGACATATTACTCATCAAATTACAGATCGACCTTGATCTTAATTAGAAGTTAAAGCATTGAGGGTATTTTAGGTAGCTTGTACCGTTAAGTCTGTTACCCAGCGGTAATATTTTGTACAAATGTAAACAGGCGCCTTTTTAACAGCCTGAAATTGAATGAAAAATTTGCATTTTCCTTTTTATTCGCACTTTCCTTTTTATTCGCACTTTCTTTTCTGCTGAAAGTTCCCGACCCTTAAGTAAATAAAATATAAAATGAACGAGGATCCTCTAATTGGCGTGTTCGAATTGCACCGAATCTATCTTAAAGAAGATTCGATGTAAACCAAAATGGCCTAGAAATAACACATTCCTCTCCGAAAATTGCAACGGTCACCTGTCCTCACTCAGCAGGTATGCAAACCTCATTTGTCTTGGATTTGGGATTCTATTAGACACCACGAATTTTTGTGCCCGAATTCCAAAACCAAACTGGATTGGATTTTTCTGTTAATTTTTGTGTTTTTTTTATAAAAAAAAAAATAAAATTTATTATTATTAAATTTTCCAAATTTTGTAAAGAAAAATTTATTTAGTATTCTTTAATATATATATATATATATATATTTCCTATTCTCATCTTTTGAAAAATAATTATTAAATTTGTAAGATTCACGTATGAGCAATTTAAGAGAGGTCTTATAGGTCCATCCATCTTAAGGATCGTAAGATATGACTTGTGAGGTTATTTTTTTTAAAATTTTTTTTACATGTCCACATAAAAAGAGGAAGAAGAGATTCGCTTTAATGACATTCACTTTATGACTTACGAGACTATAACTCTTATTTTTAAGCTTCCTTTTCATCTATCTTTTTCGCTTGTTCATATGGATAGTTCCACGAGCCTTTTAATGCACCAATTGCAATCCAATTGTAAGGAATATAAAATATACAAAAGTTGTATTAAGTTATTTAACTTGAGTAATGTTATTTAATAGATTATTAATTGTTATACAATTAGATGATTAGATTATGTGATAGGAAAAATTAATTATTATAAAAAAAACAAATAAAAAAATTAATGACTAATATTTTTGTCATGACAGGAACATGATTAGGGGTGAGCAAAAACCCGCAAACCCGCCCCAACCCGCACCCCCCGCCCCTCCCCGCCCCTAAAATTGCGGTTTTTGATTTTTTTTTTACGGGTACGGGTTGGATTTTAACCAACCCGTGCGGGGCGGGGCGGGGCGCGGGTTTAATCTTTTTTTTTCCCCGGATCCCCGCCCCGCCCCTCCCCGCGCCCCCCCCCTCATATATTTTCCTTTTCTTCTAGATTCTTCTCTTCTTCCTTCTTTTTCTCTTCTTCTTCACAGATTCACAACCACCCTCTCATATATTTTATTTTTCTTTTTCTTCTAGATTTTTCTTCTTCTTCTTGCACCATTCTTCTTCTCTTCTTCCTTATTTTTCTCTTATTCTTCACAGATTCACAGCCCCCCCCCCCCCCTCTCATATATTTTCTTTTTCTTTTTCTCCCAGATTTTTCTTCTTCTTCCTGCACCATTCTTCTTCTCTTCTTCCTTATTTTTCTCTTCTTCTTCACAAATTCATAGCCCCCCTCTCATATATTTTCTTTTTCTTCCAGATTTTTCTTCTTCTTTCTGCACCATTCTTCTTCTCTTCTTCTTCACAGAATCACCCCCCTCTCATATATTTTCTTTTCTTTTTCTTCCTGCACCATTTTTTTTTCTTTTTTTTTAGGTGTTCTACACCCATGGGGATCCCCGCATACCCGCGGGGATCCCCGCCCCTCAACCCCGCCCCATCCCCACCCGCCCCGTGCGGGTGCATGGGGATTTTTGCGGGTTGCGGGTTTCCTTTGGGAAACCCGCACCCCTGCGGGGCGGGGCCAAAAAAAGGGCATCCCCGCCCCCCCCCGCCCCATGCTCAGCCCTAAACATGATAGTCTAATAATAAATAGTATTACTCATCTAACTATATATTCAAAAATGGGTTGGGCCTGAGTAAAAAATATGCTTGTTTTCGTGTTTCCTTTATGTGAAGACACTAGGTATTCAAGTTCAACGAAGGCCCTAGTCTGGCGATGTGTTATATATCAACTCTCTCTATGGTCGTACAAGCATTTGCAGACATATGTGAGGGTGATACAGAGTGCTTGGAGTCTTGGACAATGTTGCTTCCGACAGTCTTGAAATGATCTCACATAAAATGGATCTGATCCGATCGGACCAGAACCCTGCACCCAAAAGTGTCTCTTATTGGGCCCATTGTAGAAACTCAACTTATTGGATATCTAAACTTAGCTTCTTGTGGGTTATTGGACTTCATCTCCTACTGATATTCTAGCCCTAGCCGACTGGGCCGTCTAGCCTCCTATATGCAACTGGGCCTCACCTCGGCTCGTTATTTGGACACTCTGCTGATCCAGTGGTAATCACCGGACGGCGCGTCGCACGAGAGAATAGAGCGAGCACACGAAGCAAATGGCCAATCTGGTACGGCGTCTAAAGCAATGGCCGACGTTGCATCACCAGGGCTGCGCCTGCACGGCACCACATCATTTTCTCTCCTCACTCTTCCTACCACACACCGTGTTTCCTCATCTCTCGCTAACCGCAGTGCCTTGGGCTCATCGTAACGTCCATCACCGAACACGCGGCCTCAGACAGCCCAATTCGCCAATACCGTCTGATCTTGTACAACGCGGTGGCGGCGACTCGGATCTCGATGGACGGAAGAGCCGAAACGAGCTTAAACGCGAGGCTCGGCGCGCCGTCCGTTGGGGCATGGAGCTCGCCTCCTTCTCTACCCCTCAAATCAAACGTATCCTCAGGTGCCCCCGCCAAAGCGTCCTTATTACAAAATTAGCCCTCTATACGCTTTTCATACTACGAATTGTTATATCAAAATTTTACTTTAATTGCAGATTGGCCTTGCTTGAGCAAGAGGTGTTGGAAGCTATAATGCTAGTGAAGGTGCTTCCGTAGTTGTATAATTTTTGTGGTTAGTTTGTTAATATTCTTTCTTGTTGTGGTGAACTTTTGGTATTGTGGTTTATTGTTGAAGATAAGGTGTTTGTTTTTTGGTCTGGCAGAAATTAGGGCCTGATGTGCGAGAAGGAAAGCGAAGGCAGTTCAATTATATTGGTATGCAAATCTATTCCTTATAATACTGGCTCATGTGTTGGTAGGGTTTGGCTGATTAGCTACTTGTACTATTTTCCATAGTTAATAGCACGCAAAAGAATGTTATAATGGTTTACCGCTACATTATGCTTACGATTTATTGACTCTGCCTAAACATTAGAGTTGAGGAAATTTTGTAACTTTCATCCGGCTCTTTAAACTTTAGCTACTTTGTCTAATAAAATGTCAACAAATTTATTATTTTATTTCAACTAGCTACTTTGAATCATTTAGTTTTTCGCAAATTTGAAACAGGTCATTCCGTGAGTTTTCCGTCCATTTTTCTAAGCTCCGTTAGTGCCACATCAGCATTTTTGTCACCTCATCTTAAAATATTATATTTTTATTTTATAATTATTATTATTATTATTATTATTATTTTTTTTAAAAAAAAAAAGGAAAGAGAGGGGTTTGGGAGTTGCCATTAGAGGTGGCCGGCGCCGCCTTTGAGGTGACTCGAGGCCAACCCTAGGGCCGGGGGTGGCTTTGCGGGTGGCTGTGTCACCTCCAAGCCTTTGGGGTGGCTGTGCGGCCACCCTCAGCCCTAGGGGGTGGTCATGAGCCACCCCAGAGGTGGCCAGTGCCACCTCTGGGAGTGGCTAAAAAAAAAATAAAAAAAAAAATAAAAAATATATATATTTTAAGATGAGGTGGCAAAAATGCTGATGTGGCACTAACGGAGCTTAGAAAAATGGACGGCACATAGAGACCTGTTTCAAATTCCTGAAAAACTAAAGGATTCAATGTTCGAAAAAAAAAAAAAGTGAGGGGTTTTTCAGGATTTTCGTGAAAACCCATGGATTTATTTTATATGTACCCATATTTTTTTATGCCCCTTTTAAATATTATTTCTTTATTCTGTTTTTTCCTAATGGTTATTTTTTACAAAATTCGTCTCTTCCCAAAAGTTAAGTGTTTTCTTAACATTCATGTTTTTTTTTAAAGTTTATCTTTCCTCAAATGGTTAGGATGCTTCTAATAACCATTTAATGGCAAGTGTTTTCCTTGTGCGGATCCCATATCAATGGGAACTTGGCGAGTCTTATGCTTTCAATATAAATAGGACAATTTTCTCTCCAATTTAAGTAGGGCAAGTATTTTTTTTTTCCTCGCAAAATGCTTCTTAATTATTGGTGCTATGGGAGAAGAAGGATACCTTCGCCATGAGAGAGAGAGAGAGAGGGGGGGTTTTTTTGGCTTTTACAAATGCTTTTTGTTGAGTACTATAGCATTTTGCAAAAAGTAGAGCCAAATTGAAGAGTCGGAGTAGGGAGATTTTTAATAATTTTTTGCTATAGAGCTAGCCAAATTAGCTAAAAATTTAATTTGTTGCATAGGATGTGAATTCTCTAAAAGTTCTTATATTCTAGTTGGCGTCTGTCTTGGTTGTTGCATGACAAAGATGCTAGTACTCTATGCCTATAGCTAGGATTTTGTAGTTGATTGAATGTCAATTAGTTATGGTGAAAAATTATACTTATTGATTTTGTTATCAATAGCATATGCTTAATTCTGTTATTTCTAAAGGGTGCCTGCAAAGTTTAGAACTTCCGAGTGTCCATGGTACATGGTCATCTTATATGATTTTTCCTGTCTGCTGACTTCGTACACCTTTTTCTTTTTGCATTTTGCCTGCTAAATTGTATTGTGCCGTCAAAAGTATTGTTTGCTTTGCATATCTTGACATGATCGTAACTCGGTAAACTGGATTCTGCATGACATGCTTTTGTTTTACTGCAATTGGTGGGGACTTGCATGGCAAGTTTGATATGATATTTTATGTGGTCTGTGGTTCACATGCATGTGATTTTGATAAAGATACTTATAATTTTGTTAGGTAAACTGCTGAGGGAAGTGCAACCTGAGTTGATGGATGAGTTGATTAAGGCTACAAAAGATGGTGACCAGAGTAGGCTGCAGGCTTTGTCAGGTTCGATGGTTATTGGAGAGGATGGTGAAGAAGCTGAAGAAACTGAATACGAGGAGGAAGAAGAGGAGGAGGTATAGTATCATATGTTGAAAAATTTATCAAGCTTCGTGAGGTATTATGCCTCTGGAACCATATTCCTTAATTCTGGAGTATTGTTTTCAGGTGTCTGATGAATACATGGACATAACAACCAGATGGTTTGAAGGTTTGATCAATAAGGACATTGAAATCACCAATGAAGTTTATTCAGTTCGGAGTGTTGAGTTTGACCGTCAGGTAAGTTGAATTCCACCTTTGCGATTCCAATCACATAATGAATTGAGTATATGTTATCATTGCTATGGATATGACAACTTTCTGATCAAAGAGCTGTTGGAATCTTGTATATTACAAATTCATTGGGGTGATTTGGTTTGGGGTGTTAGAGGAGTCAGTTCACTCTGTACTATGTCAAACATGCTAAGCTAAATAAGTTTCTAGCAGGCTTTGTGTTTAGTTTACAAGCGATTGTATGTTGCGATTGACTATAATGTTGTCTGTTGATTTGCACTTGAACCTTTTGTCCTCGTTTTAACAAGCAAATTTATTTTATTTAAGCCCCAAAATGAACCATCCTTACCTGGTTAAACTGTTCTTATAAACTGTATGCCTTTTTTCAGTGGGATCATGGGATTGTTTATTTTTGGTTTCCATCTCTTATGTTAGCATTTCTTAACAGGAGTTGCGTAAACTTGTCCGGAGAGTTCACTCAATTCAAGAACGGCAGGTCACTACCGAGGAAAACGAGAGAGAGGTAGATGCAGCAGCAATAATGGCTGCCAGAACGTCTCTCACCCGTTTCCTTCTTTCACTGGCGAAGCGAATGGGGAGTGATTAATATGATTATATTCATTTGTATCATTATTTTGCGCCTTTAAGTAGTTCTTTCTGAAGTACACGACTCTTAGATGCAGGGTAATATTAGATGCTTGATGATATTGTCATGAATGGGCACCGGAGTTTACATGGGGTATACGGTTTTAGGTTAGCGGATGCCATATTGTCGCTACCTGGTGTTAACTATTGCAAATTGGCGAGTGAATTGCCAAAAATTGGACTGGAGAACCATATATTATATGGAGAACGGACTCTGAAATGTCTTTGGATGGTCCAACTACCTTTTTGGGTGTGTTGGCGAATGGCGATTGATCAGAATGAATTTTTTTTTTTTTTAATTGTTACGATGTACACCCATTTATCAAATTCATTTCACATTTTCTGATATAACACAGTTTAAGTGAACTGTAGCCAATATAAAAAGGGTGTGAAGAGTAGGCTTGGCAATTTTGACACGACTCGCGAAACCGACACGAATATATAGGGTTTGAGTTTATGCTATAACCCGTTTATGACACGTTTATGATCTATCGACCCGTTTATAACACATTTATGACGCGATAATTACATATTTTTTACCAAATTAGCTAAATGGGTTGACACGCTAACCCGATAGGTTGACACGCCAACCAAATGGGTTGACATGACGACCTGAATTGCTAAGCCTAGTGAAGAGTAGTATTATTATTATTTTTTTTCAAACAAGATCATGAGCAACAAATTAGGATTTTCAAATGATCTGTTTCATTGTCTACATTAGATTTTACGGATGGTGTATATTTGGTTGTAGCATTGTATATACTAGAGATAATGAAATAGATCATTTTATTTCTCCTCCACGAGGATAACTATCTAGGGTGTTAAATATTAGCCTGAGCTACGGCTACCCTTGAGTTCAGGACAGGCCCCCTAGATTTAAGGTTGGGCCGCGTTGATGTAACAACTATTATTAGACTTATGTTCGTTTGAGGGTTGGGCCATTGCCTGCCCCAAGTTTGGTCCAGACGATATACCTTAGTGTAAAGTAAAACAAGAATTTTCCATGCAGCCATATTTGTAAGCTTTCTATCAAAATTGTCTTTTTCTTGTAATTCCAGTTGTCTCTGATCCCCACCCCCATCTCCTTTGTATTCTCAGAAGAAAATATATATATATATAGAGATGATAGAATTTGAACTATTTAATAAAGAGAATAGTCTGGATTTTAAAAATTTAATTGTAGTGTTATTTTAGAAATACAGAGGATCCTCATCTACAAACCAGTAAGACTGACTTCTACAGTAAACAGACGCCCTTATTAGAGGAGGTTGAGCAGGAGAGCTGCCATTTCTTTGTTCCACAGTTTGGAATCACTCGCTTGGTTGTTGTTTAAGAAATGCGACAGAAATAAAAGAGGGTTTCGCGGCTATTTTTTCAGTACCTGGTCTGGCCTTTACCTTTCAAAGACCCAGATACCTAGCAAAAAAAAAGAAGCCCGGATAATGATTTTTCTATGCCGGAAGCCGGCTTTTCTGAATAATACTAAAAATTACATTTTTATCCTACCATTATTTAACTCTATAGACGTAGCCGTACCAATCAACCCCTCCACATCATGGCTTAATTAATCAAGCATTTGCAAGTGGAAATTTGGCATTTAAAATAATATCTTGCCAAGTTGTAGTAGGCCACCCGGCCCCCGTGGGGAAGAATGGAGGACGTATTGGCCACTGGCCAGTGGGTGGTTTTCACCTTTCAGATAGTAATGGATTTGTCACGAAAGAAAGCTTCAAAACAATTGGGTGGTAAAATAAGCAACTTGTATCACAATAATGAAGTTTAGAAATTAAAAATTTGGGTCGCTTTTTGCATCGATCAGCTGATGCGATGTCAAATATTCACAGCCAAAGAAATCAAAAAGATTGCTATCGGTTCTTGTCTATGGAAGAAGATTACGAATCAGAAGATGCCAATTCTTTCGAGTGTGTTTAATCGGCTGACGAAAAATTATTTCAGGATTTCGACTCCTGGCGGAAGCCGGCAGGATTATCTTCCTCGCCAATTGCAGACTTTTAACGGCTGCTTTTTTTTGGTGCTGATATCACAACAATTTCGGCTGTCAGAGTCCGGATATTACTTGATGAAATTCCTTTCTTGTGAGGAACTCTCAAGTCTGCGTCCCACATTTCAAAGATCTTTTTGAATTTCGTATCTCTATTTCAATATTTTCTGCGAATAACTTCTCATTTTCATGACCCCATGCTGTCATTTTCTTGGCGAACTAGACAAGCATAAGCTTGCAATTGTCTATCTTTAACGAGTTTTTCATGTGGTTCATGCATGAATCAGATAGAAATACATTCATATTACTTTTCAGGACAATGTACTTAATTACCTCTCGTTTGCTAAGATCTTTATATCACATCAAAATATTTTTTAAATTAAATAAAAATAAATAAAAAATCATTCTGAAAAAGCCTTATCGATCCAACCCTGTACATTTTCATGTGCAAAGAAAAATTGGTGTATAACGCGCTGTATATGGCTGTTGGTAATAATTCAAAAGCATACTCCAATGTCGTTTTCTTGGAGGCCAGCTGTTTAACACCTTTGGACATTATGATTATGATATGATTCGATTCATAAAAAGGGTGGGTGCTTTATGACAAAACGTAAAATGTAAAACTGCAACACTCTTTATGTTCAGATTTGGTGAAATTTTATTGTCAGATAAGTTTAATTCTAACCCATAATTTCATGTAAAATTATCACCCAATTGATATTTTTAATCCCAAACATCTAATTAGAACAATATCTTCTAAAATTATACTGTTGTACCATGGATCAATTAAGGACTTGCAGTAGTGAGCTATCTTCCTTGTTTACTCTCTTCGCGTGCCCTTTTGATTAGTCCAGTTAATTAATGTAGTGGTCTTCCCTGGCCTTCTGAATCACAAATGTCATTCATATGAGACGGAAGGTTCATAATCAAAGTATTTTGGCATCTTTGTTTGTTAGCTTTAATTTCCTCCTTTGATACAAATTCCATTTCATTTCTTGTAGAACCCCTGTTGGAAACAGCCCCAATTCCTCCCATGGAGAGTCGGAAACATTTGGATACCCCCTCGTTTTTAAGTTTTTTTTTTTTTTTTTTTTTTTTTCAAATTTATAGGAATATTTTTGTCTTCTTGAAAAAATTTAAGATAAGTTTTGTGTTTTTTTGCTGGCTTGGGGGACATCGACAACTTTTTAGTAATTTAGGAGAACATTGTCTCAATGGAAAGATTGGGGCCGGGGTGAGATTGTCAATCGGGTTGTAGTAGTTTGAAGGGGTACGTGGATTACCATGACTTTCTTTTCTTCACTACCCCCAACAACACTAGATTTTTTTGTCTATATAGATAAAGTTTTCAAATTGAGTTGGAAAAAACAAATATAATTAAGTTATATTCAAAATATGTGATTCTTACATAATTTTTAAAAATGCACATAAAAAAAATCAGAGACATTTTGAAACGATGTCATTTGATGTAAGAACACTTCAAAATGTCATTTGATGTAAGAACACCCGGCAAAATGTTACAGAAGTTGACATAGCTATTTACTCTAACGACTCATCCAAAGACCAGTCTGCCAAGAATCCTCTCCAGATCACACTCAACAAGCTAGAAACTGACTCCTCTCAAGGTCACACTCAACAAGAAAACAAAGAAGAGGCAAAGCTCAACGTCAACCACCATAGATAAGATTGCGGAATTAATGATAATTGTAATCAATCTCAGATCTTCCCAATGAATGATAAGAATTAAAAACAGTTTCTAATTATAGTGCATTAAGAGTGATTAAGGTTTCACTTACCCAATGAAAAAGAGTGATAAGGGTTGAACTTCCCCCTTCCCCCTCAAAAAAAGAGAGCATTTAAGGGGTTTTTTTTTTTTTTTTTTTTTTTTTTATCTCATGTTTGTCTCTCTCGAATCTAAATCTTTAGCAAATTTGTTATTCGAATTGCTTGCAATTCAAACGGCAATTCTAAGAGAGCCTTTATAGCCCGGCCACCTACCCATCAAGTGAGCGGAATGTCAAAAACATGCTAAAACTCTCTTATATTTAAATTGTTAGCAATTGAGATAATAAAATTATTGGACATCTCGATATGTCTCTCTCAAAGTCTCACACAACATTAATTTAAAGCGGAGGCTGCTTAACCTATCTCCAAAACATGCTGACTCGCATGAGACGAGAGATCGAGTAGGCAGGGGACAAAGAGATAAGATAAGGCTATGTGGACAACTGCATGTGCTTGCTAGTTGCTCCACAGCCGCCTTGTCACTTGTGAGAAATCGGAAATCCAATTAACGTACTTCTGAAGGGATTACTACTTTGGAAGCAGTTACGGACTTACGGTAGAGCATTTGAATGTTGTGAGAACTTTGGAAGAAGTTAATCTTGGGATTACTACTTTGGAAATCCAATCCTTCTTTTCTTTTTTAATTCCTATTTTTTTTTCTTCTCACTATATAATGGAGCAGAACATGCATATAGTTTCCTTTTTGACCAGTTGTTATGAACATCTGGCGGATGAAAATATGAAACTAGAGATGTGCTTAGAGTGTGTTTGAGATTGTGATTTCGTAGACAATAAGTGCGATTTTAAACTAAATCGCAGATCATAAATCGTTTGGGAATTGCGTTTTTAAAAATTGCGATTTGAAAACGTAGAAAATTTGATTTTTCAAATCGCGATTAAGATGGTGCTTTTTGAAAACACAGAATTTTAAAGGCTAATTTGCGATTTTGCCAAACATCTAACTGCGTTTTTAAAAATCAATTTTTTCAAATCGTACATTTTAAAATCGTTATTTTAAATCGCAAACTCAAACGGACCCTTAAAATGGTGCGATTTGGCAAATAGTTCATGTCAAAAGGGCGGGAAATTCTACTGCCTATGGTTTAGTTAAAATGACAGTTAAACATGTCATAAATTAAATTTGAATTTTTTTTTCATATATATATTTTTTTGTTAGAGTAAACTGCTCTATTTTTATGAGACAAATAATATACCTATTTTCTTATTAAAAAAAAAAAAAAAGTTCTCCTTTTGGGTCCTTTTTATTTTTTATGAGTAAAATGAGAAAAAAAAAAATTAAAAAAAAAATGATTGGAGTGAGATTCTTTTTTGACTTTTGTCTCCTTTTTGGTAATGGGTCTATGAGAGGAGCCTTGTCCGAGCAGCAAACCCAGTAGGTGCCCACCTGGACAAGGGGCTTCTTCTCTTGACCCCTAAATTTTTTTGGCTTCCTCCTTTCTAGACTGGAAATGGTAAAGGATCTAAATCCGATTTTGTTGGAAGAAAGTGGAAGGTGAACAACACCATTCTCAAAAGAGAAATAATACATACATTTTATTTGATGCGTCAGAAAAAAGTTACTATTAATTTTTAATCTTATAATAATTTTTATTGTTACGTCAAATAATATACACTTGAGAGTATATATATATATATATATTATTATTAAGAATATAAACTTGAGAGCATTATCCCTTCTGAAATTGGTACTTAATGGCGGCACGTGGTCAGCAATCAAACCGAATTGTTGGGAGAATCTACCACAAAAAGACTAAATCAAAGGAAGGAGCTTAGACCATGTGGGTTAATTAATACATTGAGAACGACAGCTTCGATCCCCCTTCAATGGATTAATGTTAATCCAAAAAAAAAACGAGGATAGATTCACTATAATATCTTGTTCAAAGAATAGAGGCAGGAAAAATTGTCGGAGAGTTGTCAAAGGAGCTCTTGCATGAGCATGAGGGCTCTTCGGGCGGGCCCTGCTCGAGCAGGAGAGCTCCCTCAGCTCTCACAAAATTGTGTAAAAGGAGGAGGCAAATATAATAATTGGTCTGCGTATATATATATATATATGTTTGTTAAAATTTTTGTTTTATATATTTTGTTTTTTATTCTCAAAACAAAAACATTAACAAACAATTCAAAACACATACAACATATCATTGATGCAAGGAACATCCATGCATGCATGTGAATAAGGGAGGCCGGGGTGGTAAGAAAGGTCCGGAGACCATAGGCAGTACGTTGGAGGCTCAAGTTAAAAAAGGACTTTAGGAGAAAAGTTATTTGGCTCAGTCATGCATCCAATGTTGTAGAATGCTTACCATAGGCCTTATATTGATCAAAACATAAAAATAATTTTCACATTTGAGTAATTAATGCTATACTTCATATCACAATCATTCTGATGTGGCAAGGGCCAGCTAATAGCCCTTGGATTTATTTTGTTACATAGAGTACTGATTATAGTGTAATTGAATTGTGAGGAATATATAGCATTTCTCTTCACTGTTATCTCACATCAAAATATTTTTTCAAACTAAAAATAAAAAAGCATCCTTAAAACACATTAACAAACAAAACGACGAAGGTCTAGAAAACAAAGTTTGGAAAACACATTTCCGGTCGAATGGTTTAAAGAGTCTTTCTTACACGTGGTCTTCGATATATCGCTGCCACAAGCGAAGGCGACAACACAACCAATACACACAATGAACCCAATTTATAAACCTAATTAAAGATAGCCGCCATGCATGGCGGCTGGCCATCCTGATATTTATAATATAACTTGAATACAAACTCCCGTCTAGTCCAAGGTGGTGGCTACACATTTGAGAAATTTCAGCAGATTTGTTCAAATATTTTAATTAGTATTTGAATGGGCTGATTTTGTCTTTAAACCCATATTAATGCATACCTAGCTGTTGTTTTCTGGTAAGACTATCTGCTTATGGGAAAACCTAATTCATTGAAATTATGATAGCAACTGATCGATCTGAAGGCAGTTCAACGATATTTATATATATGTGGGGTTTCAAGGAAAGTTTCGGAAGTTGAAGCTAACTTTTAACTGTCCTCAAGAATCCAATGTTCGGGGGAGTGGTTGGGAGCTAGTACTTGGGACACACGGATCAAAACGACCCGAAGAAATATGGATTTTAAGGTTGACCTTATACTCCTATAAGAAAAGAAAAACGCACGTGTCCTAATTGAAAAGCTTAGCTAACCAAAGTAGACTCATCAATGTATGGCTGCGAGAATGATGGAGGTTTTCGGGCTGCTTTGACTTTGTTGAATTTTCTAAACCAAAATACAGTTTTTTACTTAAAACTTTTATATGACATAAAGTACAAGAACCTGATAAAAAAATAATTAATTCTTATTATTAATATGTCATATTTTTAATATATAATATTTTTCATTTCATTCGATACATGAAACGATCTTAATTCACATAATTTGATAATATACAATTTTAAAAAAATTGTAAGGAATATGATCCATCTACTACATGCCATTGTGTCAATTCTTGACTCGATCAGTTTGGTTCTTTTGATTCTTTCAAACTTAATTTGGATTTGAAAAATCATTTTATAGTAAATGAGAATGATTGAGAAAATTGTTTTTGACTTGGTTTAGTTCTAATTAACTTTTTTCTTTTTGCGTATTTAACTATAGCGTGGTTATAATTTATTTATTTATATATAGAAAATATACCTATCTCCCTCCTATTACAGCAAATCCTTTAGTCACACGACTCGTCAATGCTGCAGCCCAAGTTAAGACACCATACTTACTAGTGAAGTTACTAAAGAGTCAATTCATCAGACACCATGACAAGTCAACTCACCATACCTAGTTCTCCCTAAGTTTTCTACTTTCTAGTTTCTGGTTTACGTCTGCCATACCTGCTGATTATTTTCTTGTAATTTAAAAGTACTCATTATATTTCGTGTACAGTTATATATAAATAGGACAGAGGACAAGTCCTCAACAGGCCAGCAGTAATAACGTATCAACAGTAGTATCATTATTTTGCATAAAAAAAATACATAAAGTGTGTATAACAAACATTTTTCTTTTTATAAAAGTACTACAAAACTACAATTTCGTTGCAAAAGAATCTCTCTATTACCTAGTGGGGTCAAAATGGATTAAAAAAAAATTGTGTACATGATCTACACGGGCATACGATATAGTTGAAATGCCCAATTCTTTTTTTTCTTTTTCTTTTTCTAAACAACCATTTTATGACACTTGTCATCTAAAACTATCATTTCATTTCATGACTTGCCTTGTCTGTTGGGAAACGATAAAAATACAATTTATATGGATCCCACCTTAATGTGTCTTGAGATTATGCATTAATTGTGCTAAGGATTGTGCATGAATCGCAACCCTTGTATTTTAGATGTTGGCGTTAAAATTGATAGAAAATAATGTACGTATGTATCTTATACGTTCATATTTTAGATTTGAAATATCTAAATTACTTTGTTTTTAGAGGAAAAACTGATAAAAAAGAAAGAAAAGAAAAGTGAACATATAGAGAAGGGGTTGAGGGGTGAATGACTACCCACATTAGACTTTTGGAGTTGGCCGACCATCCCTTAATTAAAGGCTTTAACTACTTCTATATTGAAAGTAATGTTATTCTACACACATTTTATGGTGGCTAATGTAACATGTTTTAAATGACCAACATGAAAAGCTACTTAAAACACGTCATATCAATCAATGTAGCATTAGTGTGATAAATTGGTGTGGAGAATATCATTACTATTATTTTGGGGGTGGCCGAACAATTCCTTTAGCCTCGAGGAGGTGTTCGGCCTCTCCTAAAAGCCTAAGGAACTGCCAACCTCTAGTTTTTTGGAGTACTTGAGCAGTACCCCCTCAAGGCATTAGGGATGGTCGACCATACCCCTAAGTGATGGACTTCATTTAAACTATTAATTAAGTGATTAAATTTACTTCTTTGTATCAGCTTCAGCTTTTGAGATAAGTAATAATTTAACATGCATGTATTAAAGCAGAGGTCTTGAGTTTTAACCTTGTTTCTTTAATTTACCTTCTATTTCAATTAAATATTTCACGTGTTGGGCCGTACATATTAAAAGGGAGTTTGAACCCAGACGTGAGAGAGAGTTAAAATATTGATTAAGTGATTAAATTTACTTTTTTCCTATCAACTTAAGCTTTTGAGACAAATAGTAATTTACCATGTCCATTTTAACATTATCGAACGAATAGGTAAAATCGGAGCAAAATAGTTGTTTGAGAAGGCCAAGATTCACAAAATGGTAGTTTGTAAATGTCTTTGCAAATATAGTTTTGGACAATTTAGACATTTTTAAGTCCAAAATAATCCCATGTCGACCAAACTAATCGCAAACATTATAATAAACGACTACTTTTAAATTGATAGACACAACTTTTCATATGAGAATAGTATGAAATAACAACAAAAATCTGCTCTTTTTAATAATTAAGGTTAATTGACTTCTATTGTGAATTTTTACATTTAAAAGTTCAGAAACTATAATTAAATATGCCAATGCCCATTTACGTATATATATATATATATATATATATATATATATATATATAAAAATATATATATATATATATATATTTATAGACTTACCGTACATAATTTTATATTTCCTTATAATATTAACTGTTGACCTTGGATGTTATGCATTGTTGTACTGTCACCTCATTAATTACTATAACAAGTAAGAATATAGTAAATAATGAAGTTATAACTTATAAATGCTAATATGGCAAAATATTTATCATTTAATTTTAAAATAACGATTGATTTTAATATTTTAGGAAGAGAAATTCTAGTTGGCATACCCCATCCTACTTCCATCTCAATGGGCTTATATGGCGGTTACCATTTTTTATTTTATTTTATTTTTAAAACAAAGGCCGATGTTGTAAGAAAAATGAGCATTGCTACGTCAACTTAGCATAGTGGGACTCGGGAGTATGATAAATAACACGAGTAATGTTTATTGCACAACTTTTACACAATTCTAATAATTTTTTTTTTTTTTAATAATGTTTCAACCATTGATCATCAATAGTTAAAGTTATGCAAAAGTTGTATAAGAAATATTACTCAAATAACACAACTTTTTAGGAATTCTAGGGAATCCAAATTCCCCAAATTTTAAGGATATTCTACTAAGGGCCTGTTTTGGTTTTTTATTTCAAAAAATGCGATTTTAAAATAGCGATTTGAAAACTTGATTTTTAAAAACGCAGTTAAGTGTTTGGCAAAATCGCAATTTAGCCTTTAAAATTATACATTTTCAAAAAATGACCATCTTGCTTGCAATTTAAAAATGCATAATTTATTTTTTTTAAAAAAAATGCAATTCCAAATTATTCATTTTCTACAATTTGGTTTAAAATTTCACGTTTTGTCTACGAAATCGTAATGTCAAATGCACCTTGAGTATTTTTTTTAAGAAAAAAAAAAATAGACACGCAACTCTTTTACAATTCTTTAAATCAAAATTATTATTTTTTAAACTAAATAGTCAAAATTTATGATATATCAGCATTTATCTCTTCATTATTTGCCATATTTTTCAGTAATAAGTATGGTAAATAATGAGGTAATAAATGATTGATATTTGAAGTTTATTACCTTAAGAATTCTAAAAAAAATCCAAATCCTTTTGTATCCACTATACGGTCTATACCTCTATTGTTCATAAGAATATACGTACCAATACAGGATATTTAAATTCATTTATTCTCATTATTTCACAAAATCCAATTCCGGCGCGGCCAAGATACAATCCAAATTACTAGTTGAAATTAAATAAATAAATAAATAAAAAGTCCCAAAAATTATATTGATTCGGAATTTATATCAATTTTGCATCTCACATGCGACTTCTGGCTTGTGTGGCATATATAAAAGATCAACTTCAATAAAAAATATCAGGGGTAGCTTTCTGCAGTTGTCTTGTTTGCTTGGTAAGAAAATAAAAGATCAACTTTCTTTCCCAACAATCAACATATTGGCTGAATATAAATTCTAACTGTTAGATTCAAAAATTATTTTTTGTCGGGTCCGAGGTCTAGCTCTTCTGTCCTCATTCCTTCAATAATACTTTCTCTCATTTCATTGAGGTTTAGATTCAAAAATTGTTTTTTGTCGGGTCCGAGGTCTAGCTCTTCTGTCCTCATTCCTTCGATAATACTTTCTCTCATTTCATTGAGGTTTTGACTCTAGTGATAAAGGATTGTGAAGGGGGGAAAAAATACTTGTTCCTTGTCAATTTCTTTTTACTCAATGATACTTATGAGTATCCCCCCCCCAAAAAAAAAAAAAAAAAAACAACATAGTAAACAAGTTTTGACCGTCACTCGTTACTTCGTCAATGGTGGTGTAGTTTGGCAAAGAACGTAACAGAACAAAGTAGTGCTTTTTACTATTTATCTATTTTTTTTCTCACTTTTTCATATTTTTTAATAACAATATGACATAAAAATATTTTTACTTTTTTTTTTTCACTTTTTATATCACATCAATAATTTTTTATTACTATTCAAATAAAAAAATTCACTACAATACAAAACTTTTTTTACTTTTTTATACAAATTATTTTTACCTTATATCACATCATCATTTTTTACTAATTTCAAAATTAACAACGCACCACTCTATTCTATACAAACATTTGCCAAACATCACCAATATCATAAGAAAAACCACATAATCAAACAACTGATGGAACAAGTTTGACCTTAATTGCCACAAGGCATGCTTTTGTTACGTTACTTACCAGATAAGGCTTTCTTTTTCCCCTTAAATTTGAGTGGCAAATATTTTTTTATTCAATTTTTCATTTCGAATAACAAATAATCTAATCAAAAGTAAATTTAAAAGAGTAGCATCGTATAGATATTAAGAGAAATGATCCATACACTCATTTCTCACACTCATTTCTCACAACAGTCCCACAAAAGCTGATCTGGCCGGTAATATTTTATTTATTTTTTTGTTTTATTTTGTTTTCTTTTTGTAAAAACATAATAAAATATTACCAGTCACGTCAGCTTGCTGTGAGGCTGTTGTGAGAAATGAGTGTAGGGATCATTTCTCAGATATTAATATTATAAAAAGGCAAATTGTGAAATCACCTTTTAAGAGTAGATCATGGCTATTTATTGCAAGAATGTATATTCAGGAAAAATAAAATGCATACATTGATTAGCACATTATATATATATATGGATAACATTTTTTTGCCATTGATAACTGCAAAATGATAAAGACAAAGGACATTATATATATGGATACATTTTTTTTCTTCTTCCAAATAATAAATATGTTTTATAAATATATTTGATACCGGCTTCTGTCCCGTTCCTCTTTTTGCGTTCTCATAGCCGTTTACCATAAAGCACAGGCATACATACCTACTGCAAAAAGAGTTGAGTTGGGCCACGTAAGCACATTGCAGCCTCTATAAAAATACCACATTGCTTCCGACTCTGGAAAATCTCATCTAAAACTCTCTCCAGTCTCCTCCCTCAAATTCTCTACTAATTGGAGAAGAAGATTTTGGGATCCCTCCTTCTGCCCCCTGCTTCTTCTTCTCCTTTTTATTATAGTCATTTAGTTAATTTTGATGGCTCAGCTAGCAGCATTATTAGTGTCATTATTAACACTTGTTCTATCAATATCAGGTAATAACAATAAGCCCAATAATGTGAAAAACATACAAAGTTATCATCTTTGATAGTTGATGCAAATCTTTTAAGTTCAAAATTTCACTGACGAAGTTGTTTTGTTTAATTAGGAGTAATTTCAACGACCTTCACAATAATAAACAAGTGCGAGTACACAGTATGGCCGGGCATTCTATCCAACGCCGGTGTACCGCCACTGTCCACAACCGGCTTCGCGCTCCAAAAGGGCGAGTCGAAAACTATCACCCCACCGACCTCCTGGGGCGGTCGCTTCTGGGGCCGAACCTACTGCTCCCAAGACTCCACGGGCAAGTTCTCCTGCGTCACAGGTGATTGCGGCTCCGGAAAAATCGAGTGCTCAGGGAATGGCGGCGCACTGCCGGCGACCTTGGCCGAGTTCACGCTCAACGGCGCTGGTGGGTTCGACTTCTTCGATATCAGCTTGGTCGACGGGTACAACCTCCCTATGATGGTCGTGCCTCAAGGTGGGACCGGTCAGAATTGCACAACCGTTGGCTGCGTGACCGACCTCAACGACTCTTGCCCCTCGGAGCTCCAGGTCACTAGCGCCGACGCCGACGGAAACGTGGCCTGCAAGAGCGCGTGCGAGGCCTTTGGACAGCCACAGTACTGTTGCAGCGGCGCGTATGGTTCACCTAACACATGCAAGCCTTCTACGTACTCTCAGATCTTCAAGAAGGGGTGCCCGCAGGCTTACAGCTACGCCTACGACGATAAGACGAGCACTTTCACATGCGCATCCGCGGATTATACTATTAGTTTCTGCCCTACCCCTAAGACCAGGTAAATTTACTCTAAACACCCTCCACTTTTTAACGTTCATTCTACCTTTAACACTTTTTTTTTCGTCCATAAAAGTTGATAAAGCCTGTCAATATTAACGTTCATGTCCCCATGTATGATGTTACCCTCCTAACTTTTTCATTTTTTGTTGCGGCTATTATGTCAGTGAAGTCTGGCACGGCTCTGTGCCGACCTGCTTCGATCTTGTCAATAAATTCGGCAGCCCAACACGCACACGGGAATTGAGGGTCATAAATCATACATAATTTAGTGTTCACGTCATTTAATGCTGCACCTAGAGGCAGTTCAATTGTCAAAACCTCCTAAACCTAACCTTTCTCAACAACAGCCTTGCTAACTTGCAGTTTACAAAAAGGAAGGTGTAGGTGTCTGTTATACTATTGAAATATATAATTTTTACGCAGCTCGAGATATATTAATGAAATTTATACATGTAGATCTGACCATGTATGAATTTTACCAATATATTAAGAGTTGTGTGCATTTAAATTGTGCAATAATTATTTTCTTTACAACAATTTCGAGTTATTTCGAGTTAAATGAGTAATTCACACCTAATTATACAAAAATTTATTAAATAGAATTACCCATTTTTCACGTTTCTTTCACTTATAATAAAGGACGCATAATAATTTTATAAAATTATTAAATTGAAAATTGTTCTTTCTTTGAAGAAAAACTTGTCTGTATATGCATGTTCTGTGGTCGGCAAAATGCCACACTATTCCCGAATCTCCATACTCTATACGCCTAGCGATATGGTTCAATTCTTTAAAGCCAAACAGCCAAACCGGCATATGAGATTTGCACGCACTCCTATAGCACATCATGACGTTGTCGGTAACGGTCATTTTTTGGCTGGGTAGTAACGGTTAGTTAGTAGGGGTAATATTGGCCAACCACAACACGACACGCTTGTTAACTCGTTATTACATGTGTTGCTAACGGTAAATTCTTTGGTGCAGCCAAAAAGCTTCGCAGGGTACGACGTCGCAGGCGACACCAACTTCCACTGCAACAACCTCACCGTCCATCTACGGGACGTTGATCTACGAGGGTTCCGGCGACGAAAGTAACGCATCACCGTCCACGCGTGCCCATGTGTTTGGATTCCATTCTACTGTGGGTGTAGTCAGCATCGCGGTGGCAATTTGGCGGTTGTGGCAGCTCCCCTAACTTTTCCGATAACATGTTCGAGTTAGGCCCAAAATCATCCAAAATTGCCAACCCAACATCTAGCCGAGCTATGGGCCTGTGGGCCCCACACTTTTTGGGTAGCATGGGCCATGACATAGATGGGGTCCACAAGGTTGGCCATGGTGACGGGGATACGAGTCATGATGGTAGCATCTAGTACGGGCATTCAATGTGAAAGGGAGTGTTTTACTCAAAAATTTAAAAAAAAAAAAAAAAATGTAAAAGGGAGTGAAAAGAATAGAGTAAGGAATTCTTTGAATTATTGAGTCCAATTCTTTTTTATAAACGAAGAGAAGGGATGGGGGATTCATTTGTTTGTTTAGGATACAGTGTCGATTATTTTAATGTAACCACCACATTTGGTGCAAAAGAATATGTCTTTGTTTTTGATGTCATATTGCTGTGCATGTTGTGTCCAAACATATATACATAAATGAATTCGCATAGAGACAAGATAGTACTCGAAAATTAAGAATAAATTATATAGTATGGATAATATAAACAAGGCTAGCACTATGTGAGACGTGGAAGAAGATGATTCAAGTAACAGTCTAGATTTAATTACTTTTTTTAAAAAAAAAATTTGAAATTAAATTTAAAAAGTTAAAAACTGCAAGAGATTAGTTTTTGTTAGACTACTTGAACCAAATCTTAAACTAACAAGTGAGCAGTTATAGTATGAAAAATGACACTCCTCCAGTGCATTTGTCCACTAATATAACCTTCTTTTGTGGAGTTATTACTCGTATAGGTGAGGCAATATAATGTCGGTTGGTTAGACACTTTTGTAATTTTCAACTTTCAAGCTTTCGTATTTAATGTATGATTTTGTTTGCAAATAAATACTGGTAGTTGGGATCATTTCATTATTGGCAAACTTTTTTTTTTTTTTTTTTCAATTTAATTTATTAATTAACATTTATTCTTATCACACGAAACTTTTACATACATTTTAAAAATATATGTGATTTGTTAATTCTATTAAAAATATGTGTGAAAACTACATATTTTAAGAACAAATGTCAATTCAATAGAATAAAAAAGAATTTTTCCAATTCAATTGGGAGGTTATACCCTTTCATTATTTGGCACGCGGTGGCCACAAAAAAGTCAAGCATTATAATTTATTTACCTATTTATTTATTCAAATGAAAATCGGTCGAGCTGGATCTCCCTTTCATGTAAAAGAATAATTTCACAACTAAGGATAGGCTTGGGTAACACATTTGTTTTTATTATATTTTAATATTTTTTAAATACATGGTTGGGTTGTTTTGATAAATTTGAATTCTACTCAAGTTTTATCCATTTTTTTTTAAAAAAAAAAAAAAAAAAATTGTCCCATTTTTTTTTAAACCATCCAAACATAATAAGAAAAATATTTTTTCGATATTCGCAATTTTGAATAGCGTAAAGAATAGTATAATATAATACAAAAAAAATCACACACCCAAACGTACCTTTAAGTGTTTCAGTAATCTGTATTCGGTCCAAGTCAAGGAATACTCAACCGCTTTGTTAAATCACCAGTACTTATCCCAAAAGCTTAAGTTGATAGGAAGTGTCGAATTTAATTATTTAATTAGCATTCAAACACTCTCTTTCACGTATGAACTTAAACCCCCTTTTAATAAATGAGTATCAATACATAGAATATTTAACTAAAATGTAAGAGAATTGACAAATTAAGACAAAGTTCGAGAAGAAGCAATAACAACAATGCAGCATTAATAGAACCTAACCCATATCTAAACCGTAACATGTCTAATTAACCCAACCCCATCAGAACTTGAAACAATGTCTAGCCTATCGTAGGATTGATCTGTTTTTAGTACTAATTATTTCATTATTTAAGTGCAGTTCACATGTCATAGCAATCAATTTCATTATAGTTGACGTTCAAAAAGAAACAAAACGTGATCGAGAATCTTTCCATATGTTATGTATATATAAGATAGGATCCATTAGGGCGTCCAATTATATTGTTTATAGAATTATTTTTGGATCGATCTATATAAAGTCATATAAGCTAGATCATAGATAATACCTGTTAAACTCCCTATCATACATAAACCTTTCATCTAGTCTAATTAAGTTACTTTATTTTTTTTGTCCTCAAAAGTAGCTAAATCGGCTGGGACCATGACTCATGAAGCGGAGGTCAATAGTTCAAATCTCTCTTTCTCCTTTTGTGTGGACATGTCAAAAAAAAAAAAAAGCCTTCATTTTTGTCTAATTAATGGATACACTGCACCCTGCCATAGATTGGTCTACATTTTTTGGTTAACTTTTATCTTCTATATTATTTTATTTATACTTGGAGGTGGAGAGAGCATGACAGCTAACATAATTCTATTAATCGACTATTCATTCACGTCTCAAATGAAAAAATATCTTTCCTCAAAAAAAAAAAAATGAAAAAATATCTTATCATAAAAACATATTTGTAAAGAGATTTTATTGGGTCAGACGTTCATTATATTAGTCAATTAACTTCTTTTATATATATATGCGCATGGTTACACATGACTCAGCATATTCTCCTGCCATAAAACCATTTTATTTAAATATAATTTACAAAATTAAGGTACACTAAGGTAAGAAATATAATATACAAAATTAAGAGTCAGAACTCTTTTAATGTTTGTGCATATATAAAACTGTTTCTCATTAATTAATATTTTCTTATCTGAATTATTGCTGCCAGGCCGACCTACGTTATACGTTGAGGTGTCTTGGCAATCTCAAAATTTTTAATAAAAACATTGTCTTTTATACAATTTCCTATTAATAACGAATTTTTCACCTCTAGTTAGAGAATTTAACTTTTTAGTTTACTATTTTTTTTTATTTTTTTTATATCTCTATATATTTATAGCCTTATAGGTTTGGACTCCATGCAAAAAAAAAAAATACCGGTTCTACCCCTAATTTCTACTAGATGGCTCAGTCTAAGCAGACACTCCAGGCTCATTGTGTAAGCAAAGATTCTTATTTGAATTTCAGCATGAAGCACGTTGCAAATCCTTCGTCGCGTATGGCAGCTTCCGTCACAGCTTCCGTCACAGCTTGCAGGCCAGGATATTCAGTGTCTTTTTGTTTTTTTTTTTTACTGAGAACAAGTCAAAAGTATTTTATCTAATTGTGTGGCAAATGGACGTATTACGCCCATGAATAGGTGAACTTATACCTTTGTTGACCATTTTTTTTTTTTACTCACCCGCCTAAACTAGCAGCCACAGGGTTGGCGGCGGCCCCAATCAAACTATGAAGTATGAAACTACGCCTTTGCAATGTTTCCTTAAACTTTAAGAATGTTATTAAACCTTTTTTCACTTAACTTCACTCATTAAGATTTTTTTGTTAAATCCAATAGAAAATGTGTGTAATACAAGTGACCTAAAATCACAATACTACCCCCTTTATATATAAAAATAAAAAATAAAGAAAAAGGCCAGAAAGGGGGAAGGGGGAAGAGACTGCATGCTAAGGCTAAAGTGAAGGAGCTTGATAATTTGGACAAGGGAGACATTACAATATTTTACAGTTAAAAGAAATATTGCAAATCGAATAGTAATTTAACTGAAGTACGTATGGTTTCTCCTTATAATGATTATATTAAAGAGTCAAAATCACACGAATGTGCTAGAAATATGTGAACCTTAATTTAATTCACATATTTAAAAGAAGAACCCAGGTTCTTAATCATCTTATTCAAAACAAAAAGTTAAAAATTTGAGAAGAACCTGTTAAAGAAGTAGGTAGTCCGGCCGCCGGATATATACATTTAATTTGGTTTAGGTCAAAATCACATAGCAATTCTCAGTAAGATTATACAAGGCTTACTCATTTCTCAACAAGGCTCGAGATGGTATGCACTACAAATTCATAATGGCAGATCACCTAAACACACACACGCATATATATATATATATAATTGCCACTGTCGTGAACCAGAACTGGTAAAACAGACAAAGCATAGAACATGTATAGCCGTGGTTAACAAATAATGTTCAATTTTCTGACTTAGCAAAGGATAAATATTACCTCTCAAAGCCTTGGTAGGCGCATGGGACGGCAATTACATATATTTATATCTTTCATATGCTTTGAACCTCCCTTTTACACCCTCTAATTATATAATTAATTTGTACGTGAAATTTGCATCTATTGGATCCAATTCAATGTGTGCCCAAGGTGATCGATGTATATGAAAATCAAAAGACAAGTTTTGTCAGCTTACATGAACCTTCACTAGGACAGTTTTTTTTTTTTTTTTCAAATTATAAAATTGTTTTGTATCCTTTAAACATGTGAAAAATATTTTTTTCTTCATTTTATTTTTTAACGATATTAACCAAGTTTAAATAAATTTTATTTAAAAACATGTTCTTCTCATCTATTAAGAAACGGATGATAATTTTATAGATTAAATTGAAAAAAAAAAATTTACTGTACGTATTCCGTCTTATCAAGAAATAAATTTTATAAGCTACATTAGATTACTTTTGTCAAACTTCTTATTCCATAATTATGACTTTTGAGAGAAGTAGGTGTTTAAGTGATTCGATGCTGATTTGGATGAACACTTTTTAATAAGAAGGAAAAAAATGCGTTAAGGCTTGTGGCGTGCTTAATGGATAAGGTGCTTGGACTTATGTTGCCAACCAACGCACACCGATTTATTAGTTTTATTGTTAAAGGCTGGTCTAGGCTGGTCTAGTGGTCTAAAACTTTTGAAAATTGATTCCTTACTACTGACACACAATTTTGATCTTTCACGTAACTTTCCGATACATTAGATGATGGGTCCATATACATGGATTTCACCCGATGTATTTCAATTGTATTATAATTGTGTGGAATGGTTTGTAAGAGAATTACTCCCCAAAACTTTTTAGAGGCTTTCTTATTTTGACATATTTTTTAATAAAATTATTTCCACAACCCACCCCACCCCAACTTGTAATTGCATTAAGGAAATTTTTTCTCATTTTTAGTTAAAAAAAAAATTTAGCTACCCATTTTTTAATAGTACCTATATCAAATTCTCTATTTTAGTTATCAATTTTTACTATTTATTTAAATATTCTTTCTCAAAATTTTCCTTATATTTTATTTGTGGAGAGGAGAGAGAATGATAAAATAAAAATAAAAATAAAAATAAATTTTTTTTTTTTAACATTTGATCAGTGTACAGTACTCACCAATATAACAGTTCACCCTCCTTTTCTCCTTTTTTTTTTTTTTTTTTAAATACCTAGCCAGATATGAGTGATTTTTTTACCTGAATTTAAATATCGATTAGTCAAAATAACCTTTGGTTAGTCGGATGTTAATGCTCAAACTAAATGGGCCAGTTGGGCTGGGCTTAAGTTTGCACCATCCATTAATAACGAAACATACGGGCCGTTGAAATTAACCTTGTCTGTGCTTGGGCCCTTGTACTGTTGTACAACTCTGGAGCCGTTACGTACTGCACGTCCAGATTCTCCAACATTACTGGCACTCAAGAAAGAACGACAAAAAAGTTGTGTTTGGAAAAATGTTTTTCAATTGTATGCGTATGAAAATCATATGTTTTATTAAAAATATATGTGAAAATTAAATAAATATATATTGAATACATGTCAATTTAATGTATTGAATTGAAATTTTTTTTTTCTTATTCTTCTCCAAAATGTACTTGTATAATAAGTTCATGAACCACGAGATAGAGTCAACTGGGGAATAGATACGGGTGCACATGCTGTGTAACAAAGACCCCTTTAATGGAATCCAAAATGATCCCGGCAGATCTTGGATGGGTCCAAGTGTGGCTTTATACACTCATAGTTGTATCTGAACTTTCTGTCAAAACATATGTATCCTTAACCTATCCACGCAGATAGCCTCCCTCACAGTCGAAATCTTCTTTTCCGTAGTTTAAAGACATCCAAAAAGACAAGTAGAAAACTTGGCCAAGAAGATAGACTTCTTGCTTTTCATACTGTGTCTCCGACAAGTAAAATTGCATGTAAAATGGAACTCAGGATCAATATCTCATGTTAAATGGATATATAATGCAAAAGTGAAAACAATGCTTCTCTTCCGACTCATGACGGCCATTATAATAGATAAGTGTGAAAAGTAGCCTCCCTCGTTAAAGTAAACGTCAAACTCCGATCTTCCTCCAAGTCTCCAACTTCATATTCTACACTAGCAGTTATGTAGGCGGCCAGAGACCGATCATAACTCTCTGCTGGCAAATCTACGTGCCTCTTTGAAAAGAATTACCCACTTGTTAATCTCACCTCTGCCATCATAATCAAGGTTGGCTTAATTAGCATGTTATCCTCGAAAATAATATGGTACGTAATTAATTGGTAGACACCCAAAGTTTTGACATTGACTGCTACGAACTAAAGTATATGCAAAGTTTCTAAAATAAAAGGAAGAAAAAGAAGCCAAAATCCTTCTTTAGAGACTTCCAAGTGTAAGTCGGCTGCTTGTATGCGACATCGTACGTAAATTTCAATAAAGAGAAAGCAGATCAAAGAAAGAAAAGTTGGGTACGTGCAAAAAAGAAACTGAGCAATGGCGATGATTATCCAAATGCTCTTTTACACGGCGGATCGATCGATAACATGTCAATTTGGATTAATTCTTGGTTGTTGAAAGGATATCGTTAGTCAACTATTAATTGAGTGGTAAAGATTGTTCAATATATATCATCTTTTTGATATGTTGACTTTCTCCCTATTTCAAGAATTTCAGCACGTTGATGACAAAGATTATGCTGGCCGGGCGGAATACCATGATACGTTACTGGTCTTATAAAAAATTTTGGGAGATCGAAGTACATGTATTGTCTCAAACTAACATTCAATTTGTAATATCTTCCCAAACTATTATTAATTTGCAGCAATTTCTTCCAAATTACAAAAAACTTGCAATGTACACCTTTTATCCCCCCAAAACAAAAATGCCCCTAAAATAATGTTTTCATTGCAAATTGAGTTACTTTGAGAGAGGTATATATGTTTATTTTTTTCAAAACTTCAATAAAAAAATAAAAAATCTATGCAAATTCTTCTAACATTAACTTTTTACTCAATTTTTTTTAATTAATTATTGTCCGATCCCCCAAACTTAAAATATTAGTTCCACCTCTGAATTCCTCATTAATTCTTATTTTGAGTCAAAGGAGAAAATAATTTTGCCATCTGCATGTGAACCATCAATCTGCAGGCACATTACGTGATGTTTACGATTTTCCTTCAAGTAATTGACGTAATCTATATACCAATTTTTTTTATTATTATTAAATTTTAATTTGTTTTCAGTTTTTGGTTTTTAGAATTTAGATTTTTTTTTCATTTTTAGTTTTATTTTTACCAATTATATTCAATTTAATTCACCTTCTCAAACATATAATCCCCCCCCCCTTTCGATTCTTTAAACCACATATCCAAACATAATTTCAAATTTTTTTTTTGGTATTCACAATTAAAAAAAAAAACAAATACCCAAATTAAACTAACCGTAATATCTATTTGTTACGCAAAAAATATAGGCAATAACGCTTATATAAGAAGCATCCGTTATGCACGTTGAACCATGCAATACTAGAATGTATATACCATACATGGTCCATGGAAGAGACATGTTACATGCACATCACTTATACATATTTTATACATCAATTTTTTAAATTAATCATTAGACTCAATGTGAATTTTTGTGAGTCCTAAAAATTTAATGATTGATTTAAAAAATTAATGTACAAAAAATATATAAATAATGTGTAAAAATCATTTCTCGTATAACCACAAAAAAATGAAGGCCAAGGACAATTTATGTGGCCGGGAGTTAATTGATTAGTTTAAACCAGGTGCATACTCGGTTCCCGAGACTATTGGAGTTTTTCTTTTTTTCTTTTTTATCTGCATAGTTAATATAATATATTAATATGGTCCAAATTATATTAACTATGGTCCAGAACCAAAAGGCACAGTCCTTCAACCAGGAATTGTTCTGGGGTTTTGCACGTGTAAAAGATATGGGCACGTCACCGATCTCATTACTTTTGAACATGCAGCGTCGGCATCCCACTTCTGCATGTCATCGCACCCACACATAGTTTGACCCAATGACCCTTCTTATAATAACTTATCTTCAAACAACACTCTTTACCAACTTTATGACTATGAAATTATGAACAATTTCAATTTTCTCTTAACTTCTTATGATAATCTAATTAATTAGTAATCACTATTTTCTCTCTTAAGTTCTTTACTTTACTTTCGCTTCTTTTTTACAGAGTCAAAAATGTCACACGTAAATTTCTATGCATGATAGCTTTAATTCTTTTTTAAGCATATATAATCTGATAATATTATAAATGATAATGTTATACTTAACAACCATTAGCACAAAAATTTATCGGCATTTAGCATCGGATAGACTTGGAGACTGACAGTGAGCAAAGTTGTCATCATATTTGGGTCGTTAATTTAATATTTTAACATATTAGAGTCTTTCACTATATTAAGTTACCACTTATTTTAAAATTTTAAAGAAATAAAAATAGATGAATTTAACTATTTAATTTAATATAATATCTCGTGAAGTGTTGGTCGCTTTTAAAGTTAATTTTTAGGCATGAAAAGCCGTAAACTTTCTCTGCATGAAATGTAGGCATTTAGCTTTTGCACGACACACGACATCACATGTGCTTTGTGAATATTCCGCGCCCGTGGCCGTACATATTTTCCTTAGCTTTCAAATTTTAGGTGAATACTTTAAACATTAAATTAAATTAAATTAAAAATAGTTGAATGCCTTTTTATTGAGAATGCTGGTCATTTCACTTGGGCATTGGCTAGATATCACAAATTTATCTTACATTACAATGTTATTATCGCAGCTTCAATTAAGTCATTTTTTTTTTAAATAAAAATTATCTAGGAATTGGTTGGAACTACACATCGATATTGTAAGCTAATTATAAAATAAACAATATAATTTTTAACATTTCTTCACCGAATAATATAGATTAATTTTGATGAACTATAATGTATCTCTTAATTTGTGAAGCAATAACAAGCACACACCTATTACTTCTTTAAATAAACCCTTTTTTTTGGGGGGGGTACATACTTGGACATACACATACATATTGTATCTGAAATCGATAGGTTACTTTCTTGGCGGCCAATACAAATTTTCTTTAATTCTATATGCTGTATATGAATTAAGTCTAGAAATTTTTCTTAAATAACTACCCTATGCTTTTCAAAATTGACCAGAATATCTTATTAATTAAATATAACTTATTTTCATGTGCTAATTTTTGTCATTCCCTATTCTTACTTGGACTTATATATATGGGGCGGAACTGCCCGTGGCCTTGGAGGGACTAGTGTAACTAGTGTCCTTCCAATTTATTTATTTATTTATGACTTCAACCCTTCAAAATTAATATTTTACCCTAAAAGATGTTCCTTTTTAGCTCTGTCCTAGAAGTCCCTCTAAACCTTGTTTTTATTTATTTATTTATTTATGAGTTTGTTGACCCTTAAAAATTAATTTTTTATCCTAAAATATGATTTTTTTTTTATTTTTTTATTTTTTAGTTATGTTCTCTCTTATCTAAAATTCTGGTTTCACTCCTGATATAAACAATAGCCATCGCTGTTTAGACTTAATTAACTTTAGTTTTTATTAGCAACCTGCCATTTTCGTTAATTTTCTTAATCACAGCTTGTGTAACTTTGAGAATAAGATGATCATAAGTAAGGATATATCACACCCAAATAGTGTACTTCTATCAGCGGTGCGATCGAATGAGGTGGATATTCTGAAAGCGATCAAAGCCGTTATGAGTAGGGTCCCACGATCAAGTGCGTTCCACGGAACCATCAACAGTACTGTGATGTGGAGCAAGATCAGCACCTCCATTTTTTGCTAATTCTTAAAGCAAAGCCGGTTTCCCACCTTTTTCCTTTTAAAGTTAATCTCCACCTTAATCAGGGACCGACCCAAAAGAGGGCTCCACAATAGGCCCCAATGTGGACTATATATAAGAAACTCCAGCATTTTATTTTTTTTTTAATTTTTTGTTTCTCTTGCTTAAAATAATTAATGGAATATGGGTAAGCTACCGTATATGCGAGGGCATCTAATTTAGGAATATAATTCTCTCTTTTTGAAGTGAAATTGAGACAACTTATTTTATGGTTCATATTTTGTATGGTTGCATCTAATATGCATATAGTGCCGCATCATTTTAAAAATTTAAATGACGAAATAATATATATACCATTAAATCTATAAAACACAATTTAGGTCATGAGATTAATCATATATTTTAATCACTTTTTTGGTCTTATATATATTTTCTTTTGGAGTGTTTACAAAAAGTCCAAATTATTATATTTTTTTAATCTTAAAACTTCCTTTTGACTTTGTGTTAATTACAAGTGATACATGTACTTTCGGTTTTCAAATAAAATTTAAAAATAAAAGTGAAAAACTAACATAAAACAAATATGTAAAGAGTATTTATCGTTATTTATCATATTACATTCTATTTAACTATAGAGTAATGATTCACTATCACCTAAATATACAACTTTTCATCACCTTAATTGATTTTTTTTTTTAAAAAAAAAAAAAACTCAAAAAGTAGTAGGAGACCATCTTACTACATAGGCAAGATGGTGAAAAATTGTATATTTTGGTGGCATTGAATCATTACTCTTAATTATATTTGATCATTGATGTGGCATGTTCATCAATAAAATAAGAATGAGAAAACAATATAGTATATATAATTACTCATAAAAATATAAAATGTAATACATCATACTAAATTCAATGTGTCTATTAATTGGTGCAATCTAAAATCCAATGAATCAACTCATCAAAACCAGAGTTGGACGACTGTGTAACTTGTACCATTTCTAGATATAAAACTTGAAAGTGGTTATTCTCAAGTACTCTCAAGGCCCAAGCTTAGTCATCCCGCTCAGCTGTTAAAGTTTCGATGGCGAAGGACGCGGATCTTGCCGGTTAGCCTGGAATCTGGATGCATGTAGCTGCCACTGCCAGACGTCGTATCTCACGGTCGGTTGGAATAAATATAAAAGAAATTGAACGGCCCCTTCATTAATTCACACGCTGCAAGTAGACCCAACAATGCCATGCACTCCCACCGTCCCAATCCCGAACTCCCACGAGCTAGTTTCCCCATATCCATGCATTAACAAAAAAAAAAAAAAAAAAAAAAAAAAGGCCCTGCAGGCTCATATTCTGAGAAGATTAACACCATGCTGCCATGCACCTTCAAAACGACAACGTTGCAATCGTCCTTTTCCATTTTTGAATTGTTCTCTAAACGACAAAAGTTTTCGAATCCACAAAATTCACTTTCAAATTTTAATTCTGTTTTTTTTTTAAAAAATAAAAAATTGAAAAGAAATTCTTAAAACTCATCGATCATATTAAACTGATATATCACATATGTCCTAGTATATCACATTTAGGCGTAACTACTTAGCCTCCAAGCCTCAAAATGTTTCTCAATTATTATTAATTTTTTTTAAATACCACTATACATTTTTTTAAATCGAAATTTTATCCCCATTTTTTTTTAAAAAAAAATTTCCCTGGCCTCCGATCCCCACACCTAAAATCCTAGTTCCCCCTAAATTACATACATTTTTAAAAATAAAAATCACATACTCTAAAGATACATGTTAATCTAATAGAGAATTTCTTCTAAAAATACATGCATTTTCCTCATATATATTAATGGAATTTTATTATTATTATTTGTTGAGACATACGTGGAAACAAAATCTGTTGACGCAGCAGCCCATTAGAAAACAGAAGTGGTGGAATCAGTGCTATTGTTACTGAACTTTCATTGACAATGAAGGTGTGAACTTCCAAAAGTTGCGTTATCAGCTGAATAAACTAAATTTAGTGATTCTAATCATCAAACAAGCGAATCCAATTCCAAATTAGAAAAGATGTCCAGCCCGGCCATGAAAATATAGGAATATTTGCGACGTTCAAATCCAATCATTGAATATAAGAAGAGCCGAAAGCCAAGATTCTTAAACACTTTGTTTGGTGGAATAAATTGAATCACACCAATTAATTCAAAAGATATTGCTCCTACAAAGCTGATTAAAAGAGCTTCAATTGATAAGCCTAATCAAGACTGGTTTCTCTGTACCAAATCCACCTTATATGCTAACTGAATCTTAATTAAAAGCCCACTTACAAAAAGAAAAAATAAAATAGTTGTCTTAGAAGCCCACTAATACACATAATGATCCTCATATTTTTTTATTTTTTTTATTTTTCATTTCTGTTTAATTTCTCTTATGTATGATCATCATCTCAATTTATCTAATTAACCTAATTTCATGTGGCATTCACTATATATATTTTCTTCTCTGCGCTATCAATGTTGTCTATTATATCCAATTGAGTTTCTTGTACAATACATGTAAACTTTTATCCTCAAATCTAATATAGCTTTTAAAATTATTTACGGGTCAAAATTTAATTTTGATTTTAAAATCCACATCAGATAGATCGAGGGGGTAAAATGAAAAATGACAAAATAAACAGAAAGCAAAATATAAAGGATTTATTTCTATGTACACATAAATTAAAAAAATCTAAAACACATTAACAAATACAACTAGCTTTATTTTTTTTTTTTTTTTTTTTTTTTTTTTTTTTTTTTTTTTTTTTTTTTTTTTTTTTTTTTTTTTTTTTAACGGCTTGGAATTTGTGTGTTGTGGACACTAGCCGTTAATCTCTTGTATTTTCCTTTCTCGATCTCCTCGTCTCAATTTATCTAACAGGATTTATTGAAGAAAAAAAAAAGATAATAATTATCCAATTAAAGATAGGAATTTCTGAATATGCATGCAGATTCAAGGCTTTTTACTAAAACTCCCAAGAAGTACAATTAGAAAATATTATTTCATAGACTTGTAAATATATGACTAATGCATAAAGCAGTATTTTTCCTTGCTTTTTTTTTTTTATATATATATCTATATAAAATTTTTTTTAAAAAAAAAAAAAAACACGAAATATCGGTAATAATGTTTCAACGCACGAAAACGTCTCTCATGTCTCCCAATTGCTGCTTAAATCATTAAAAAGAGGCAGGTGCAAAAATATTACGTTCCACCTAGCTACTTCAAAGAGAAGGAAAATAGTAATGATGGTGAGAAGTCATGAAATTCATTGATCTTTTTTGGGGTCGGGTTCTGTTGCCATAAACTTTAGAAACATAGAAAGTGGAGCTAGCTGTTTAAATCAATCCAAAAAAAAAAAGGCAAAAGAGAATAATTAATGTGTATCTGCTTGAACTCCATGTCCTAATTACTAAAGATGAAAAACTTTGGATCAAATAAATCACACTTTTGACATGAAACGTCGTGTTAAATTGTTAATTACTTTTCACCTAATTAGTCACAAGTACGCCCCCACAAGTCCTAATGGTGGTTTCCCAGTATACAAAGCGAATCCCGAAGAAATTTTTTCCTCTGATCCGTTGCTCTCTTCTCCCTCCCTAGCTACGTGGGTGGTTTGACCATCGTAGATTACTTTGGCCGGTGGCTTTCCTTTTCTTTATAAAACGGTAGAGTTATTCCAGCTAGCTTCCATGTATTATATATATATATATATAGAGAGAGAGAGAGAGAGGTACTCCAGACCTGCGTACACCAATCTCTTTCCCATCAGTATCCTCTCCTGCCATTTCCACTCCTCGCATAAAAAGCACTCCCTCCAATTTGTATGGGAGAAAAATCCCACCTATATCTTCATACATCTTCTCCCACTCCTATCTTTCAATCATATAGCATAACCCCACATTTGACATTACCCATCATCATCTTCGTCTTGTAAGCAACCATTAATGCAGCTTTTCTTTCATTGGAGAAAGATCTAAACACCACCCAATCCCATTAAACCCATATTCAATATATTGTTTCGAAATGGATCTCATTATGTCATGCAATTGTTCTGTTTACATCAGCCTCATAGTTTTGATCTCATTTTGTAGAGGTAATCAATTTTTAATCGCTTCAGATTTTGCATTATTGACGGTACGGTGGTCGTGTAAACCTTATAGTGGGCTTTTGTTGCTACAGGTATATCAGGAGCTACATTTACGATAATAAACAGGTGTGAATATACAATATGGCCTGGAATTCTAGCCAATGCGGGTAGTGCCAGATTGGACAGCACCGGGTTCGAGCTCGTGCCGGGCGGGTCTCGCTCATTCCAGGCCCCACCCAACTGGTCCGGGAGATTCTGGGGCCGCACTGGTTGTACATTCGACCCGAACACGGGCCAAGGAAGCTGTGTCACCGCCGACTGTGGGTCCAACCAGGTCGAATGCAACGGTGCCGGAGCGAACCCGCCAGCGACACTTGCGGAGTTCACAATCGCGCCGGGTAATGCCCAGGACTTCTATGATTTGAGCCTTGTAGACGGGTACAATTTACCCATGGTTGTGGACGCGAGTGGCGGGTCGGGTGCATGCATGTCAACAGGGTGCGTGACCGACTTGAACCGGCAGTGCCCGAACGAGTTACGGGTCGGGGACGGTGTGGCGTGCAAGAGCGCGTGTGAGGCCTTTGGGAGCCCCGAGTACTGTTGTAGTGGCGCGTACGGTTCACCGGATACTTGTAAGCCGTCGATTTACTCGGAGATGTTCAAAGCAGCGTGTCCGAGATCGTATAGCTACGCGTATGATGATGCCACGAGTACGTTTACGTGTACAGGGGCAGATTATACCATTACATTCTGCACTTCATCGGCAAGGTAAGGATATGCA
Organism: Alnus rubra; assembly: GCA_028654335.1. NCBI lineage: Eukaryota > Viridiplantae > Streptophyta > Magnoliopsida > Fagales > Betulaceae > Alnus > Alnus rubra. Next base: position 234,896 of record JAJPGS010000204.1, on the reverse strand, counting down.
ATATATCCCATTAATACATGTCTTTTTCTTTTTCCTTTTCTTTTTTTCTTTTTTAATTTTCACATTTATTCTTCTTTTATTATATGATTATATGTGATGCTGATGAAGATGAATTCTGAGATGAATCTATCTATTAAGTGTTGTCTTCTTTACGATTATCCTCGATTTTTAGCTTTCATGCTACTTTTTCCTTGCTTTTGTGTACCACAAGCTAACAATGATTGGTGTTAACTTTTTTTTTTCTAAGCCATTGGTGTTATCTTGTGAGATACATAAAGGTGATTGCCAGGTTACATGTAAAAACAACTCGACCATTCAATCTCTCAAAGTGTAATTTAATGTCGGATTTGGTTTTTCGAACCATTTTTATTTGGATGCTTAGTAATTTGAACATAAAATGTGAATAAAATTTTCATAGGGCTCACCTGCCCCAACAAGTAGGTAGATTGTTCGAGACATGTTTGGACAGGTGGGCCTTATAGAAACTTTCATATTTACTGCTTAAATTACTAATAATTCGGGCAGCAAACTTTTTTAGAATCTCTATCGTATAATGTCTACTATACAATTCATTTCAAGTGGAATTGGGTCTTTGTCTTTAGCGTTAGTAATTATTTTTCTATGAGAAAAAGAGTTAAAATATTGATTTCATCTTTTGGATTGGGATTTGGTGTAATAAGTTGTTTGTATTGCATGCAATACAACAGTTCATGTGAAAAGCTGGTGGCCCTCTGTTCATGTATATGTTTGGACAGTCAAAATAGATGCTCAAGCAGGTGAGAAGCCAATTGGTCATCTCACACGAGTTGTCTATATTGCATACAATCCTGACAACACATTGCACCCAATCCATGTTTCCATCTCCTATTGAAGATGAATCGGCGATACATCAAATCAATGATTATATAGATAATCATAACTTATAATTTAATTTTTCAATAAATAAATTATATGAATAGATCAAGTTGATCAACGCTTACACAGTATATTTAATAAGGTTTGATTGAATTATATATAATAGAGTCATCACTTCTAAATAAATTTTTTATTTGATCTAGTACAATTGATAAATGAGATGACGGCACATTTTAAGTTAGACGTATGTAACTTGTCGAAACAGGATTTATATATATATATATTTTTTTGGAATTTTCTGCCGAAATTATTTCACTTGTATTTGGTTTTCCAATTTAGACAATATTTTATTGCTATGGCATGGCATCTTCAATGAAATACGAGTAACATTCTTTCAATTTTGTTTTTCTACAGCCAAAAATCTGCAAGAGATGCATCTCCAACAGCAAGCACAACAAATAGCTCCGCCTCCGGGACTGAGTCACAGGAGGTGCCAAAGGAGCTCAACACTCCATGGTTGCCAGACTTTTTCACGGGAGACTCATCCAAGACCCTTTCTTCTTCCACTTCAGTCATTGCTTCTGTGGCTTCGCTTCTCACCCTCTTTTTGCTTTATTCTTAATTAGTCTCTCTCTCTCTCTCTCTCTCTCTCTCTCTCTCTCTTCAGAGCTTGGGGTGGGTGTTGTAAAGCCCAATTTTCGAGGCAAAATGTATAGATATTTGGGACTTCAACATATATATATATACTTTGTGAAGGATTTGTTAATCGTTTATACGACAATTGAAGTTAGAAAGAAAAGGCTTAGAATAAAATTCCATTATTCGAACCGACTCACATGTGCTGCAAAAAAAATGTTTGCTTAGACTTTAATTCCGCGTATATTGCACTGATTGGTGGGCAACTGCTAAAGTAGGTAGCTTTGCTGGAACTGCAAGCTTTCTAGTTTCTAGTTATGTGACTTTGGGAGCAATACTGGCCATGACTATGAGTTTCGCTTTGTCTCCACTAAAAAAATGAATGGAGATCTTCCTGTGACGAAAGAAACGGTAAAAAAATAAATTCTATTTATACCGTTTATTTGTTCATTGGAGATCTTCAGTGAATTTTTTCCTGGAGACAAGCCAAAGTTGATTTTTATTTCTTTTGATTAACTCCCCCATCTACGCTTGTTCCATTTCTTCTTCTCAAGACCATGAGGTTTACGAAAATAATCATTCTCAAAGAGTCCAAAAAAGCAAGGAAATCCATAGGTAAGCTGAAGGCCTACGGCTGTTCTTGGACCGGCCCAGCATGATAAGGGTACGGACCTAATGGGGCACTCATGGAAGCTGCAAAAGTCGATGAAAATGCAACTCTAATAATACTGGCTAGCATGGTACCTCAGCAAATCGTTGCCAAAGAAATCCAAGATCACAGACCTAGATAAAATGATAATACAATTTCGCAGAAAGATGAGCATCATAATCCTTAAATTAATTAACTTGGTGGTAGGGGCAAAATTCTGGGTTATATGATTACAGTACATCTATATGATCTAATGCAGTGTCATTATGTTTCAGTCTCTGGAGACAGCCTGAACCACGCGGAAAAAAAAAAAAAAAAGGGAAGAAGAAGTGGCCCCTTCCTTCAGAGGCAATCTACAACTCATCCTTGACGGCAGAAGGCTCTGTATCTGCATCATCCTTGGAAGCATCATCTTCAGCCTCAGGAGTAGCTGCAGCTTCTTTTGTGTCAGTTTCGGTCTCAACTTCTTCGGCGTCATCTTCCTCCTCGACTACTGCATCAGGATTGACTTTTAGGCTAGACTTCACAGAGTTGTAGATACGAGATGCAAATTCATTAGGATCAGTAGGCGTGAAGCCACTCTCCATGAGTGCGGTTTGGTACATAAGTTGTGCTGTTTGCTTTATACTCTCGTTCTGAAAAGCAATCCAATTGTGTTAATTAACAGAAACTAGCAAAAAAAAATTAACATTTAAAGAACTGCTCTAGATTCCTGCATTACCCTAAGCAAAAACAACATATTCACTAAATATTCATGTAATTTCTTCCGACGAGAAACCAGAGTGACTTCCCTAACATGTACTCACAATCGCAAACACATTATTTGCAACAACATCTCACTTTCCGACAATAACTCCAAAAGGTTGGTGACTCTTTCAGAAAAAGAGAACTGCTACACTGACGTTGCAATAAAAATTACCATCGGATGCTACATGTACTTTCATTCATTATTTCATTCAATAGTGATTTTCACTGCCACATAAATAAGTGAACACAGAGTATGTGAACCACTCCTCTTGGAAGAAATAGAAGGAGTTTTACACAGGATTGATGAAAATCATGCGGGCAAGATGACAAGCATGCCTAAATCTTCACTACTGTTGAGATGCAAACATGAACATTCATTTGCCTTATCTGGATTTCCATATTCAGCTTTCTAAAATATAAAAGAAATGGGGGAGAAGTTTTAAAATGTACCTCAGGGTTCTCCACCACTCTCTCCCGTAGTCCCTTAATAATTGGGTGCCTTGGGTTGATCTCGAGCACCCTCTTTCCACGCATATATGCCTGCTTAGCAGAATCGGATAAAGTCTGAGACTGCATGATCCTCTCCATGTTTGCACTCCATCCATACTTGGATGTCACAACCACACAAGGTGTGTCAGCCAACCGGTTGGATATCTTCACATCATCAACATTCTCGCTTGAAAGAGCATCCTTCCACCACTTTGTGAGCTCCTTGAACGACTCCTTGAGTTCCTTGTCTTTAGAGTCTTTCCCAAGTTTCAGACCCTCCTTAGATACATTCTGGAACTTTTTGTCTTCATAATCCATAAGGTATTGCATCAGGTATTCATCAACTGGATCAGTGAAGAAAATAACCTGCGACAATATGAACAAAACAAAGTTTTTTTTTTCCCACATCAAGATCAGAGGAGTGAAACACAGAATAACAAGTGCAGATAAAATGGGGGAAGAATTTCCATATATATTTAATGAGAATCTATAGTTAAAGACCAAATCTTTTCACAATTAATTGTACCTCATAATTTTTCTTCTTAAGCCGCTCGAGGAATGGAGACTTTTCCAATTGCTCCTTGCTGGATCCTGTTATGTAGAAGATATCCTTTTGCCCCGATTTCATTCTTGAGATGTACTGGTCCAGCGAAGTCAATTTACCATCTGACTTGGTGCTGTAAGAGAGTTCAAAGACCAAATAAGTCCCCCAGATTCCCAGAAAGAAGACAATGGCATTCAAAGAAAGGGCAGCCGGAAAACTAGAATGAGTATACATAAAAACAAAGTAGATACCTCTCAAATCTGAGAAGTTTTGCCAATCTGTTCCTGTTAGTTGCATCCTCAATAATGCCAAGTTTAATGGACTTGCCAAACTCATTCCAGAATTTGGTGTATTGACCTTTCTTCTCATCATCACCATCACCGGATTTTTCAACCTCTGCTTCTCCATCAACCACAACAGCCAAGCAAATGAAAATCAGCAAAACTTCATAAATCATTTCAAAATTAGCAAATAATAGACTAATAAATGTGAATTGAGGGACAGAAATTAGCCAGTTCACTGGGGATTGCAGGGAACAAAACATCAATGGATTGGCGGCTGATCCAGTGGATGAGCATGACACAGCTTTAAGTTGATTATCAGAAACAATAGAAGAAACTGTTTTCAGAAACTTAGAAGAAGTTATTCATAACATACCCTTTTTGTCTTTGTCATTGGATTCATCTGGATCCTCATCAGCAATTCTACGGATCATATCAAGGGCCTTCCGGATGAGTTTCTTCTTGATTGTTTTCAAACTGCTGTGTTGTTGAAGCATTTCTCGCGATACATTTAGTGGTAAAGTGTCGGAATCAACAAGACCCTGCTCAAAATATTAACCTATTTGAGAACCATAACTAGAGCCACATTTCTTCAGTTTCATTAAAATAAACCTAATAGCAAGAATCAATAATTCCCTCGCTTACCATTAAAAAGTTTAGATACTTTGGCAAGAGCTCGTCAAATTCATCTGAGATGAAAACCCGTCTAACATACAACTTCAAGTTGGATTTTTTTGTGTTATAGTAACTCTCGTATAGATCATGAGGAGCCTTAGGAGGCACAAACAAAACAGCCTTGAACTCAACATCGCCTTCGGCTGTAAAGTGACTCCACGATAAAGGCTTATCCTCACTGAAATCCTGTTGAACAACACCAAAGGTACAACTAATAAAGCGAACTAAAAACTTTGAGAAGTCACTCAAGTGTCCTGCAATTACCAAACATGGCAAATTACCTTGGCAAGAGAATGGTAGAATTTGGTGTACTCTTCCTCTGTCACCTCCTTTGGACTCCGCAGCCATATAGCTTTAACATCGTTCAGAAGCTCCCACTCAGAAGTTGTTTCCTTAACCTTCTTTGTCTTTGATTTTTTCTCAGCATCCTCATCTTCCCCTTCTTCCTCAGAAGAAGTGCTTTCGGCTGCTCATATCAGTGGAGTAAAGAGAAGGGAATCAGTGTAACAAAAAAAGATGGAATAATTGTGCGTAAGATAAATCTTGCTACCAGCATTAAGGTCTTAAAATACATACATAAACATAATATATATATATAATATTAACATTTTGGGCATTTGAGTAATGCATACATTGTTCCTCTTCATCGCTGGATTCATCTTCATCAGCCGGAACCTCCACATCAACTTCTTTGGTTGACCAGATATAGATGGGGAAGTTGATAAATTCGGAATATTTCTTCACCAACTCCTGTGAAAAAGAACCATGACATGTTATTTTAATGTCAACCAAATATTAAACCATAACTGACCACCTAAGAAAACATAAAAGGATCTTTCGTAATAATATAACAAGATAGATTGAAATTAACATAATTCAAGAAAACAAGTATCCAAACTTTATAAAGCATAAATTAAAATGTCATCAGAAGACTTGATGAATTCAAATGAAGACAAATAAAAAGTGTTAAGAAGAACCCAGTGGAACTAGCTACCTTAAGAATGATATAATTTAAGAATTTTGAAGCAACAAAATGCATAGAGAAAATGTCACAAACCACAAAGTACTGAATTATTGTAGTCCATTTTAAACCACACAGAACACTAACATGTTTGATTTTTTCAAGGAGGGTCTAATTCTAGAGTCTACACTACAGAACAATTACAGAATCAATGTGAATGTTTTCTGGTGGTTTTGCAAATACTAACAGTTTCTGACTAAAAAGGAATTGGCAGCAATTAATATGGCAAAGGCATTAACAGCGCAGTGTCCAGGAAGAATTTATGGCAGGGCACCAGTGAAGCAAAATAACATTGTTAATGACTGAAACAAAAGTTTAAATGCCAAAACGCTACCAAACATCAATAATCACAACAATTCTAGAGAGATTAAGGAAGGACCAATTGACCACTACTTTCTTTAGAGGCAAAACAAATCAAAAGGAAATGAAAAAAAAAAAAAAGTATGAAGTACAAGAGCAACATAACAATGTTTTAAATCATTAATTAGAAACATATCAGAAAGTTTACAGGTACATGGAAGATCATAGCCATCATACACAACGGAGACAAAAATGAATATCCAACTACATGAGAAGCGATGAAGCACGGATATTAGAAAACAAAGTGCTTAGCCTCTAGCCATGAATGCACTAATGCACGACTCTTTTCTTTTCTATCTCCATATATGGTCGTATAAGTAGAAAGAAAGAAGTGATCATCATTAGTACAAGCAACACAAATATCAAGCGTCATAAGCAACAACAGAAAAGGCAACGAAATTGTTTATGACCAAATATTGCCAACATACGCACTTTGAGTTTGCTCTCCTCCAAGTACTCCCCAGCTTCATCTTTGAGATGCAATTTAATCTCGGTTCCCCGTCCTAGGGGTTCATTCCATGTATCTTCGGATATGGCAAACGCCCCATCAGCCTTTGATTCCCACACGTACCTGAACACCAGACAAACAATTCCATTAACGGTTACGTTCATTCAAGAGCTGGAGATCAATTAAATGCCACATTGATTCAAAAGGCTTACTGTTTGTCATCGTTGTGTTTGCTAATGACTTCAACGTAGTCAGCAACAAGATATACAGAGTAAAAACCAACTCCAAACTGCCCAATGAGATTGAGATCTCCACTTGTCTGCATTTTCTCCACGAAGGCTGAAAGAAAAAAGATCAACCCAAATCCACATAGTTAACAACCAACTCTAATAAAAAAACAGAACTTTACAGGACTTAGCATGACATAGATACCTGAAGTTCCAGACTTTGCTATGGTACCCAAGTTCTTGATTAAATCCTCCTTTGTCATACCAATACCTCTGTCACGAATTGAAAGGATTTTCTTCTCTTTGTCTAATTTTATCTGCATTATATCATTTCACATGTTTCAGACATATAAAAAAGGCGTTCCTATTCAGCAATACATGTACCCACTTTCATCAAATTATTTAGAATTTTTCTTCTCTCTTTAGCGCAAGACTAAGAGTGCGATTGACCCCGCAATTTAGCAGGTCAAAGTTCATTTTTAAAAAATAGCGGAAAATTGAAAACAATGGCAACGATTTGAAAGGCCAAACTCCAATTTAAATAATGAACCACAATTTTACCAAAATCTGCACATTTTGAAACTGCTGAACCAAACGGACTATAATTCAATGTTTTATTATCTTTAGTAATTTAATATGTGGCCAAATAACTGACCTGGATGTCAAGCTTGGTGTTATCCCCTTCGCCCAAAATCTCTTTTTCGGTGAGAGAAAGGAACCTAATCTTGTCCAATGCCTGAAATTGAAAAGTAGAACGGTTTTGCATAATTAACATTAAATCGAAATAATAATTATCAGAAATAATGTGGTTCACAAAACACAATCTTACGTCAGAGGCGTTGGAGATCAACTCCCTGAGGAAAATGTCCTTGTTACTATAGAGGGAGTTGATGATAATATCCATGAGCCGAGACACCTCAGCCTGGAACTGAAACTTCTCCGCGCTGTTGCGCAGCGATCTATTGGAGATCGACTCCGCTTCCCTAAAACAATCACAGTTAATTTTTATGATGTGAGACACACAGTGTGCTCGTGCTTGTGTGTATGCACGCTGTGGAAGTGAGGGTTCATGAATAACAAAATCACAAACCTCTTAGCGACATCAGAGTCAGTCGATAGGCCATTTGGTACGGCACCGATCTTATCCTCCACCTTGGGCGGATCTACAACCTCATCCGAAGCCTCTGCATTAGCTTGCAACCTCCGACCTACACAACCAAATCCGATCAACAAAACGGCGTGGTTTAGCAGCACAATAAGATCAGCTATTCAAGATCCAAGGAAAAGGTAATTTATTTCTCTACGAATATCTTTAATGGCTGAAAAGAGTGAAATGTACCCTAGCGTACCTTGATCTGGGAGGATGAAGAGGAGGCAGAGTAGGAGCAGAGCGGAAGGGATCGTCCACTTCCTCATCGTACTCTAGAACTTCCAGTAGCTGCGCTCAAAGAAATGCTAAACCGCTTAGATTAGCCACGGCCTATGGGTACTTCATTTGCTGTGGGTATATATAGCTCCGTTATTGAAGCGGAGACCGTGATTTTCACGGGGCCTTGACTCTCTTAACGAATTACGAGTTTCTGAGGTGTAAGGTGCTTTGGATTGGGTCTATTTTCCCAGCGTGGATGATCCAGCGGCTGAGGATTTGTTAAGCGAAACGTGGCGCGATGTTATTGGATCCCGTTTGTTTTCTCGACGTGGAGAAATCGAAAGGGCGGAGGACGGCCCCACGCGATGACCTATAAAGTAAGTCCACGTCCACTTGACCGGCTTGATTCAAAAATCAAAATGCGGATGATCGAACGATTGGGTTTTGTTCGTGGGACGTGGCAGGGTTTTCCTCTTTGTTGGTGGAAACGTGGCAGGGTTTTATTGGGGTTTGGTCTCAAGTTGACGTGGATAAATATCCGTTCTTGATAACTCTACACGTTTGTTTGGCTGCCTTCAATTTTCTAGTATTTAACGGGGAGATCCTCCCAATTCCTAGTTCGTGCCTTTTTTGCCTTTACTTTTTTCTTTTTTTTTAATGCTAAAGCCAATCCTTTTTTTTTTTTTTTTTTTTTTGAGGGGATGCTAAAGCCAATCTAAACTATAATAAAAAGAATGTCCCCGTTACTCGACGAACTCCTCGTGATTCATGAATTATGATCGGTGTGTTTCATAAACTTTTTTTTTAAGGAGAAGTATTTTTTGTGTTTTAATTGAAAAAATTGTTGTGATATAATATAAATCTGAAAATAATTTTGAATTTTTTATAAGTACTTTTTAGTTTTTAGTTTGTTAATATTTTAATTTGGAAAATATTAGATTTACAACACCAATACAGCAACTGCACAACAACCCCTCACATGAGGGTAGACCCCACACACTGGCGTCCACTCTCATGTGAGGGATTGTTGTGCAGTTGTTGTGATTGTGTAGTGCAATAATCAAATCTCTTTTAATTTTATTAGTAGAAAGGAAAAAGATTAGGCGACTCAGCCGGCTTTTAAGTATAGACCGTACTACCAATTTTAAATTCTTAACTCGGAAACTTTTAGCAACTCTTTGCCCATTCACTTATTTTCTTTTCTTATTTTTGTCCTTTAATAAGATCTAAACTGAGTAAAAATCATTTTATGGTAAAGATTATAATTTACATATTTAATGATAAATATTTATATAGTCATATGATATATATGTTGTCACAATATCTAAATTTTTTAAATAACATAACACAATGAAACTTTTAGCAACTCTTTGCCCATTCACTTATTTTCTATTCTTATTTTTGTCCTTTAATAAGATCTAAACTGAGGAAAAATCATTTTATGGTAAAGATTATAATTTACATATTTAATGATAAATATTTATATAGTCATATGATATATATGTTGTCACAATATCTAAATTTTTTAAATAACATGACACAATGAAAATTATTAAATATAACAAAAACAAAATATTGACATTCAAAATCATAATCCATAAATATCACTATAAATGACTTAAAAAAATTCAAGACTCGCTTTGTATAAGTTAAGAAGCACTTGGTTTAAAAAATTTCTACATAAACCGCTATTTAAATTATAATCGGTATCGTCCTTAAGGAATAGCTTAATCAGTTGAAAACCACGCCTCATGAAGCGAAGGTTGCTAGTTTGAATCTCTCGTCCCCCTCTTGGATAGATATGTCAAAAAAAAAATATTAGAATCGGTATCATTTGCTTACACATAGACATAATAATGCTTTTCCATATACAAATTATGAAAAATTACTTATTTAATTATTGTGGCTCTATAGCTAGGGCAGTTAAATGAGCCAGGCTGCTTGGGAGATTGGCTTGGTTCGACCCATAAAAAAATTATTTGGTCTTAATTCGATAAATAAATGAATCGTTCGTGAATACAAAAAATTGTTTAAATATTAAAAAATACACACTCATATAAATTCAACTCGGCTCATATAAGTTTGTATAACTTTATTTTTACAAAGTTTTAGTTTTATTTTAATTTTGTAATGAGAACTTCTTGAGTAAAAGTAAATTCTCTTCATAATATAATATATATATATATATATATATATACACACATATATTAATATATATAATAACTTGAATTTTTTTTTTTAACACATTGTCGTCGTCTTCCATTCAAACAGATGAACAACTCCCCGAAAGGGGTACAAACCAGGGAAGAAAACATTACAATCAGGCACCCATAACAAATCTGACGCCCAAAGGCGAGAAACAGGGCCGGAAGCCCGTCGGAGTGAACAGAGATGAAGAATCTCTGCTCACAAAACCAGGAAAACCTGGTTTGAAGCAGCTACCCACCGGTAGACTGTGATTACAAGCTGGAATATACAAACAAACACCAACATAAACTGAAAAAACACAAACAGAGACCCAGACAGCAGACACCGGCAAGAAACGACTGCCGGAGACGGCACGTGTAAAACACGCCCCCTCGCCGGGAACCTTCCTAGCAGCAGTTGACCTCCACAAGCTGAGAACGGCATCTTCTGAGACCGGAGAAAATAGTTGTAGCCCACATGCGCAAAAGCATAAGAATTGAAACGTCGGCGCGTGCGGGTCACGACCGACCATGGACGAACAGCACAGCCTCGAAAAAAGAACATCCTGACCAGAAGAGGTCGGCCATCGCATATGGAAGGTTCTAGCTGAAGAAAGACCAGCCGAGGCTAATAGATCTGACATTGAACAAAACTCCGCCGAAAATCCTCCAACTCCCACCGCTCGTCACGGGCCAGCGCTTGGAATCACTGTTTGCCACAAGAACTACAGAAACATAAACAAAAAAAAAAAGGAAAAAACCCACAACCTCCACCGGTACAAACACCGAGAGGAACAAAACTCCTACAGCCTAAAGGCTAGGAGACAAAAACCCCATGCCCTAACGGCCAGGGGAACACTAGCACCAGGAGGGGGAGATGAGGAGCCTCCCCCCCCCCCCCCCCCCCGGCAAAACGGAGCTCAAACAGGGATTACTCTCTCTCACTAGAAAATACAGACCTTCTCTCTCTAGAAAGAAGGCACAAGTGGGAGATATGTGTATTTGTGTATGTAAATCATGAATTTAATATTCAACTTAATTTATTTAATTAACTTAAATAATGAAATTTTAACAATAATTAATTAACTAATGATTATTATGGATTTACAGAAAAAAAAATCATCATATTTACTTTATATAATAAATAAATAAGTTAATTAAACATCTAATAAACAAATTTGAATTATTCAAAAAATAAATGAGCTCAACTTGGATAAAATATCTAATTTCATGATATGTTTGAAGTTAACTCCTGTTCAAAATAAAATTAAATAAACCAAACTAAAATATTAAATACTCGACTTAGCTGGATTACGTACAATCCTACACTGTTATACCCTACTGATCCTAAGGCTTAAAAGATCAGATAAGCTATCCGTATCAAATAGTCCATGAGTCCATAAGGGACCATAACCAATCTTTGATGAAAGTTATTAGAGTCACATGTGAATTCATGTTATAGACGATCGTTAATTGAGACATGGCATTATTGATTTAATTCTCATTAATGTTACAGCCAATCGTTGATTCATCATGCCGTCAACCATATGTTCTTGTCGCCTTCTGGTAATTCTCATCTTACTTATTAAATCTATTTATTTTTTATTTTTTAAAAAAAATCAGGTACTATGGTCCATGGATACCCTTTAGGGCTCAATATGTGGGCCTGAGCCTTGCTGGGCTAAATCCAAGCACTGAACATGTCTGAGTGGCTACAAGTGAGCAATCGAGCACGTCCGTAATGTAACGGCCCATTAGCCACAAAGACAAAAATAAAAAAATTTGAAATCCATAATTATATGTTTGTTATACACAATAAACTAAACGGAACCAAAGATAACCTTGTCAAGTTAAACGACCATGATTCTTAAAAATACAAGCCATTTACTGAGCCTTTTTGTTTTGGATAAGTTTATATATTATATTTTTATTCTACAACTATTTTACAATACTAATATAATAAAAAAAAAAAAAAAAATTATAGCATTATTATTTTCATTTTGATATTAGGGTGTGAGAATATGACGTCGCACACGGATGTGGGCATTTTATACAGGAATGATGTAATTTGATTTAGAAGCAAGTGATACATCTTTGTTATTCACAACAACCGTCCATGTGACCTACCTACCTTGTTTACGATGCGTGAAGTTGTTGGCATGAACCTGCCAATTCATGCATATGATAGCCACGCACTCCCATGAGCTTTTGCATATTTATTTGAGGTTGGATCACATACCTTGAATCGTTGTGCCCAATTTAGATCTCAAATATTGGTTGCCTTTTTTGCCTTCCGAGAATGATACCCTTTGTTGTGATTTTATTATTATTATAAAAAATATGTCAAAGAAAAACTACAATCAAGAGCAATAAAAAGTATAAAAAATAAAAGTGGACAACCAAACAATAAACTTCAAAATAATCAAAATAAACAATTTTTTTTTAAAAAAAGATGCATTAAAGAAATGACGTTACTCTATGAATTATTAGCACGAACACTCAAAAAAATGCCACCAATTAAAGCGGTTAGACAAGGCACAAGAATGACCATAACCGTACCCATACTTTCAGTGAAAGAATGTATAGCATAAATTCAAGAGAAATGATCCTTACACTCATTTCTCACAACAACCCCACAACAAGCTGATGTGACTGGTAATATTTTATTATTTTTTTACAAAAAGAAAACAAAAAAAAACAAAAAAAATAATAAAATATTACAAGCCACATTAGCTTGTTGTGGAGCTGTTGTGAGAAATGAGTGTAGGGATCATTTCTCTAAATTCAATTCTAATTACAATTGAATTCATTGGGATTGAACATATGTTTCTAACTATTAACCAATTCTCTCTCCATATTTAACGGACCGAACAAAATTAGACTTAAATTGTTTTGGTTAAATTTTGGACTACATATTTTTCTCCTTGTTAGTTTCTGACCGAATTGATCTAATGTAAACACTTTTGGTGCCCAATTTTGTATACAACACTATGGTTATTGGTTCCCCTCCATGATTAAGTTCGGAAGAAGAAGCTTAAGCAACATCAATTCCTAGACTTCGATCGGAGCTCAACTACAAACTCGTGGCCCACCAAGGAATGTACTAAAAATGTACGTGGCTCAGATCAGCTCGTTTGGAGGTCCATCCTCAATTGCCACCGTTCACTACGAAGTAATGATTAAGGCGGCCTTTCCTAGGACGACCATTCACAAGCTGACAAGCATCGTGGAAACGACACCGTTACTTTACCAAGCAAAAAAAGAATCAAATTACAGTACTGCCACGTATTCAGGGTTACTAATACATCTCCGAATAAGTGAGGACACGTGGCGCTATCTCGTTGGGTTTCGCAAAATCGGCGGGTGTACGAAAACAAAGATACCTTCCACTTTCCCTTTTTAAGAAAGAAAAGAATGAAGATGAGGCTCGTTACGCCATTACATCAAAGCATTCAGTCCAATCCCATTTTCGTAATTAGACTCCGTAATTAATACCCAAAACATTCTCAGGACTCATTAGATTTCTTCCAAGCCCCTCTAGATCCGTTGCTCCCCTCTGCTTTCACTCCCAACTACCAAAGTCTCCCAATTTTTCCTCTTCCCAAACTACCCCCAAGCTTGTACGCACCAGATGGCGTTATCTGACGCGGTTGTGGGGAACTTGACGACGATCTACGTGGCGGTGATAGCGGGGATCAAGGCCTACGGGTTGGTCTGTGGGCGGAGCTTCGGTGCTGGGTTTGTGCTGATCGTGTCCACCGCCGTGGTGGGCCTCATCTTGATCGGGACACTGACGTGGGACGTGTCACGCAAGGCCTCGTACGCGGTCTCGCGCGAGCACGTCCACAGCCACGAGATGTGCAAGGGCGGTATTTGCTGGCACGGGGTGGCGGTGAAGTCCCCGGCGTCGCAGGTCCGGTTTAGGCTCCCACAGCAAACCCAAAATGGCCCTTTGTAAAATGAATTGCATAGAAGGGAAAAGGGAATAAAAGTAATGGTTTTGTACACTGTAAGATACACAAATCTTTTTTGTTTATTTTGTTCTTTGTTGGTGGTGTTTGTAGGTTAGGTACGAGGTGTTTGCTTTTTTGATTGAGAGAGAGATACTGTACATGTAATAAATGAAATCACGTTTGTACATGAAATAAAGGCTCCATTGTTGTTTTGCTTAACAGACGCCAATGTTTTCATGAAGGATGAGTGAGCGCACACGACTTATCTTCACTGTGTTCGAGGCCGAGAACATGCAACATGACGGGGAGCGGAAGTGGCATGAAAATGGCGCAGTCGTTGTGTCTTAAATAAGATTTTTGGGCGACGACCTCTTTCAAAGCAGTCCTATTGATCTATCCCTTTATACTGGGTTCGAATTGTAACATCACAATTGGGGCCACTGCCCAGGCCACCCATCAAAATATGAAATGGTCGGGACAGCTCTCAATTTGGGGAGGAATTGGTTGAGATTTCGGTAGGTATCGTATCGATCGGCAGCAAGATACAAAATGGTTCCTGGGAAGATTTGTTTGTTTTCCTTGTTTCTCTCTTCTCGCTAATGCTAGTCTGATCTGAATATCAACTACTAGAAGAAACTTGATGTTTTTCTATTAGAAGGTCACCTTAAGGGATGTAAATAAAGGCTCTAATTAAGGGGACCCCTTATGCTTAAACCTAATCATTAGATCAATTGCCTGATATTGTTTGTTTTGTTAAAATGACATTTCTTGTATATATACTGATCGACTCTGATAATTTTGTGTTACTTAACTGGGAATGATCTTCTTCTAACGTAAACATAAAGGATAAGGTTATCATACATTTTCCAATTGCTTATGGACAACATAGAAAATCTCCTAAATCTGTCATGTTTGAAAGATATATCCAATCCTACTATGCCAACCCCTTTAATCGCGTCAGCAGAGGCCAATTGGCTTTCTTTGGCTGCACGCGAAGCTGAATAATTTTTGTTGGGAAGCATGTTTGAGTTGTTTCAATATCACTAATAATTTTATAGATAAAGAGAGAGGGATAAGAATCCTGTGTAATTTGGTTGCTGTCCTGAGTAGTTCAGAGTTGGGGCAAGTGTCCTCCACAACCCTGTACTTGTGTCCAAAATCTCACCCTCCCTGCATCGAATTATCAGAACTTTTATTTAAGAAGAAAGAGAGGGACGAGAATTCCGTGCAATTGAATTGTTACATGTAATTCGAGCACTTTCAGGTAAATGAAAATTGCATGATCCACCTATTGTGGATAGTTCGGAGTTGGGTTGTGACTCACGAACCTTTTCTTTTCTATTCTTCTTTTTTTTTTTTTTTTAATTTAATGCAATTTAAACAACGAAATGAAAGAAATTTGGACTCGAGAGCTAAATGGAGAGTCAAATGTGTCTCAAATTATATGCATGAACCGCTTTACGCGTTGTGAAAGGACTGGTCCTGATTAAAGGGTGAAAAGTCTCTTGCTTTTCCAAAGAAAAAATTAATTAGAGTTTTCATATGTCCCGTTCTAGAAGTAAGAAGTTTTTCTTTGGATACAATTGGTTGGGAACGGCCATGTCTACGGCTAATTACGAGAAGTTATTTACGAGATCTACTTGAACAGATAAGTGGTTGAACAATCTAATTTTTATTTGATCAGCTGAATTTTATAAATATTTTTTCATAATTATCTATATAAATTCTCTCATTTTAGGATAAATAATTATAAAAAATTCTAATTACTGATCGGTGAAGATAAATAAGGTCTCGTAACTCGTAAGGCAATTAAGGCATTGAGGCTGCGAGACGTCCAACGTAGATTTTCAAAATGAGAGGCCAACAATTTATTAACAATTGCCAACAAAATTGGCTACCCCCCACGAGCGTGGAGATGACAAAAAGGTCATTAATTGAATTTTGACTTGATGCGCTCGGAAAAGTAAGCAGTCTTTGTTACGACCAACTGGACCAAGACTTGAATAGGTCTTTGTACTTTGTAATCCAACGGTTGCCTTCCAAGTTTTAAATTTGGAGAGTGAGACCCAACTAAACCTAAAATCTTTAATTGTTTTTAAAACAAAAATATTAACAACTAATTCAAAACATAAAACACTCTTAAAATTTAAAAGCATAAAAACAATTTTCACAATTTGAGAATACTCTACAAACTCATTTATTGTACACATTTTGCATTGCCTGACGTGGTATGTTTTAAGTGATTTTTTTTTTTTGGAAAATCATATTTAGTCCATAACTTTTCATCTTATTTTAATTTAGTTCTTAGGTTTTAAATTTTAAAAATAAGGTCTTTAAGTTTTGTCCAAATTTTAAATTGATCAATCTATTAATTTAATGTCAAAGTTAACGATTTTTCATTTGTCACATGTGTTTCATTTAATACTCCAGGGTTCATGTTAGCACCCAATACAATGTCAATGTCTATGCCAACATCAAATTTAATGATTTTTCATCTAATGTTACAAATATAGAAGATTAATATGAAGAAAGAGATGGCTTTTCTAGAGTTGGGTATTCTTTTTTCTTTTTCTATGGATGATTTGGCGCTTAATGATGTGACATTGATATTAGGTACTGATATAGACACTGATGTGTCAATTGAGACACACGTGAAATATGACAAACTATTAATTTTGATGAAAAAAGTGACAAATGGGCCTATTTAAAATTTATGCAAAGCCTAAGGACCATGTTCTTAAAATTATAAACTCAATGACTAAATTCAAATAAGATAAAAACCTAATGACTAAATATAAATTTTTATTTTATTTTTTTGTAAGTATATAAAGCCACTTAAAATACATCACATTAGCCGATATAATAAATGGATGTGAAATGTAGCATTGTTTTTTACATTTATGTCAAATCATAACATTTTTTTCAATCAAAAAAGTAATGCTACATACTATCTCAATATTTTATTGGCATGATATGACATGCTCATCAGCTCCTTGAATCAGCTCTAGTTTTAAATAAATAAATAAATAAAATAAAAGCTAATGGGCACTGTCAAATTAACCCAATAGAATGAGAGTTGAAAAGAAATGTAGTATGTAACATTTCTCAAAACCAAATGAATAATGAATGATGATATTTAGTAAATTGTTATATGGCTGACATACAATTAAGATGACATTAAGTAAAAATCAACATTGGGATCAATGAGGGCTTGTAAAAAACACCAAATATTTATGTTTATTGTCATATCATATCAGTTATATGACAATTGTATAACAGTTTACTACACATCATTTCTTAAAAAGTACTACTATGAACTACATTTTTATCTCATAATTATCCCACAACGCTGATGTGGTAGCCTCAACCAACCATTTGATTAGTAATTGTTAAAAAAAAAAAAAAGTTGATTGAGATTGTCGCGTTAGCACTATAGGATAAAAATGTGGTATATAACATTACTTAAACAGAAAACAATTTCCAAAACACATTACCAAAAAGCTCACCAGATTTGAAGAAAAAAAAAAACTCTTGAAAAAAAATTAATAAAAAGTTAATCATTTTCATTTATGCCTCTAAAATTTAAAAAGTGAGTTGGCCGGGGCCCCTTGAATTATCCATGTGTGTCAAATTATACACTTTTGTATATTTCTTTCTAGGATACCTTTGAATTTTATTTTATTTTAAAAAAATAATAATAATAATATCATTTGACAAAAAATAAAATAAAAGAAGGGGACTAATATTAAAAGGGCCACCCCTTTTTGATATTTTCAGATTTTCCATTTATTTGTTTAATTTTTTTCAAATGGTATTTTTAAAAAAACTTTTAGAGGATTTTGGAGAAAAAAAATAAAAATGTGTATAATTTGACACAAAATGATAGTATGAGATGCCTCAATATAACTTTTTAAAATTTAGAAGCGTAAATATTAATATGGTAATAGCTGGAAAACACATTTTGAGACCTGGGAAAATAAAAAAGTCACTTGTGTGTAAGTGTGTTTATTTTTGCTTTGATAAATTCTAAAAATTCTCATTTAACTTCTAACATTTTTATTTCTTTGGAAAATGTCGAGAAAAGTCCAATTGTGCCTTTTCTAAATGGTAATCTATTGACATCCCCCCCCAAAAAAAAAAAAAAAATTATAAATTGGCCAAAACTCATAGAACACCTTCTAGATAAAATTGGGCTTAATTACCCTACCCATTTTAAGCCTAAAGCTTAAATTAAATGGATTAAATGCATATTCCCAAGATATAGTTCAATCGGTTGGGGATCACGCCTCATGAAAAGGAGGTCACTAGTTTGAATCCCCCATCTTTCTCTTGTATGGACATGTAAAAAAAAAATAATAATAAAATAAATGCATGTTTTGACTAAAAAAAAAAAAGAGTCTAGAACGTAAACATTTCATCAAATCTTTTGAAATTTATGCAAAAACTATGAAATTTTTAAGCATGGATTATTAGGATTTCGTGTAGCTAACACATAATATAATATATATATATATATATATATATAAATATCATCATCATCAACTAAGATGATTTTCATGGAAAATTAGGGCTTATAAGATTCTGACCTAACAAAAATTTAGTATTCCCATTTAAAAAATATTCTCACTTACAAACACATGTATTATACCATAGGTAAATATTATTCAATAATAATGGAAAATTACTATTGTATGAACATCTTATGATTCGGATAGCTAGGTGTTAGCATCCCTAGCATTGGCCAATCCATAGGTGTTCTAAAATTATGTTTTAAAGATTTAACATAAATAATACATGTGTAAATTAGGCAAAAGTATTGGCGCAAAATATAACCATGATGGTTCTGACAACATGTAATTATAAGTAGAAATTAAAAATTGAACAGTACTATAAAAGGAACTCAAGAAGAAAGAGAATATCGATTGTCTGATTATTGCCAATCTTGTTCATAAATTTTCTTTCAAGATATTCCAGACAACTTAACGATTGATTTTCCTGTATCAGTATTCTATATTGTAGTTAACTAAGAAACTAAAATTTCGACATATGTAGTTGATATATGTACAATAAACATGATATCATTCTATCTTCATGAAAATCATGATTTATAAACTAGATTAGAAATGTGTGTTTGTGCTTTGTTAGAGAGACATGTTTTCATACAAATCTAATATTTTCTTTTTGACATGTCCACACAAGATGAGGAGAGAGAATTTAAATTAATGACCTTAATTCGCTTCATGAAACGTGATTCCCAACAGATATAATAATGTGCTATGCTTTCGGACAACATTTGTATTTCATGTATGTACAATAATTTTATATTATGAAATAATAATTAAATTTACTCTTCTAGCTTTGTCCTTATAATTAAAAAAAACACATACTTATTATATGCAAAAGGACACTATGAGCTAAATTGGTGGAACTACGTCCGACCTAATTTAAGGAAACTCTTTCCATAAATTTTTATTCTCAATTGCTCTTATATTTTTACTAACAATGGTTAGTTCTATAATTAGATGAAGGAGGCCGGTGGGGTTAAACCATAGGTCCGTACTAGTGGACTCACCAGCTACCACGACAAACTTAAATGCACGCCGTTTGATTATCTTCCAGATCCACATCATCACTTTTTATTCCCATCGAACGGCTCGACCTTCAAGGCAAACAACCACCTTAACTACATTTAAACCTTCCTCTCACATAATTGACCCTCTCGGCGTACCGGTCCTCAGAAATCAATCTCTCCTACATTCCTCGTTCCTTCGTTCTTTACCTCCTCAAATCGTACCGGCTGTATCTCGGTCGTATCGGCCCGCTCCTAACCCGAAACTTCATGGCCGAAACCCCGTCACAGACGCCGACGGAGCGCGTGCCCGACACTGACGCCCCACAGTACTGGTGCTACCAGTGCGAGAAACGCGTCGCCATCGAAACCCTACCCAACCTCCCGGACGTCATCTGCAACGAGTGCAAGAACGGCTTTGTCGAATCCATCGCTGCCACGTCACGCCCTTCGTCGGCTCCACCCTCCGGATCCTCAGATCAGGTCGACGATCCGTCTCACGGCGCACAGTTCTTTGAGCTCCTCCGCCTGATGACGCAGGTCACGCGTGACGGCGACGTGCCTCCCCCTCTGCCCCGTGACCACTCCCCCGGCGAGGATTTTCTGAGGATCGAGATCGATGGATGGGACAACGATGACGAAGAGGACGATGATCCGAACAATACGGAGTTTCAGAATCAAGGGGAAGAGGAAGGAAACGTACAGGATGCGGAAGACAATCGATTTGAGAACGAAGAACAGGAGAGTCAGGATCAGCGAGAAAGAGATGAAGACGAAGATGAAGAGGATCTACTGCGGAGGCGGCGCGATCGGCTTCGGCTTCGGATCCGGGACTTTGTGCCCCGCGCAAGGAGCGGGCGGAACCGGATCTTGGACTGGGCCGAGATCCTGATGGGCCTGGAGGAGAGCTCCATCGAGTTTCGCCTCGAAATGCCGGAATCGGACCGATACGTTGGCAATCCCGAGGACTACGTGGACCAAGAGGGCTACGAGGCGTTGCTGCAGGCCCTTGCCGAGAACGACATAGCCGCAAGGAGAGGGGCCCCACCGGCGGCCAAATCGGTCGTCTCGACGTTACCGACGGTGCAGATTGCGTCGGAGGACCAAGCTTTGGTCTGCGCCATATGCAAGGACATGGTCGGTGTCGGCGAGACGGCCACGAAATTGCCCTGTGGGCACGAGTACCACGGCGATTGCATTGTGCCCTGGCTGGGTTCCCGAAATACTTGCCCGGTTTGCCGGTTCGAGCTGCGGACCGACGATCCCGAGTACGAGGAGGAGAGGAAGAGAGTTTCGGCGAGTGCTGGTGGAGCTTCGGGTTCCGGTTCGAGCTGATTCGAATCGGTATGCTTCCTGTAATTTTCCTGTAATTTTTGTTTTTTTTCATTTTAAGTTGTTGATGAAACTTTTGGTTGTTTGCTTATTAGAATATTAGATTTGAGATGTATTTCCATTTTCTTCTGAATGTAAATAATATTTAACTCAAATGTGGTGTTGCTTATGTTCAATCTCATACCTTTATAAATAAATTAAGCTACGCTAGAGTTTAGTTTAATACCGGTGGGCTTTAGATACAAAGCTTTTAGCTCTGCGGCTCAACTTTTTCAGTCACAAGGTTGTCTGAATGTAAATACGATGACTTTTCAACCGTTTTTGTTTTCATTCATGCATGCTTTCTTCCTTTTATGAAGGGGAAAAGAGATGGGGCTGAGTGGAGAGAGTTGTTTGAACAATTCTAAAATCGTTATCTTTTAGCACGGTTTCATGGACTTGTAGTTGTGGAATATGGCAATGCAATGAGTTTTTTAGCGTACCCCAACTACCTTTCTTGTTTATTGTATGATGTCGTTTTTGCTGGTTTCCTAGCTTGTCTTTTTTAGGCCGGAGCTGTTTCCCAAGCTGAATTATCTCTTGGTGTCCTTTTTAGAAAGAGAATATAATTTCTGCTCTCATGGTGTTTTGGCTCTCAGTTAGTCAGTTATCATTGATATTTTGTAACGTGTTCTTTTTATTTTTTCTTTCTCTTTCCAGCATCGATGAAAGTGTCTGGAACAAACCTATTACCTGTATAAAAAAGAAAACTTATTGTGTGTTTGAATGTGTGTTCGTGTACTAAATCTAAAAGAGTAATGCTAAACCTACAATTCTTTTACAACTTGTTGACAAATGTAAGCATATGATTGAAGCCAATTAAAAATTTTAACACCTTGATACGGGTTAGCAAGTTGTGAAAGAGTTGTATGGGTCTAGCATTTTTCAATCTCAAATGAGAAAGCAATATGTGTATGCATGCTCTTGGGCGAAACTCAACAAACAAAAAGCAGTATGAAGTAGATGAAAGTACTAGGCAATGTTTGATCATACTGGTGATTCCATTGTTATCCAATATTTTGCATCTGTGCTGTGTTCAATAGCTGGAAATTAGGGGTTGCAGGAATATTTTGTTGTCATAGTCCTCTGTAAACATGTCTTACCCGTTTTATTGCAAGCAGGCAGATGCATTTGTAACATGGGATGGCCCTAGCTTCCTAAGATGCGGTTACTGATAAAGGAGGTCTGTTTAGTGATATTTTTATAGAATTTGAAAGCATTCAAGGTTAGATAGTAAAACATATATTTGAAATATATGCATACAAAAGAAAAGTGAGGAAGCAGCAAGCATCTTAACCTTGCTATTATACGTTGTTATTATTTTTTACTTATTTTGTGTTGCTTGACTATGAGGTACGGGTAGATAGTGACATATAGCTCCCATCTGTATGAATGAATGCAGTGAAGAGAAAACTTCCACAAAAGTTCTATACAAACTGAAATAGCAATTTTTTTTTTTCAACCAGGCTTTTGTTATTAGTGTGTTAACATTATTTGTCAATCCCAACAGATCTCTCATCTTTCTCATTTCTTTATAAGGCAGTTTTTCATATGAAATTTTTTGTATTTGAATTCATTGGTGAGAAACATAAGACAAGTTCGAATTCGATGACACTACAATAAAACATGTGATGATGGTACACCAACTGTTGTAGATTTAATCTAGAAAAATAATTATTGTATGATTTAAGAAGGTGGTAGTTCCATTAATTTATTTAACCTAAAGAAGTTCAATTGCTTGGAAACAAAAAAAATTACAATATACTGCTTGTGTGTTAAAATGGTGGACAAAAGTGAAAACTCAATCATTTGGTTGCCTGTGGTGTTTGATTTTTCTCAACTCCCTTTTTTCTGAGGAAGAGGCTTTCATCCCCTTCCGCATATGAACAGATTTCATGTTCGAAGTGCCAGCAAATTTTCTTTTTGTAACCACTTATCATTATCTCAACCTCTGGTGTGGATTTTTTAAAACGTATTGGAAATTGGGGTTTGGAGTTCCCTGGGATGATTGATTTCTTTTTCTTGGTATTGTAGTTTTTTTTTTTTTTTGCGGGGGGTGGGGGGTCATGTGACACCACATAAGTTTCCATATTCCATATTAGAAAGATAGATTGTCCACATTGAGTTTTCCGAAAGATGGATTGTTCTTATTGAGTGGGTGAATTATAGAGAAGCTCATGGATACTTTCTTATTAGGCGATACTGGTTTTTATAAGTGATTTTAGGAAACTCTAATTGCATTTGATTAGTCATTTTGAAGTGATAATGTAAATGTGATTAGCATTTTTTTGTCGTTACAAGTGAGAAAAGTAGTATGAGTACATATTCTGTAGCTAATAAATTATGCACCTTGCCTTATAAACGATTTCCTGCAGTTCTTGGAACAACGGTAGTCCTGTTTTGAGTAATGACTAATGAGAGTTCGTTATTTAGAATTAGGCCAATAGACTTGGATAACTTTGGGCGCCATATCACTGGTGTTCATCGAGTATAAATCGTCTTAGATTTTCATATTCTTTTGCGAACATTTCTTGACGGTCTTAATCCAACGACTTGGCCATCGATTACCGGTGCCAAGCTTTGTTATCCTATTGCATGTTGGCGAGTTGACTTTGGCAGCTCGAGTTTGGATTTTCCTTGAAGGCACGTGACACTGTGACCGACAGAAACTTTTCAATAATCTGTGGTTTTTCAATACCCATCTAAATGCGTGTTTGGATGAAGTAAAGGGATATGCCTTTGAATATTTGTAAGCACCTTATTAGGAACATATAATAATAATAATTATGAACTGAGACATGTTTGGTTGTTTTTATCGAGCCAGTGATACACATCTTGACCAGTGGTTTAACTTTATTAATACTATAATCAACCTCGATTTTGGAATGGCACGGCGAGGCTCAGGCTGCCAGGCAGCCCTTTTAGCTGTCAATTTTGCAGCCTCAGTGGAGAAAAAGGCCCTGCAGCTCCAGGGAGACTCCGTCACTTCTCTTGCTATTAACTACTTCAGTCTCTTTGCTGACTGGGCACATATTTTTGTGAGTCTCAGATATTCATTGGCAACTGCAGCTTGGGATTGCGTCCAAAATTCCAAGATGTGCTAATGATAGGGCACATCAAATAGTCAAATGGGGCTAATCCTCGAGAAGTTTTCGAAAGGGTTTTCACTCTCTTTATGTTGTTTTTATTTGGATCATGCACACGGAGTGCTTTTATTACGTTGTTTTTATTTGGATCCTACACACAGTGCTTTTATTCCAGATCAATTAATCACGAACAACAATTTGGCGGCTTTTGAGACCTTGCATCAGGTATAGAGTCAGAAGTTTTTATGAACAGGAGCCAATGACCAAAAATTTTTTTTGGTAGGGGTCGATAAGTTAAATTTTAATTTTTTACCTTAAATTTTTTAATTATTTTTAACCTTTTTTCCCACCTTATAAATTTTTTTTTGAAGGAAATTTTGGGAGGGGGGCTATCCTGCCTTGCACTTTATGCAAACCCGGATGTGAAGCAAAACTCGGAATGAGAGTTCTTCTTTTAATGAAATTAAAGAAAAATATATTAAGTTGCTCTATTCAAGGCGAAGAGAAATATAGTATAGTTCTCGTTCTCTCTAGTTTCTTCTTAAATAGTTCTAACTTCTAATAAGATTCTAAAAATAATAATAACAATTCTGAGAAGGCCCAATTAGTGAAAAAAACTTGCTGCCCTTACTATACTTGGCCTCACTGCAATTTGCCTTCTAAAGGTGTATTTTATGGATATTAGAGGTTAAGCACAATAATTGAGTTCGTTTGTCAAAACTTTTTTAAATTGTGTTTTTTTTTAATTAGAAAAAAGTGTTTAAATTTTACATAAATTATAAAGTAATTTTAAGTATTTTGTATTTTGAGTTGTTTGCTAATGCTTTTATTTTTTTAGTATAAAGCAAAAGGCTTGGGCTAAAAGCATTGCCAAACGGACTCAAAATTTATGAGAACATGGATGCCCACAGCTTGTTACAGCTACTAGGAATGTAAAAGCGATTGTGGTGAGCGGTTATTGGCTAAAATCGCTAACCGCAAGCTAAGATGGTTATTGAATTTTAACAACCGCAACCGCTTTTGCCTAGGCGGTTAGTGGTTATCTTTATAATCGACGGTTTGAAAACCGCTGTTTAATTTAGGCTTTGGGCCGGTTTTAGTTTGGTTTTTGAGCAGGTTTTAGTTTTTTCAAAAATAATAATAATAATTTTTGGACCTTTTGGTACAAAATTAACAAATTTAAATACAAATCCAAAATATCTATTAAAAAAAATACAAATCCAAATAACGAAATACAAACAAATCCAAAACCAAAATATTACAAATCCAAATAATCAAATACAAACAAAATTTTAATATATGTATATATTAGAAGGGTATGCGGTTAGTAACCGCTAACCCTTAAAACCACTAACCGCTTAGCGGTTAACGATTATGAATGGTTAGTAGTTGCGGAACGGTTATAACCGTCCAATTTGCATAGGCTTAACGGCTACACTCGAGCTAATCTTAAATGTAAGGCCATGATAACTTATGGCGGCAAAATTTGCGGTTATATTTTGAGTAGGACATATTTTTTTTAAAAAAAAAAAAATTGGTTGTTTTAAAAATATATGTGAGAACTTTAAAGATTTTTATTTTATGTACGTAAAATTTATATAAGTGTCAGTTTAATAGATGAACTTAAGAAGATTTTATCCTTTGAAGTACTGATTTAAAAGATTCTTCTTTGTTTATTGCATTTGCATGTCCCCCTCATGCGTATGCAACTCATGGTTGAGATGGATTCAAGAAACCATTAAATCATCACCGATTTTGACAAACTGCATTTGCGAAAACTGAGGCCCAAACACCAACCCGTTATTATCGGGCGGGTTAACGGGGCGGATATTAAAACGGAGGCCCAACTAATTAAACCCCTCCCCAACTCTAAACCCTCACACTCGTCAATCAAACACGACCTTCCTTCCCATGGCTCCGACCTTCATTTTCGAAGCCCCAAGCGACGAAGAACTCGATCTCCACTTCCATGGGAAAGGCGACGACGACGACGAACAAGAAGAAGCACAAGAAGAAGAAGAAGAGGAACGAGCACCGAACCGCAAATCTCAATCTCCATGGGACTTCGGATCCTACTCGGAGTCCGTCGCCGAAGAGCACGCCCGTCGCAGCACAACCTCCGTCGACTTCAAAATCTCCAAAGCCCTCCAAAACCGGTCCGTCGCAATCTCCAATGAAGACTCCGATAGCGCCGAGTCCGAACTCGATAAACAAGTAACTAAGCCTCTCTCTCTGTCTCTCTGTCTCTCTCTCTATCAATTCAAAATTCGTAAGTTCAATTTTTGTTTTATTATTTTAGGAAGATTATAGGCCCGAAGATGAAGATGATACGACCAGTAATGCTGGTGACAGTAAGTCTTTCTTTTCACCGTCCGATGGAGCTTCGTTTCATGCCAATTCATTCATGGAGCTCAATTTGTCGCGTCCTTTGCTTCGGGCTTGTGATGCCTTGGGTTACATTAAGCCCACGCCAATTCAGGTTTATTTATCTATTTGTTTAGGTCTTGTGGTTTGTATGTGCTTTACATATACCATGTTGGTTTTTGCTGAATTTTAGGGTTTTGATTGTAGGCGGCGGTCATACCATTAGCATTGAGCGGGAGAGATATATGCGGGAGTGCTGTTACTGGTTCTGGAAAGGTAAATTGTTTGAAACTCTATGAAACTTTTTTAATAAATAAACTATTTCTACGATCAGTGGCTCTTGTGCGATGAATCTTATGCAAAATCATTGAATGGAACTGGGAGGCACATGAATTTGAAGTTTTAATTTGCGTCAATTTAGTTGAAGTGATGGCTTTTGCAATTGTTCCCATTACACAGACAGCCGCATTTGCACTGCCTACTTTGGAGAGGTTGCTATTCCGTCCGAAACGTGTGCCGGCAATAAGGGTTCTTACTCTTACTCCTACTCGTGAGTTGGCGATTCAGTATGTGTTATTTTCCCCTACTTGTTATTTTTCATATGCGTATAGCATGTTTTTTTATGAGAAAAATTGTTGGTATTGTTGCTTTCATTTGGGTAATGTTTTGAAGTTTGAAAAATCCACTTGTGCTCAAGCTTTTGTGAAGAGATATGATTAGTCGTGCAGTGCATTAGCTTATTCCAGTTCATTTCTTTGTTTGGGAAACACTGTCGAATGTTTATGGTTCATATTTCTGCTTCAAATTGTACTGATGATTATGAAGAAACATTCGATTATGAATTCTGATACGCCACTTGGCATCTCAAGTTCAAGCCAGACACCATTTTCCCTCAGAAGGCCCATGACTTGGTCTTATACTAGTGTTAAATACCTCCTGTGGAAAAACATTTTTCTGCAAAATATGATCTTTCATAATGGAATTTGTTCTTTGGCTTACATGACTTGTCAGAGGGAAAAGAGAAAGGAAGAAAACTGTTCTTTTCGTTCACCTGGTTTGGTCCTAGTCTTAAATTAATGATTAATCAAATGCCAAATTTGTTGTGCAGGGTTCACAGTATGATAGAGAAACTTGCTCAATTTACTGACATCAGATGTTGCCTGGTTGTTGGTGGGCTTTCAACTAAGGTTTGGTCATTGATTTTTTTAATGGATTAATTTCAAACACCTGGTATGAGGTGTGAATCCATCCACCTTCTGATTGTGGCATTAGCTTTCAGTAAATACCTTGTTCTTTTTATTTCTTTCTACTTCTTGTTAGTATTTTATTTAACTTGTATGAAATCAGATCTATTTGACAAATCACAAATCAGAGGTCAGGTATATTTATATGTAGATTTACATTAAATTGTAATTCAGGCTTTTTTGAAGTTTAAACAATAAAAAAAGAATCCTCGACCTTAAGGTCAATATTTTGTTTCTGGGCTTTGTGCTACAGTAATATGCAATAAGTAAATTTAAGCTTAAAAAAGAGTACGTTTGTTCACCCTTCTGTTAGAGTTCAATAAATCAAATTAACTAGTTTGGCTACTCACCCAACATTTAAATTTAAGCATTTTAAATACAAATATGAGCACATGGTTAAAATGCCAATGTGTGTCACCGCTTAAAAGTACTTATTAACTGATAGTAAAGAAAAAGGAGGATTTATGTTTTACTTTTTGGCTTATCTGTTTCCATCAGGGATATTGCAGTAATATCATTTCTATATTAGGTGCAAGAGGCAGCCTTGAGATCAATGCCAGATATTGTTGTGGCCACACCAGGTCGCATGATAGACCATTTACGCAATTCTATGTCTGTGGATTTGGAAGATCTTGCAGTTCTAATCCTTGATGAGGCCGATCGCCTTTTAGAGCTTGGATTTAGTGCTGAAATTCGTGAGCTGGTATCTTTCTGTCCTTTTTAATGCAAAAAGTTGGAATATAGAATATGCTGTTTTATTTTTTCTGTGTTCTGATTTCTTCAACTTGAGTTCTACTCATTGATAGTCTATTAACAGGTCCGTCTATGCCCAGTAAGAAGACAGACCATGCTATTTTCGGCTACAATGACTGAAGAAGTTGATGAGCTTATCAAACTTTCCCTGACCAAACCCTTGCGCCTTTCAGCTGATCCATCCACAAAACGGCCAGCAACATTGACTGAGGAGTAATTCCTTAATTAAATGTTCATTCTACTTATCTTTAGCTAATTTTATGTTCTATTTATGCTTACAGTGTTATGTAATACCTTTCTAGTTAAAGATAGATCTCAAGCAGGGGCTTATCTTGATCAGAAGCTATTATATGAATCATCCTCTATAGTAGTCTCATATTACATTTCCATCTAACTCATCAAGGACTATGACTTCTGTTGTGTAGGGTGGTTAGGATACGCCGGATGCGTGAAGTAAATCAGGAAGCAGTTCTTCTTGCATTGTGCTCAAAGACTTTTTCTACCAAAGTGATCATCTTCAGGTTCTAACTACTGCTACTTGCAGTTAAGAGTTATTGTCTCGACGTATGAATGGTGACTTTGGTTGTTGCCTATAATATATCTAACTGGACAATCTTGAAGTTTGGATAAATGTGAAAATATTTTTACTGTGAGGGAGATGATGATATTATGCAGCAATATGAGTTCTCTTTTAAAATGCCCAGAAAAAAGAGGATGAAAAAAAAATAAAAAAATTCATGTTTTAAAATTATGGTCAACCAAAAGTTAAATGTCATTTCTAAGGTTTTCACATTGCTAGTAAATCCTTTTTCCTAGTGATGGGTTTTAGATGAGTTGTCAACTTGAATCCTATTTCTAATTACGGTCTGTCAAATGTCTTATCTTAGTATTTACAGTCTATCTTACCTGTGCTCCTAAGCCAACAAAAAAGGAAATGTTTAGTCGAGGCATATAAATCATTGCAACGAGGTGAAATATTTAGTGTTTTGGGTCAATTGATGTACTTTTGTGTGTCTCAAACTCTCTTGAAGTTTATGCACCCTTTTCCTACTGATAACTTTTTCAGGACTTGAATGATTTTTCATTTCTATTGGCAGTGGAACAAAACAGGCTGCACATAGGTTGAAGATTCTATTTGGATTAGCTGGCTTTAAAGCAGCTGAGCTTCATGGAAATCTTACCCAAGTCCAGCGCCTTGATGTGAGTAGCTTACTAATCTAAAGTACATTTTTCTTTTCTGTATTCATTATGTTACTCCTTAGTGAAGATAATCGTCCTATTTTTCTTGATGGCATTAAAATCTTGAAGCCTGTTGGAGAATGCTTTTCCTTGTCTTTTAAGCTTGTGATCTTTTTAATTTTGTAATTCTTACTTATGGTTGTTTGTGTAGGCTTTGGAACTTTTCAGAAAGCAACAAGTCGAGTTTTTGATTGCAACTGACGTGGCTGCTCGTGTGAGAACAAATTCTCAAACTTATCTTCTCTGAAAAGTGCTCTCATGCTTCCACTTTTTCATTACATAATCTTGAATTTAAAATTCTTCATGGATGAATTTATTAGTCCTTTGCCTTTTTTCTCCTTCCTTTCTTTCATGCTTTTTTTAGGCATAAATAAAATATTCTAGTGATATGAAGTTGGATAACAATAAACTGAATTATCTTATGACACTGTAGTTTGGTCATCTTTTATAGGGACTTGATATCATAGGTGTTCAAACAGTTATAAATTATGCATGTCCTCGGGATGTTACAAGGTATATACTGGACCCTTTCTCATTGTTGCCATGTGGTGATATTCACATTAGAGTTCACCTTCTGCATCCCGGTAGAAACCATTTTCTTTATTTTGTTCCTTTATGCAGCTATGTCCACCGTGTTGGTCGTACAGCAAGAGCTGGTAGGGAAGGATACGCTGTTACATTTGTTTCAGATAATGACCGATCTCTTTTGAAAGACATTGTGAGCATCATTTTCCTCCTCATATCATGTTGGGCGTATCACTTGTTTCAGTTGTTCATTACAAATTAAGTAGGATCTACTTTTTCATTTAGGATTTTTTTTTTCTTGAAGAGGTGGACTCCTTATTAGTTTCCAGTTAATTAATTAGGAAACTCTCTCTCTCTCTCTCTCTCTATATATATATATATATATGTGTGTGTGTGTGTGTGTGTGTGTAAGTTTTGCGCTTTATAGTTTCTTTTTATATTAATTACATAATAGTTCCAAAATAAGTGTCCCTTTTTGAGAATTTGTCGATAAGAAATTGATGCTTCCAACAAATCCTTGATAAGATTTACCTGAGTTATGTTTCTTATTTGATAGGCAAAGAGAGCTGGTTCAAAGCTGAAGAGTCGAATTGTTGCAGAGCAATCAATAACTAAGTGGTCTGAGATAATTGAGCAAATGGAAGATCAAGTGGCTGTGATTCTTCAAGAAGAAAGGTCTTTACCTCTGGACAACTGCCTTTGACTCAAATATTTCTAGTTTTCATGTTTTTCTTGAGCTTTTTTTCTTCTACTAGCTAGGTGTATCTCTTGTATACTTCTTGTGTATTTGGGCTACACCATCTGCGCTTTTTAATAATTTGCATTTACTTATGAAAAAAAAATTTCATTGTAAAAAATTTTCATCATATTGCTCATTGCATTGCAATAATAGATTTTTGCTTATATTCAGGGAAGAGAGAGCCCTAAGAAAAGCTGAAATGGAAGCAACAAAGGTATGTAATTTTACATAGGTGCTTTCTTTTTTTATTTGACATCATGAGGATACAGATGCTCTTTAGATGAACCTGATTTATAATGTCATTTTTTTCTATTATTTTGACCAAGTCATTGTTTTGAAAGTCTGTATTATCATTTCCAAAGCAGCCATCATATATCTATTTTGTCTCTGAGCAATTGTTATTAGTTGATTGCCGCGATGATATTATGATTAAGCTTATCATAATTGCTGCACTTCTATGATGTGAGCAGGCAGAAAATATGATTGCACATAGGGATGAAATTTATTCGCGGCCCAAAAAAACCTGGTTTCTGAAAGAAAAGGAGAAAAAGCTTGTTGCAAAGGAAGCAAAGGTTATTTCTAATTGTATCTTTTTTTTTTTTTTTTTTTTCTGAGGTCTGTAATTTTTCCACAAAATCAATTTGTGCATCTTTACCTATTCATTAGTTGGTGCATGAATGATAGGTCATCATTTTTTAAATTATTGACATGGCCAATTGGAAACTGTGTAGGTCATCTTCAGTTTCAATATGACTGGGTTGTCGCTATATGATTAAATAGAATTTTGTGACCCCAGAAAAACTTTTCACAACACAGTGATGTCTTTTCCAAATGGTGCCTATATAAGTCACAACACACTTTGATCATATTGCCATGCGCCCTTATTGGTTAGACTGTTTTACCTTTACAGGGGCTATGCCCTTTTCTCTTATTTTACTTATGGAAAAGAAAAGAGGGTTTGTTCTTTTGAAGGACCTTTTCCAATGTGATCAAAGTGTTCCTTTCCACTTCAAAGAGTAAGCAAAAGCTTAGTCATTTTTCTGTGTCTCTGACTGGCCAACTATTGTAATGAACGTCTCTTTCCCTCTCTTCTCTACTTATTCATTTTTTTCTTTCCCATTGTACCGTCTTATCTCCAGTGGAGTCCTCACTTCTACATGACTTTGTCATTTTATTAATCCAAACATTCCCTCTTTGGGTGGGTTGGAGTTTAACCAATTAAAATGCAACATCTGCTAACTTATTGGCAGGCATCTATGGGAAAAGAAAAAAATTCTGGAAAAGAGGTAATCAGTGCCCAACAAGCTGAAGACCTCAAAATGCAGGAAAAAAGGAAGCGAGAGCGTGAGGTGCTTATTATCTTGAATCTATGTTGATTTGTTTATTTGATAGTTTTTGAATGGAAACTTCTGGTTGATACAACTTGACATGTTCTTGGCTTGGTATATGTTGAGTAGAGAAATTTGCCACGGAAGAAGCGTCGAAAATTGGAAGCAGCTAGAGAGATGTTGGAGGATGAAAACCAAGTTAACAAACAAGAAGTATGTTTCTCCTCTACTTTTGTGTTAGCTTATTACAAAAGCAGCCTTTAGTGACAAAAGTTATCTGGACTAACTAAAAACAATCAGAAGCTTTGTGGGACAATTGGATGATCCAACCTATTTGGAAACTTAATATGAAGAATGTGCCTTCGTCAAGGCAATTGTCAAAGTCTGCCAATATCTTCTGCTTGTTGATCTTCATAAGTCAACATGACAACATCTGAGCTTATGATGGTCCAAGGGAACTGCCACCATTATGTGTGCACAGAATTGTCTGCCTTCCAATTTCGAGTGATATAATATAATTGTCAACTGCAACTTTTTTTCTTTTGATTTTTTTTTTTTTTTTTTTTTTTTTTGGTTTTGTTTTTTGTTTTTTTGTTTTTATGTTTTTTTATAAGGTGGCACAAACTGTCGAATATAATATGTAAGAACTGCAGGGTAACGGGAAGAACAAGAAAGAAAAAACTGGAATATCACTTGTTGACGTGGGTTACCGACGGGCCAAAGCAGTAAAGGCTGGAAAGAAGGCGCTAGATGCTGGTAAGATTGTGAAGAAGTCCGGCAAGAAATCTGTACGTCCTACCCAAAAAACTCAATCAAGGACAGAAGAGATGCAGGAGCTATTCCAGAGTGACATGAGTGAGAAAAAGCAGAAAAGAAACGTTGCTGCAGGCAAGAAAAAGTCCAAGAAATCCTTTAAGAGCAAGTCAAGGTATGAATTAGCTTGCAATCCTTTTCACCTTTTCAGATCTGATTGTTCCAAGGCATTCTTTTTGCTGTTCGAATCGGTTACGTCCCAACTTTGGTTTAAGCTGAAGTTAAGATTGAAATTGAGAATTAAGTTTATTGTGGTCGAGTGATTGCAAGATATCTATCCTCTGCCGTTTGATTGGGATCTTATGTAGATTTTTAATCTTTCATTTCTGGGCCATAATTAAATTTTATATGAATTCACATGAAATAGAAGAGTAGCTTATTTCTTTTAGTTTTGACCTTGGATTGATAGCACTCATTGATCATTCATGCAACAATGCTCGAGGGAAATTTAATCGCTTTTAATCAATTTCTTTCTCCAGGTACAAGCGCAAGTAACAATTTCAAGTTGGTGGCTAAGATTACCCATGACATATCTTCATGCGAGAGAGGATGGGCGGTCTATGAAACTGTTCATTCGGTCAACAGTGATATTTTTAGAGGAAGCGGTAGTTAGTATCAAATGCCATTTGCCCCATTTGAAGGTATGGGAAATGGGTGTTACTGCTTTAGGAGAACATATTTTACCGTAGCAACCAACTCCCCATCGTTTTTGATCCATTATTGTGACGTAGTGTTCTTTCCGAAATGTAATATGAACATTAAAGGAAAAAGATTCGGCTCCCAAAAATTTATGAAGCAAAAGTTTTTTTTCCTTAAGCTTTCATCTGGACAGGCGTTCGTTACAAAATCTATCGGAAAAAAATGTGAAATTAATCTTTGGTTTGAGGTTTTGACAAATTTTTTTTTTTTTTTAAGATGAATCAATTTTTTTTAGAAAAGCTCAGCAACGATCTACACACGCCAGTGAAAACTGGCCTAAGGTCACCTCAAACAGGGAAATAACAGGAAAAACAACTCCGGCAAGCAGGAACAAGCTCAGCTAAACAAATAAACCATACAACAACTACAACATTACAAGAGTTTATGTAAGTTCCACTGAATAACAAGCATTAGATGCTTTTCAAGATTTTTAAAAAAACCCTTAGCAAGAACTTTTAAAAGAATCCTTAGCAAGAATCCTAGTAGGCACTTTCCATTTGATCTGTTTAACAATAGCTTCTTCAGTTTTCGGATTATTGTTATGCATCAAAGCATTCTTCTGTTGACAAATATTCTGCGGTTTGAAAAGTAATTAAATACTTACTGGGATAAGAAAAAAACAAATAAAAGTTTTAATTTTTTCTGCTGTAATTTTATTGCCTTGGAAGTATTTATATTACGCTTGGTTTTACGCCATTTAATTCACCCAAATTTGGGGCGTGGCAAGTACTACTTGGAGAGGCACGTGCTAGTGTATGATAATAATAGGGGTAATTCGTTAGGTGATATTTAATATTAAAAACTTAATACCATATACAAAAATATTCAGTTCCTTTTTTTCTTTTTCTTTTTTGTCTCATTCTAATCTTGTACTCAAGGCAACAGATAGCAGAACATTGTAAAAGTGAATACATATAATGTACAACAAAAATAAATTCTTAAGTAATCAAGTTAATCTAAAGGGGAGTGATTGTTGCACTTCAAGTGCACAACAACACTCTCCCAAAGCACATGACGTGGGTCCACAATGTCATGTGCCTTGGGAGAGTGTTGTTGTTGTTGTGCGCTTGAAGTTTTTTTTATCATTTTTCTAATCTGAATGGCAAATATGTGTAACTGCAAAAGAGCGCATTATTATTTGTTTTTAACCGGTATATCTAAGACAAATTAATGCACTATATGGTAAAAATGTATCTGTTTGCCATTGGTTGATATAAAAAATAGTTGTAAAAAAACACCACCTCTCAACCTACTCATCGTGAAAACATGAATTCATTCATTTTCATCAACTTCTCTAAGATATAAAAGACAGTTAACCTAAGCAGCCTATATCACGTAATACTATCAAACTTGTTTGACCATTATTTTCAAACTTCTAAATACATACGAATTTTATAGACCCATTTCATTAATAAAACGAATAAAACAAAGAATTCGCAAAATAAATGCCACACGCGAGCTAAAATCCACAGAAAATTGCAATTATGTGCAAGTATATGTTCGAGTTTAATTACACGAAATAAAGTCACTCTTTTCCATACACAATTATGTTCCTGTCTCTGACAATCGCCTCCTCAAAGCAATAGCCAATTAATGCTAAAGTCTAATTCGCTCTTGCAACGTCAAACTCATATCCAATGTACATAAGATATTAATTGCACGATGAGGGGAACAATAGGGGCAGGTAGTATGCCTCCTCTGTAGCTCATCAGAAAGCCAAAAAAATAATGCAAATTTTTGGAAATGACGCAAAAACCGCACGCCAGATTGATTGAATAGGTTATTGAGCAAAGGCAAACAGTTCGTTTCGGGGGAAAAAAGGTTTTCTATTGGTTCAAAATGTTGTACGTACAGGATGGAGAAGGGTGAAAGGGAGAGGATCTGGTTTTCTATTAGCCACGGTTTACAATTCTCTGATCAAATACCTGTTTTTATTTTTTTTTATTCACAATACAACTCTTCAGCAGATGAGCTGAAACGCCAATTAAGAAACTACAAAGTTACTCCATTCCTTTACTGCAAGTTGAATTGATAACACGGTTAACACCTAATCTTAATAATATAGTTTGTTAGAAAACTAATAATTTTTCTCGTAACAATGCTCGCTCCTAATCATTTCTCTTAGGGCGCTTCGCGTCATCGATCCCTACAGCCTTGCTCCACATCGTCATTGATGGCCTCTTCTCTTGGTAAATGTGGAAGAAACCGTGCTATATAATTGGTTGCAAGAGAAGCTTATATTCAAAGTTTTGGCAAGAATATAATCGTCATACAGTTTTTGAAAAAAAGAATACATAACGACCAATTAATATCAATATATAACCTACTAAATAAATAAACGTAGCTATCGTAAAATAATAAACTTGATACGAAGATCGAACATTAACATATATATATATATACCGTACGGCCAGGAATGCCAAAGAAGCAGCATTAATTAATTGAAGCAAAAATCAACTGCCACTTGCCAGAGTTCATGTTTCCAAGGCAAAAACAGTGAATGACAAACGTGAATATATATATGGTGAATAGAATTTCTTCAGCGATGCCTGTTTCATTGTTTATCACGGTCAACTTCAAAGCAGCAAATAGTGCACGTATACTAGAAGCAACCAATACATATAGACATTAACAAACGTGCTAGCTTACATGTAAGCTTGGCGATTGCTGGAAGTCTCGATTCAAGCCCAAAAGCCATTATTAATTATTTAAAAAAAAAAAAAAAAAAAAACTACTACTACCATTACTCTATCAGGACCCCCTATCAAGGAAGCAAAATATAGGAGGAGACCTATATTCCCCCCCAAAAAAAAAACATGCGCCCCCTGATGTTCCCATTGAAATCAAACAAAGCAAAAGAGACAGCGGCCACAGGGTTTCGTTGGTGACAATTTGTTGAAAGAAAGAGTTTAGAGTTAAGGTATGGCATGGGGGGTGGGTTTTCATACAAAATATTTTTTGCAACAGCCCTGAGCCCTGAGCCCATCAACATATATTTCCTTAAAAAAATGCCTTCCGATCAGCCTCTTATTCGGAATTCCAAACAATCATATGCTATTTTCGTGCAATTGCTGGGCTCGAGCTCTACAAACGCTGCAAAATTTGCAACAGACTTGATTGACATTGACTAAACATTGCCCATCAACTGATCAACGTCGGTTTACTTTTCTTCAGACGCTTGAATCGCGTGGAGACACAGTCGGACCCACAAAGGGCATCTCCGTTTGGTAAATTCTGCTTCATAATAACGTCTGTCTCCTGTCATTTCACTTTTGTCATCTTCTCGTTACCTTGTATTTATTAGAGCACTAGTAACAGATGTTCTATAAATAATTATATTCTTTAAAATAAAAAAAAATAAAAAAAAATATGTAAAATTATGTAAAATTCGAGCCACACCAACTTTCTCATTTCAGCTTCCTCATTTTAGATGAAGATTCTTGAGAAACTACGGTGCTTCCCAACCCAAAAGGTTATTTTAATAAAAAAAATAAAGTTCCTCTCTCAATTCACTCCTCTTCTTCCTTTCTATCTTTCTTTCCTTCTCTTTCTTCCCGTGAATCACAGCAACCTCTACGCAATCTTCTCCTCAATTTTCCCATGAACCAAACAAAGTTGCAAACACAGATTCCCAAATCTTATTCAAATTTCTCACAAAACAACAAAAACAGATATCTCTCTCTCGCCCCTGCCGAACTCGAATCAACCATGAGTACTAATGAATTTCCGATCCTTCTTTCAACGTGAAGCCAAATAGAGAGAAATCCAAACAGAGAAGACCATGAGCACTGTCCGATCCTAAAGACACCGGCGATTTCTCGGTCGAAAATGAGTGGGCCAGCACTCTGAGAACCCCTTCGAACGCCTCTCCATCATAGTGATCGCCGTCGCCGAGAACCCCGTCGAACGCGAAGCCACGGCTCCGATCTTTAGCGACGCCACCATCCTTAAGAAGAAAAGGGTCTTCAAGGATGGCTTTGTACTGTTACCGCCATCGTCCTTGTACCTGAACTCCTTCATCGTCCACTGAGAAATTTTCATCCAGGAGGCCGAATTGAAAAATTCTGTAATACTATATTCAAAAGGCTTAAGTTACAATGAGACGGCAGTAGGCTTTATATACACAGCCATTGGTAATTCAAACTAAGAAATAAACTAAGAAATAAGCAGTTCTTCTGTCATGATTTGTTACAATAGAGCACAGATTTTCCTTTACATAATTGGTGCTGAATCTTTCCTTTCGATGCTTTGATTCTTCCCTTCTCTAGAGGATTTGATATTGAGCGGCATGCTGACCTTGAGACTTGATGTTGCCGTGGGAGTTACTCTTGACTTGAAGGGCACGTTTGATACTATAAGAGGATGGGACTTTATGCGGCTGCTGGTATGGTTGATTTCCTTCCATCTTGGTTTGTTAGACTTAGATGGGAAGTTAAGTTTAGAATCTTGGGGATATTTGGTAGCATGACATGTTGTAGACATGGAGAGATAGACTGCTGTTATAGGAAGATTTGCTGCATAATATGCAGCATGATATGCGGCTATTGGTGTGGAAGGGTAGGCTGCTGAGGTGGTTTGGTGGGCAGCATGGTGGAAAGGGGATGGTGTGCCATGTGTCCCTGCTACTGATGTGGCTAATGCTGCATATGTGGCTGCATGTGTGCCATGTGTAGCTGCATGTGTGCTGTTATTAGGATGATGTCTTGGTGATACGTTAACAGAATTGGTGTTGTTAGCACTACCGTCGTTCGTAGCCATTAGAATCAAAACGATAAAATA
The DNA here is from genome assembly GCA_028654335.1 of Alnus rubra. NCBI lineage: Eukaryota > Viridiplantae > Streptophyta > Magnoliopsida > Fagales > Betulaceae > Alnus > Alnus rubra. The sequence continues at coordinate 195,947 of JAJPGS010000204.1, read as the reverse complement.
GGGTTTTTGAGTGTGTTTGTGTGTGAATAGGAGGATTTGATGGAAAAAAACAAAACCAAAAATATGAGAGAGAACCGAGGATTTGGTGATGGAGATAGGAGATGAGCTCATGAGCGGTGGCTGTCGAATAAAGATGTTTCTGGGATAAAGTTAAAAAAGAAAAAAAAAAAAGATAAAGTAAAAGATAAAGAAATATTATTTTAACATAAAGGAAAAAATAAAGAGAAGCTGTTGTGGGATGTTTTTGTATTAAAAAAAAAAAGTAGTTTAATTCCCTAAATTTACCCTAAATTAGGGAAAATGGTTGGGAATATGTTGCTAGTGCTTATTCTCACATTGCACGATCGGGTATGTTTGGTAAGTTACTACAATTCTTTTTTTTTCTTCCTAAAAAAAAAATCAATTTTAAAATATTTTAACATTTTTCATTTTTATATCATATTAATAATTTTTTTTTATTATTCAAATAATAAAAAAATTCACTATAATACAACCATTTTTTTTACTTTTTCATATAAATTCTTTTTACTTCATATCACATCAATCACTTCTCACTACTATTAAAAAAACAAAATCCAACTCAACAATTTTTACCAAAAACCTTTCGTACTAAGACATCCTTCTACCAAGTGAGTTGTGATTTAGTAGGATTTTATAGATTAGTTTTTTTTTTTTTTTTTTAATCCACGTAACCCTCAAATTATCAGCCAATTGACAATATCTTCTCAAATTTTTAATTTAAACAATATCCCAAAACTATTAAAGATTGTCAATTTTCTTCTAATGACGAAAATATCTTTAACAAAATAAAATAAAAATAACGAAAAATTCAGAAAAAAAAGAAACTAAAACTAAAAACATAAATACATCAAGGGTGACCAAATTTAAAAATTAAGAGGAAAATTAAAAGTTCTCATTTTTTTAGAAAAATTAAAAAAATAAAAATAATTTTCTATATTTTCAAAAAAAATAAAAATTAAATTTTTTTTTTCAAATTTATAATGATATATTTGTTTTATTGAAAAAAAATGAAAAATAGCACCATCGGTTAATATGGTTGGCCTAAATTACAAATAACTCATTATGGTATAAAAAATAATTGTAAGGTCCTTGTGGTAGACGAACAAATTACTTTCTGAAATCTTTTTTCGTCCACAAACTAAACAGGAAGTCAGAAATCGTTAAGTTGCAAAGTAAGTCAAATAACAACATGACATGTGTCACTCTTAATAAAAAAAAAAATTAATATATTAAAATTTTCTTTACATTTTATATCGATCGCTCCTTATTACTATTATAAAAATAATTCACCTAAAAAAGGGGCTTACGTTTTTGAGCTGAATCGCACTTGCAAGAGTCAACAAGCATACATGAAAAAAGATAGAAGTAAATCAAGTAAATTGCCGAAGTGCAGCAACGCAATGGCTGCCACCCCAACATCACTGGATTTAGATCCCCTACAAGTGTAGTTACAACCCCTTAACTAAAGAGGACGCAAGAAAAATTGTAGGGATTGTGAAAAGACCCCTGCCCATGCAACTAGTTCGGGTAAGTGGGCCTCCTCGGATCCAACATCCCCATGATGGCTTTGACAGCCAATACCGATCGAACCAGAGTAGAGACTGAAAGCGGGGAATTGAACGTGAAATCTTTCAGCCCACAGTTCAAATTACCAAACTGAGCCTCGGGTTCATTGAGCATTGACATTGAGGACAGAAGAATTAAATTATCAAGGAAAGCCTACACATAAGCTAATTTGTTTCTGTGACCTTTAATATAAAGCACCATAAATGATAAAACTATGTAAAAAGAGGCCAGTTCCTATAAATTTCTGTGATATAAGAGAAATTACAGCTAAATGGACCAAGCTTTCTATGATTGCAATGGCCGTCTATTATGAAACACAGAAAAAGGACATAAGAAACTAAATCAAAGTTAAATAATAAACCTAATTTTTCCCTTCAGCAATTAATTGCAAGAATCATATTACATTCAAAACTCCCCCAGCTTTATTCAGTTCTAATTCCCCTCCCCACTAATTAAGGCCAATGGCTCACCAACTATTCTGATTCATTTTAGGCATCGGAAGCATCAATTTGCTTGGCTGGACCTATTGGAACTGATCCAAAGAAAGGAAGGAGCTTAAGATAAATAAAACGCTTCTATTTCCACGGTGGCTGCTGGTGTTTGTAGTTAAACGCATATGGTTCCCATCCACTATCTGGTTCCTTCCTTTTCCCACCAACCCCGGAGCTTGAAGAGGGTTGTAAGTTGGTCCTCAAATGCTCCTCCATAGACCTACCTTGACCAGGAATGAAAAGCTGTCTCGAACCCCCCAAGTCTCTATTCCCTCCCTCCATCATGAATCCGGAGTTCAGATCAAAATTTGGGCGAGACGGCCCTACACTATTTAGACCTTGCTGTACACCACCAATGCTCATGATGAAAGGCGACTGTGGGTAGGAAGGCAGAACAGCTGGTGCAGAACCCACAATCTGCGGCACAACGGGGGCTCCTCGAGAATCCACCATATACGGGATTGAGCCCGCAGATCCATACATGGCCGAGGAGAAAGACATGGTGGGCCCCGTTGCGAGTCCATTGTACCCAAAAACAGGAGAATGAGTATAAGACATTGTGGGACCCATCCCTAAAACACCCCCTACTCTTGTCATGCTAGCATCCACTGCAGGCTCCACAGACTTGCCGTTTGGCAAGGATGGAGTTTGAGAAAGAAAATCTTTTCTATTGACTTCCACTCTGGTGCCCATGATAGAAATAACAGGAGCATCTGGTTTCCATCCTCCATATACATTCCCAAATTGGGAAGGCCTAATAGGCCCGTGATCCAAAGCATCGTTCTGAATATATGGTCTGTCATTCAAATCAATGTTCCACAAAGAAGGCTGCATTGATGATGATGAAGAGGCAGGAGATGGGCTGCGATGGCTATTCCTGTTGTTAGAGAGCTGTTCTCCCATCCTCGAATCCAAGATTGGAGGATCACCATCATCACCAAGACAGTTCAAGTCCAACTTGAACCTCCCTGATCTCATTGGGCTCACTTCAACTGAAGATTCACCGGAAGGAAGGCCAGATGACACAGGAATTTGTTTTCCCAACTCATCTCCACCCTCAGCGACATTCAAATCAATGTCAAGGCAATGGTGCCTCTGCTTTGAACTATCACGGGTTCCCCGAATGGAAAGAGTCTTATCACCATCGGGAATCCTACGTGGAGATGCTGGGCGGAAGGCGCTAGTAGCAGCACATCCTTTCCATCCAAGACTCCCCTCAAACTGCAAAGGGGCTACAGGCAATCCAGGAGCTGCTGCTGGCCTTGAAGCAGAAACAAAAGAGACGGGTGTCAAGGGATTCATTGGACAATCCATTTCGTCAGAGCAGACCTCTTGATTTAGATCAAAATCACAAGGGCCTTTCTCTATGTTAACCTCTGGTTCTTGAGCCGCTTCAGTCACCTGGGAGGACTCCATATCATGTGCGCTATTTTCTGGTTCATTGTCCAGATTATCTGAATTAATTGAGCCTCCCTCCCCCTCAGGATTTGTCTCAGCAGATTGACTTTGTCCAGTTGGCACCTCCTCTTGTGGAACATCGGTAGGTTGGTCCTGCTTTCCATTTATAGAGTCTGGGCTACCTGGCTGCCTGATTCCACCCTCCGATATTTTCTCTGAAGATGAACTGAAGAATGGTTCTCTACAATCCACCATTTCTCGCTCTACTTCTTGAGCAACTTGCCGAGCAACTTCTAGAGCATCAACCATGCCATACTCAAGTTCAATATCAGACCTTCTTTTGTCAATCACGTCAGGATTTTTGGTATACATTGCTGATTTAGGAAAATCAGAAGCTTTCATAAAATCATCACCCTCATCGCTTGTATGCTCCTTATCTTCGTCAGCTTCGCCAGTGTCTTCCATCCTGGAAGTAGTGTCTAAATCCTCTGGTTTTCCTGATATACTCCCATTGGCAGACAACAAAGCATTAGAACAACATTCACCATCTTGACCAGTAGTCTTGAACGCATTTGCACTGCAACGATTTATAACTCTCATATCATCTAACCTGCTCTTAAAATCGGATGCAGGCTTCTCATTGGCATCAACATTATCCTGCAAAGCAGGTTCCCTCATAATCTTCTGCTCGCTTCCAGCTTCATCACCAGTACAAGCAGTTCCAGATTCCAATGCACCTGAGGCAGAAGAGACCTCTGTCATACCTAACTTGTCTGAGGAATTGCCGGCTTCGTGTACCTGCTTTTCACTTTTAGATGACTCATTCATCCTGACAACATCTGAAAGTACCTCATCACTGCCTTGCTTTGTAACTGTAACACTACAAGTCCCAGTAGAAGTGGTTCCTTCTGCAGCACGTAAGGGGGATTCTTCTTTTATAGAAGGATTTTCTTGCAAAGGGTTTGACAAAAGAGAGGAGGCCAAAGGGTCCGGAGGTCCATCTTTGGTGTCCTCAGGGCCTGATACTATGTGAGAGCCAGCCTGTTCATGATGATTTGGAATCTGTACATCTTCAATCTTTTCTGACTGAAGATCATCTGATCTACTCAAAGGTGACACTTCATCTCTGGCATATTCTAACACATGATTCTCTTCATTACTGATTCCTCTGGAAATAGGATTATCTAAAGCAGATTGCCCACAATCCTCTTCAGCAAGCCGTCTACTCCCATCATCAACATCCTGGTGAATTAAATCACAATCCTTACCATGCTTCCAGCTATCAAACAACATTCTTGCTCTGTCCTGAACCTTAGAGCTATTGTGGTCAAGAAGATTCTGGACAGTAATCAAAATCCCCGAAGATATTGATCTCTCATTGTCTATATGCAACGTTTCAAGTGCTCGTAGCAGTGCAGTGATTGATTCTTCTACACAACTGTCACTTGTGTCCTTACCAAACGTTTGAGCATCCTTCAACCATCTATCAATAAACCAAAGTCCATCTAACTGAATAAAAAGATCAAGACAATCTTTATTCTCTGTGGCAGCAATAGTGCTTGCAACAGCAGCCCACTGCCTGGTTGCATCGCCAACATTCTTCACAACACAATCTTTCTCCTTCTGCATTACATTGAGCAGCTCCTCAACTCGAGATGGGACAGTGAGCCCATCTTTCATCTCGGTCAACGTAAAGAAATCCTCGAGCGTCATACTGCCTCAAATACCAAGTTTCCAAGCATCAAAGAAATCCTTGTGACATCCTGATGCTTTTTCTCCCATTGGATCAGAACAATGTCCACAGAATGATCTGCAGAGCAAAAAATTACAAAAGGGGTAAACATACAATTCTTGTACAGTAAGCACAATTGCCATATAAGCACAACCCTTCTAACTACAGTGATAAGTAATCCAAAACCTTTAATATGGATCACCCAGGGGGTGGAACAAGAAACCTAAACTGGTCAGCACAAATTGCAAATACATTATGTAAGTTTAAAGAAGTTCAAAACCAATACATTTTTCGGAATCAATATTTAATTAAAAAGACTTGGTAAAAGCAATCAAGGTCACACAAAAAGATATTTTGATAAGTAATTCAATCTAATTGAATGGGCACAACCCGAGTTCACAGAAAGTATAGTCACATAAAAAATAAGAATGCTTTTATGGAAAGCAACTTAGAAATCACAACCAGGTAAACTCTCATCCTCAATTGAATTAAACCCGGAATCAAGATGAAGTATTACAGCCATGTACCAGACAGAATATAAAACATGGAACACATTTTGGCAACAGAATAAAAACTGTAGACAAGAACTGAGTTATCTTTGTTCACACAGTTCAAAAGTGCATGAACCAATGATAAGGTCAAGTTCTTATCAACAAAAGCAACACACAGGGTTTTAAAATATCAAATCAAGAGAACTAAATTTAAAAAATCCAGTTGCAATCATAAATTATGGGCATACACTTTCAAATAGCTAGAGGGCACAAGGGCAAGATAATTTTAGCATTGGAATGAAGTCCTTTCTGAATGTGAATTTTCAATCATAACTGGACAAAAGACAAAGTCAAAAAGCTTAACACCATTAAACTTACAAGGACATTCACCTATTACACACCTTTAAAAAAAACTAATTACAACATTACAAAAAAGTGTAAAGAGTAATAAAGCATAAACATTAAAATAATAATAATAATTAATTAATGACGAGGAACCCCTCCAAAGCAGGCCACTTCGTGTATCCACCCCTATCGGATAAACCTCAGACCCAAAACATAAATAAACATTAAAGATGTGTTAATTAGTTAAGCCAATACGAAGCTAGTTTTCTCCAGCTAAAGGACCACATCATCTGGGTCAAATATTTACAGGACAAAAAAAACCATTGCAGCACAATTAATTTGCCAAATCAGTAAGTAGAACGTTGAACATAATAGCTGCCACAACCCAACTGGTGGATGATACATAAGGAGACTACATGCAAAATATGGGAGAAAAATAACTAACAAAAGAAAATTCTACATCTGACAAAGACAAGCCCAAACTTTTGACCAATTAACAACCTTTGGAAGAACACCACAAAATGGTTGGAAAAAAAAAAGATAATAAAAACAAAGTTCTTATATTTTATACCAAGAACATGACCGTTAAAACATATATCAATCATAATGATCCTCCTAAAAGCACTCGTAGCAGATATGAGAACTTGTGGTTGTCAGCACTAGTTGAATTCCACATATTTAACTAAAAAACGGGTTTTATTCTCTATAACCACCCCTCTCTTCCCCAAACATAAAAAAACTGTCCTCTCACTTGAAACATTGCTACCTCTGGACATTGTCTAATTACGAACCAAATTTAAAAATCGTCTTTACGTTCTCTTGGTCAATGTTGGGCTAGTGTCGAGAGCAATAAATAAGAGCCTTCAATGTACAATGTAATATTATATGGAGATCGGTTGTCCATTGTCTTCCTGGGAGGTATTGGAAGAAGTGAAATACAAGGGATTGAAAGGATATGGAGCTCTAAGATCTTAAAGAGCATAATGTACGTATTTTGTTTTTGCGGGAGACTTTTTTGGGCTCTTTGAATATTTATCCTTAGCTATCTTTTCGGGCTTTTGTAGACTTAGTTAATTGTGTCTTTCCCTGTACTTAGCTAGTTAGCTTCCATCTTCTCTTCCTTCTTTAATTAGAAACAAGAAATTATAACCCAATGGAAAAAATAAAAGAATTTTCAAATGAAAATGATTTACGGCCATGAAGTAATTATATAAATGAAGAAGAAAAAAATGTTCTGGAACCTTTTCCAACTAAATATTTTTGTCAAAAAGACAAAAACCAAGAAAATCACACTGACAAGTAAAACCAAAACTATCTATGGTAATAAATAGCTTGTAACATCAACAGAAGGTGGAAGGGCATATATGTGAAAGAAAATATGATATTTCAGTGAAGAAGCTCAACTATTTGTAATGAAAACAACCAAGTTAATGATTGGCGAAGACAACAATCCTTTATTGTGAGTCAATAGTTATGAAGTATGTTAACATGGCAGGCACTAGGTAAATGTAATCTTGTTAGGTAACAATCTGAACATGGATAAGAAACGTAAAACAATACTGGGAGTAATAATATTTGTCAATTTAACTACTCATGATCCCAATAATCTTGAGCAATTTGGATTATGTGTATTATGATCCACTTCCTAATGTAGTAAATGTTCTGTGCTTTTGGATGAAAAGATTAACAATAATATGAAGAAAAAAATTACTGAATCAAGGCTCATACACACACAGAACATGCCCATTAAACCCCCCCCCCCCCCCCCAAACAAAAGAAAAGAATCAAGGCTCATGCAAACCAATCATTTACACATAGTTTTTCACTGTTCCAAATAATATTCATCACATTGTTGGTTGGGGGATACAAAAAATGAAGTAGGAAAAGAAAAGGTCACAACTTTTAACAGAATTCTAATAATCAGATAATTCAATGCCTGTTGTAGATTTACAATGTCCATAAAATCGAACCTCAACTGCAAAATAAACAGTAATTAAATCCTGAAGGGCCACAGAGGCACCAAATCAAAATCCCTCAAGCAAAAACTATTTGAACAGAACGATTAAGAAAACTCAAGTCTTACTAAAACGAAACCATAATTCTAAAACAAACAGCTCGAAACCATACCAAAAAATAAAAACTTTCACCTTCTCTTCCATAATAGCTTGAAGCAAGAAAGGGAAAAACAAAACAAAATAAAAAAACACAAATTACCAGAATCATAGGGTACCAAACCCTAGAATTCAAAAATAGCAGAAAAACGTGCACGATGAAACTCTGGATTATGCCTTTCCGACTGAGTAGTGGTGTGCGCATAAATAAATTCGTGAATCATATAAAAATTATATTAATTAATGCTCTGAAACAGGTGATTAATGACGCTAATAATTGGAAATTAATAAATAACATAAAATTAGAGAATGCAAAACAGCAATTAATTACAATCATGGCAAATAAAACTCATTACCTTCGTCAATGAATTCGAAACCCTAGCTCCGACTGAGTCTTCACACGGAGAAGCAACCTCAATTCCCTCACTCTCTCGCGGACTTTCTCTCTCTTACGGTGCTTTCTCTCTCTCTACAAAACCCTCGCTTTGTTCTCTGTGAAGTAATTTTTTTTCGAACCAGAGAGACAGAGAGCAAAAACCTCTCTAACCTTGTTCCTCGAAAATTGTTATTATTATTTTTTATTTTTTTTTGTTTTCAATTAGTTTTTATTCTGTTTAATTTTCTGCTTCGGTTTTAGTTGGCTATTGGTGAGCTACACGTGACAAGCGTGCGGTCGAGCCGCGGCTCGGGGAGGGCCGGCTTAACCGGTGAACCGATAACGTAGGTTTTTGGGGAATTCGAAGACGAGAAAGGGTGGGTGTGCCCAAAGGGGTTACAGAAACTGTCAATTCCCGTAGTGCCTTTTGTGGGCCTTTTTGTAATGAGGTTTTCGGAGAAAACGAAAGGGGCATATCGTTGTCACTGTCACTTGGTCCCCATATCAGTCACGTGCGGTCACGCCTGCGTTTTCTTAAGAGAATGGAGGCTCTATTAGTTAAAAACTTTTGTTACTTATATTTTGTTTTCTTCCGTTCACAAAAACATATACATACCGAATAACAAAAGAATTCAAAATTGTTTTCACACACATATATATATATATATTATATCAATATATTTTCTTAAACTAAAAACAAAAAATACCCCAAAACACATTAATGAACATACTCAAAATTCTTCAACCATTGGTTTCAAGTCCATGAATGGACATCAAGTATTGACACAAGTGTTAAATATTATATTTATATTTTTATTCAACAATGTTGATGTGAATTCTCAAGTAATCATTTGATTATTTTTTAAAAAAAAAATAATAATTAAATTAATAATTAGTTAAGATTGTCATATTATTATTATTGGACAATTGTTAGATAAATATATATATATATATTACAAGTGTTTGGGTTACAAACTTTTTTTTAGAGAGGTTTTCTCTCGCTTGAATGAGCTCTGCCCAAATCTACATACTTTTATTCCTTAAATAGACTTTTTTGCTGCTATATAGCATTACTCAATAACAAACAAAAATTTATATATTTAATGTACTATTTCATAAGTTTTTATTTTTATTTTTTTCAAAAAGAAAACAATATTGGGAGATAATATGCCCGAATTAGCGTTTTTAATGTACCTTATGTTTATACACTACATCAGTCAAGTGGATCAATTGCAACAAATGACAACAAATACATGTAACTATAAAATTCACAGAAATTGCAATTATGTTAATATATGTATACATACACAATTATGTGTCTGTCTTCAATAATAAGGCATAGATATCTCTAAAACAATAACCAATGCTAAAGTTTAATTCACTTTAGCAACATTAAACTCGTATCCAACCTTTATTTTATAAGCTCTTTCCTCTCTTCAAGAGATAGACCCTTTTGAAGAGATGTGCTGAATTAAGCTTGTAAGACTGTCTGTGTCTATTTCTTTCTCATGAAATATTTCTGATGTATTATGACTTTATCTCATTTTCTCTTTTCCCTATAAATAAAAAAAAAAAAAAAGAAAAGAAAAAAAAAAAAGAAAAAAAAGGTAAGGCCATAGGTTTAGATCGGCTTACTCAGCGCTTAGGCGTAGCAAGGAGAGATGAGATAGCGTGTCCATTGATTGCCTGTAATTTGCCTGCATTTTTCTAAGATTAAATATTATTAATTATTTTAGGAGAAACGCCCATGTTCAAGTTGTGAGCGGGCGGGCTGGGCTTTAAAGGCTTCGGAAACATAATTTGAAATGATTAGGAAAATGAGCTCCCAATGTTCTGACAAGACCTCATAAAGTTAATCATAAGAGGGTGAGAAAAAGAGATAAGAACAAAAGGTTTGAACTAATCGGTTGGGATTGAGACGTTGAAACTTTGAAAGCAGTCCTAATCCCTTTCATTAGTCCCAAGTCTTAACCATCCCGGTGGGCTTAGAATATAACGCAAGGTTTATAAAAAAAAAAAAAAAACATTAGGATGGCGACCTCACTACACCGGGGACCACAGGGTTCCCCATAGGACCAGCACACCTGGCACAAATTTCACATGCATTGAATCAATTGGGTTGAAATTTCCCAGCTTCTCCAATTCTCATTGTTAACTAATAAGTTGTTCAACTTTCACTAAAACCATGTCTTTTCTTTTTTTCTTTTGCCATTTTTTCAGGGGGTTAGGAGGCTACAAAGACAACTACAATGAGTCAAAAGTAGTAAACTCTTCATTATCTACCGCAAGAATCAAGATCTCTTATAATTCCTACCCAAAATAAAAGGAATTGACTGAAACTATGAGAGGCCGTCAATGGGTTGGCATGTCCAAGCAAATGTTTTTTTTATTCAAGCAACCTATTCTAACAAGTATGCTCTCTGGTCCAACCAGGGAGCCCCAACATGATGCAAAAATGTGTTATCAAAAGCCTCTTATAACCCTCTGTCTGATTACTGGGAGCAAGGAAAAGAGTAATGCTACACACTCTCTCACTTCTCTACTTATTTCTCCACACCCTTAAATAGCTTTTAAAATAATCATTGACTTTAATTACCAATTATAGGAAATTTCAATCCAAGCCACACCGGCTAAGATAAAAGAAAGTGTTTTCACCAATTTTGGGCCGGCTAAGAGGATGGTTGCAACCTAAAAGAGTCCATTTCCAGATGACCCATCGTCTCTCATGTTAGCTTCAGCCCAACTGCAGATGAGACCTCTTCTTGCATCAGCCGAACAGCAACTACCAACATTTTAATTTAGTGTTAACTGACGCGTCATTGAAAATGACCATTAGATTTTGAATTCATGAAAATATGTGTAGCATTTTTCTTTAATTTAACTAAAGTACAGGGCGAAGGCCCAATTGACTGATATCAACTTTAGAGCTTAAACCAGATTACATGCACAGCCCACAACTTCTTAAGCTCTATATATTGTACCGAACAAAGAAGAACCCATATGCAGAGAATAACAGCCTACATCGAAGCCCACAAGGAATACAAGGTCTATAGACAGTCAATCAAGTGCTTGCTATTATAAGCAATAGAGAGGATAAAGGAATCTTCCGAGTAATAAACCTAAAGCATGAAATATGAAGATGGGAGAGTCCCGCGTCAGGGAGTAATGAAGATGGGAGTGTGTAGAGTGGGTGTTTGTCTAGCATTACTCTACGAGGGTGGTCAGAATAATACAACAAACGTATTAATAGTTATTATGTAACAACCTTCTATTTGGAACAATAATGGTAACTGTTGTGGATATAAAAATAATCAAACAATTTCAGCCTGCAACAAGGCAAACATCCGAAAACCATATTGAAAGCCTCTCACACCAAAAAGAGATACTCTCCAGAAATCAGGTAACCCGTGTCCGGTCATCCGAACTACTGCATCATTTAGCAATACCAGTCTAGTTCATATTTAGATATATAGGCCCAAAAAATGAAAGCCCCACCCCGCCTATACAAAAAGTGGCTGTACAATCCTAGCTGAAAGAAAAAGGCCTTCTCTTTTTTTCAGCTAGGATAAAAGGGTTGCTATATTAGAGGCGAAGATCGCTCTTAAGTAAGCGCAGGAGAGCGATTCTGCCCTGAGTTGTTTTTTTTTCATCTGCAGCCAATTTCCTTCCACCTCGATTTCCCTGCAAATGATATGATAGAAAATCTAATAAAATTTTAAAGAAAACTTTTTTTGGTCTTCCTTTAAGCAAACAAACAAGAAAATAGAGGAACTGTCAAATTTACCTTTGGTTTCTCAGCATCGTCTTCGACGTCCAAAGTAGTGAAATCCCTTAGCAATATGGATGAGGCAGGCGCAAGTCTCCTAATTTTGACAATGAAAGACAAATAGATTTAGCAAAGCAAAAACAAGCAACAAACCACAGTTATTGTTTGGCTTAGGACCACAGAGAAGCAAGGTTAAGATGGAACCCAACCCCACTGACCTTTTTGGTTTCTCTGCCTTGCAGGAAACATCAACTCTTGGTTCAATATCTGGCAAATCAACAACGTCGGATTCTTTGGTAAGCGTAACATCTTCCTCTTGTGATTGAGGTGGATCCAACAATTCCTATAAACATCAGAGAAAAAGAAAGAAAGAAAAAAAAAGTAGAAGCAATTTTTACAGTAAAGCCTTGCATCATAATTCATACAAAATTATATTCCATTAAAAAAATAAGAATTTTAGAGCTCAAATTTTTCTGTGATAAATCATCATCTCTTTCAATTCTATAAAAGTAAGCTTTCATCAATTTAAACCTCAAAATAAACTGAAACAAAAAGATTTTAGCGTGCCGTTAACCAGGATAATCACTTAGGGAGATCTCACTTAAAAATATAATGTATATGCAAAGAAATAGCAAAAAACTAAGAAAACACAAACAGCTTACCGTTGGTTCTGTTACCGCATCCGCAATATCCAATGTACTGCAATCCCTTGGTAATCTGGATGAGGCAGGCAACAGTTTCCTGATTACTATAACATTGATCTTAGACATGAACCCACCAAAAAAGAAATGATACAAATGCATCATGAGAAACTCTGTCATCAGCATTGAGGTTCAAGGACAGCAAACTACGCAGATAAAATTTTAAAAATGCAACACCCCACTGACCTACTTAATTTCTCAAAATTCAAGTCTTTACAGGAAGCATCAAATATTGGTTGACACTCTGGCACATCAACAGTGCTGCATCCTTGGGTAAATGCGACATCTTCCTTAGGTGATGGTGGCAGATGCAAAGATTTCTAAAGAAAGACCAAAAAGAAAAGAAGAATAAAGAAGCATGAAACCAATTTCTACATTAGAGACATACCTCCACAATTAACAGTACTGATTTTTATTTATTTATTTATTTATTTTAAAAAAACTCTCTAATTAGATCAAGTTTTCTATTAACAAATCAATAATTTCTTTTCTGAAAGTGTTAAATTATCTTCATCAATTAATGCCTCAGTTTATTTTATTGTAACCACAAAATTAACTGTAGATAAACTTTTAAATTGCTCATTAGAGAATGAGAAGCTCAAACTCGAAAAATGGTTTACGGTTTTAAAAAATAGAAACCATTTTACGGAAATTAAAAAAAAAATAAAAAAAAATCAGTTGAATCATAAATGTTTTTGGTTGACCATTATTTTCCATCACACCAAATACCAAAAAATACGAAAAATATTTTTCAAAACTTATTTTACGCTGAAAAAAACGGAGCCTAAAGCAAAACAAGAAAATAGACATTCCAAAAAGAAACCTGAGGAAAAAGGCATCATTATAATTCAAAGCATAGGACACGAAACAGAATTTAACCTCATCATCCTCGGTAAGCAGCTGGTCCAGCTCCACTGATGAACAGCTGTCATTTCTAACCATGCCATGTGATAGCGAATAGCTGATTGCAAAATCTGAAGGCCATGAACTCATTAGTTACAGATAGAAACCATGCTGAAAAATATACTAGTAGGTGCGTAAGCATACTTTGATCCCAACCACAGTATTGGGATCCAAGTCCGTTTCAGGACAACTAGGCTACCAAGTAAACAAAGCCCATTCTATGTCACATGCCAAAATTCACAAAACATCCAATAATTAATTGCTGACAGTAAGACTAAGATACAATAATTGCTGACAGTTCTAAAGCAAATAAACATAAAATTGACGATTACATCTGATAACTAATTGATTTTAACTTGTAAAGCACTTTAAACAGATCTTGAAACAAAATGTTTGGCTTAAAAAAAAAAACATTTTTTAACTAAATTGAGGGCATGTCCTTATCTCCTCAAAGATTCTATATGCATAACATGTTTTCATCCAATCACATTATTTCAAGCCAATACATTATGGACGAGACAGGTTTGGTATCTAGATTCTATAAATTAACCGTATTTCAAAAGAATTTGAGCATTTAACTGCTTAGATTCTAAATGTTTACATATTGTAGAATAAGCAGTCATTATAGCATAATATGCAAACAAAAGCAAACTTTCTAAATCAAACCTGTTACTTCAGCATTTGAATAATTATCCTCGATTCCCGAATATTCATTTAAACCCTCTGTGTTGTGTCCATTCCCAAGAAAGATATCACCTATCTGATTACACAATATCAAAACTAGTTATATTCTCAGCAATTCCAGACATACATAAGAAAAAATATCATATTCTTCCTATCCTGATGTAAGATATGCCCAAGTCCAGCACTCATACCTGAAAATTCTGCTGGTCAGAGTTTTCAACACAAAAGCATGAAGCATTAGCCGCATCAACATCAGAGTTACTCACCTAAAAATTTGGGAAGAACATCCATTATATCAAATAGATTTCCTTAAAAGGGGACACTGCTAAAAAATATGCACTGAAACTACCTTAGAGTGGAATCAAATTCTAGCTCATTGTCAAAACATTCCAATTTACTTAAAAAATTTAAAGAAAAGACTCCGCCTTTCTCTGTGAAATACAATTTAAATACTATTATATTTACTAAAGCACCCCCAAAAAAGTAGCCATAATTATAACTCCTTGATCCCCATGAGATAATTGACGATCATAAAAGAGCCAGGTTGGAACTTATTGAAAGAAAAAAAAAGTGCAAAGATATTTGTACCTGAGAGAACACATCTTTATCCTGTCCTGGTGAGGAGCCACACTTTTCTAGAGTGCCATTGCAATAAGATGCATTGAGGTATGAAGATTGAAGATCCACATTTTTCTGAACATTAAACAAAATCTTTGAATATTAATTAGTTTTTCAGTGCATAACTACACGGATATCATAAGTAAAGCAAGAAAGTGAAATATAACAAGAAAGTAGGAGTTCCAAGAACATATACAAAAGAAAAATGAATAGCACCATTAAAAGGAAGAGGGGCAGAGAGAGAGAGAGAGAGAGAATCCACTGGCAAACCTCATCAATATTACTAGATCCACATCCCTTTAAGTCTACTTTGGATTCAGAACTAGTGCATAGCTTAACTAAGGAGCCATCCTTACGAAGTCCCTTGGAACAAGTACTGCAGGACTTCAAATCCTCCAGCTCTTTTCCTAGCTCAAGATATCTAGTCTTTTCATTGCTAAGGTTTTCTTTGAGACTCTGGATTTCACTCTCTGCCGCCTGATTAGAACCAGAAATTTTGAACAGATTATGCTAGTCAGTTTATTACTAAAAATTGCATTGATAGAGATAGCAAAGCAGTATAACCAAAAAAAAAAACTTAACATGAAAATGCTAATTGAAAAGTTTTAAGCATAACATATTATCAATAAATTAATACCTCGAGTTTTTGTTTATATTGCTTCAAGACATTCCATAGAGCTTTAGCAAAATTCTGCATTATCTGATGGTTTCTCTCTTTCTCTGCCAAGTCAACAAAGTCTGATTTTTTGGTTGCATTTTCACTAACATCCAATCTGCAAATTCTTGAGGCTTCTGAAAAGATATAACCAAACATGTTGGATGTTCTAAGGTAAACATGACGAAACAGGTCAAGGCACTAGAACAATGTGAATGACAGACAGAAAAATTTTAAATAATAACTTGATGCATTTTATACAACCTTCCGTAGAAAGCTTGTGTTCATCTCCAATGCTCTTTCCTTCTTCAAACTGAAATCAAACCAACGTACAACACAAAATAGAAGTAAGCCTAAATCAAAGGCATATTCATTATAACAATTTGAAAGTAAGATCACCAACGTGATCAAGTAATGATTCTCAGGAACCAAATCCAACAGCACACATGATGAATAAGGAAATCCATTTTCAACCATGATGTGGACCAGAACATGAGTTTCAAGTTTCAACAGGGACATGGGCGTTGCCAAGCAAATACTAAAGATTTAGACACTGCATATGCATTTGTTAATATTAGACATACATAAATAAAGTATATTTGAATGTTTATCAGCATACAACTGTCGATATTAAGAAAAAAAAAATCATAAAACTAATAACTACTTGAAGAACATATAACTCCTTTTCATTGAGCACATCTTAAAGGTAGGGCGAGTCTTTCCTTAGTGTTTGCACCAACTTTCAATTGGGAAAGAGTATTACATACCATACTTATTAGTACCAACTACCAACATTGAACAACTATCAGTATGTTGCTTTCTAACATAATCCAACAGATTTAAATGACAAGGAAATCTATTGTAAATTTTATATTCTAAGCTCAGAGAAAAACTACTTCTAAATTGCAAGAACATATGGAGAGAGGGATATATGTTTCAGCTTGGCAAGAATGGTCGCAGCTCAGCATTGTAAGACAGAAAATTGGAATGTACAAACGTAACAAAAAGATAAAAACACTACTTGACCATAAATTTTACAATGTAATGGAATTAGTTTCAACAACAAACCAGGATTACCTTCTGAACTCAATATAACATATGTCCATTTTAAAAAATAGAACAATACATTCCATGCTATTCCAGATCATATGATATAATAGACATCAAAAGAGAAGCCTAAACTTTAAAACTGTACATGTGACACTTGGGAGCAAAATTTCATCAAATCCCCTGGGACTTAAATTACATTTTAAGAGCCCCAAGCAAAGAAACAAACTTGACAAATTACACTGAGGCAACCAAAAATAAGGGAGGGAAAAAATTAACTGATGTAAGTAGTACGCAAAGAATTAGAACCTAAATGGGAAACATTTAGCACTCCAAAAAGGATGAATAAAATACCACACAAGCTTCAAGGCCGCTAACTTTCATTCTTTTCGGCTGTTCAACTGTAGACAGTGCTTGGAAATGCCTCTTGTTACAATGCATAATGGAAGACTCCTCATTATTATTGAATCTAATATTATAAACATTAAAAACAAATTAAATAAATAAATAAGAAACTTGACAGTTTAATCAGATTGATGGAAAAAAATGTGCTTATTTTACTTGATTTTCATGTATGGTGAAGCTTGTTTTAGCAGGTAGGATGTATCGAGATAGTCATCTGTTCCTGCTCGAACTGTTAAAATCTGCAAACACAACAAAAGAATGCATGAGATTTTTTCAAAAGTTCGTAGAAAAAAATTGGAGTGCAAGCTTATTTAAGATTATTAAATTGGCAACATAAGATCTCATCAAACAGGAAAGCACCATTAATTATCCACGGCTTTAAATTGAATTTGTAGCTTTATAAAATTGAACTTTTGGGAATCAAAATTTACATACCAATGCCATCCGCTTCTTGCCTTCCAAATAATCTCGCAGGTATTTGGTTAACTGTTCAGAGAAAAGGTAACAATTGTAGCATATGTTTGATTCAGAGGAATTGTGTTAAAGATGTCAAGAAAAGACCAAGACCAGAAGACAATGTGTAACATCAATTCCTTGACAATAAGAAACCAAAGGGTGTCACTCCTTCAAAAGAAGATGCATTGGAGGAAAAGAATTGTAAACTCAAAGCTATAAAGGACTGTAACATATGAAATCATTATAAAGAAGCATTACCAACGAGTTCTGGAAGTGCTTCTGCAATGGCTTCTTGGGGTTCTTTTGGTGCTCCAACAATGACTGGAAACAAAGAAAACAACAACTATATTACATGCACAGGGAAGAAAGGGGGGGGGGGGGGGGGGACGAACAGACAGATAGAGAGTATAGGACTAAAACATATTGAATTGTTAAAATAAAATAACTAAAAACAAAATGAGAAGCAAATATAACAACAAAAGATAATTATCAAGACCATAACATGGACGACAAGGAGATCCATGAACTAAATTAAAGATACATACTCTTAGGCATAGGCCAAAAACCATTGATGTATTGTTGATAAAATTACTTTCAAGCAATCTTGCCCCCTGCAAATTGATAGACTAAAGTTAAAATCAACACATGCGTGACCAAGGTTGCAACATTATACACGTGACATTTACCTTTCACCGCTTAAGACAAACTCATCTGACCTCATTATGAATTCCTAAGGTCATATTCTAAATGTGTTCTCTCCAATGTAATGTTGGATTTTAAGTTTGCATTCTGTTAGTTCTATTATTGTACTGGGATTCAAAAAAACATAACTGAGAATGTCATTCCAATAATTACCTAAAGTTCCAATGCTTCAATATTTTGCTATGTTGAGAACATCACTAGAACAATCCACATCCAACAGGACAGAAATTTAGACCTGAATCCCAAATTAAAACTTTAATTAGCCCAGCTCCAAAAAACAACTATCTGTAATATTACAAGTTTAAAACCCCTTGTGAGCTCCAACCCTTAAATATTATCCAGTATTATTTTGGAAACCACAAGTTACCAGAATTCTATGAGAGCAGTCATATAGCCAGTTATCACCATCCCCTAGGGTGCATCAATAAAAAACCCCACAATTTTCAACTATTACCAATTACTAGTTTCATACGGACAAATCAGCTTATTTTAAAGGAAAAGTACCTGATTTCCAGTCCTTTTTTCTCTTTCAGCTCCAGCAAGGTCAACAATCGTTAAGACAGCATTGTTATTAACTTCACCAACCTTGTAAGAAACACTGCTTATGTTAATGATGCACTGCGACCGGCTACAAGCAAGTAAAAGAGAAAAAATAAAATAAAGTTATATTTTGTAAAATATTAACAATCTGATTCCTGCAATCAATTGAAAAAAAAATGAATATACTCATCATTTAGTTTGCAACTCAGTTCCTCAAGAAACAAGTCCAGAGGAGAAAAAAAGAGAAAACATATCTATATTCCATAAACTCACAAATCTATGATCATCAATAAAAAAAATATATAAGATTAGTTGTGCTCATATAAAATCTCAAGAAATATTGATAAGGTACCTGTAAGACAAACAATTGGGTATATACATACATACACCTTGATGGCGATCTTAAATGAATAGAATACGCTGTCAGCTTATTGTTATCATCTCAAATCTTAAAAGCTGCTTAAAAGAGAAATTAGCATAGTACTCTTAATCAAATGAAACTGTCAATGAACATTTTTGTAAAGCTACAAAAACATTTCAGTGACTTATAGATCTTCCAAGCCCCATCAATCAAAGTGGTAAGAGCACATCAAGTGATTCTTCAACTTTGTTTTTAATCATGATCCATTGATGATGGTAAAGTTGACCTACCAATTACATAAAATTGTAAACAATAAAATGATTATTGCTCAACTTATTGTATGTAAGTCATATAAAAGGTTATCTCATTATGGATAAATTCCAGTCTGAAGCTCCTAACATCACACTCAATCAGTCATGAGGAAAATAATTTGTAATACCACTTTAGGATTCAGCTGGAAACCCCTTTTTTTGGCTGAATATGAAATAAAGCTTTAAATGTGAGGATGATGTTTCATTTTGTATACTTCTTGTGTACTAAGAGATGTCTTGCGCTTTTAACACTATATGTCGATTACTTACAAAATAAAATAAAAAAATGTGAGGATGATGCTCAACAGACCAGACAGACTCTACAGCTGAAGCATAATACCATCTGACAAGACAGCAAAAACCACCTAGAATAACATGAATTAAAGGTCAAAAGAATCATTGTATCGCTTTCTCAGCCATAAAGCTATTTGCAATCCTTAAAACTCAATTTTTGAAGATAAGATGATTCTTAGCTTTAATATCTGGACTCTTCCATTTTTTAAGCATCAGAGGCAGAAAGGGAAAGTCGGTTTTTTTGCCAGGATACCTTCAACGAAGATTTCCAATCAATTCGCTATACAGAATTTGGCAATCAAGCATCAGTGGAGATCCAGCTAGCTCTTGACTCCACCCCAGAACAAAGAAACCCCAGCAAAAAACAATTGAATGTACTCCAGAAACTGTTCCATATTTCTTATCTATTTCAACTAGAAAATTCAATAACAATAGCAGGGAAGAAGGAAAAAAAAAAACATGGTTTGGTTGCCATGCACCTTGACTGGCTGTTTGCATTTGTCATTCCCGTGGCACGTTTTAACATAGCACAAGCTATTAAAGATTCTGCCTGTCCAGCGTCAGAGACAACAACCTGTTTACATTAATGGAATAAACAGACAAGTCATTTTTATAGTCTACCCATAATCAAAATGCATTTTAGATATACTGTACGTCAAAAAAAGAAACTAGACAACATACGACAGAAACAGCTATGAACCTCTTGAAGGCCTTTTATAGTTGATTGCTGCATGCTCAAATCGGTTCCCTCCGGTGACAAATCGCATACCTTCTCTCCTTTCCCTCGTTCAGAATATATTTCAAAAATAGATATAGAAAATGACCTGAAAATATATCGTATCAGATTTATTCTTTCTTTACAACCTTCAGTCCCTCCACACGTATTAACAGTGAGAATAATCGAACTTTGAATATTCTGATAATACTACTATATCTGGCAAAATTAACACAAAAATCCCACATTCACAATGCAATGGACCCTAACAAATTCACCGAATTCTCAAAAACAATCCAGAAATCTATAAAAAGCTTTGAGCACATATTATTACATTATCACTGGTTACCTCGACGACTCGGATCTTCCCTCGGACTGCTTGAAGATCTGTTGAAGCGCAACCGGTACCATACCAGGTTCCCTGGGACTCCCGAAGACGGTGTGAGTCTTGCCAGAGCCACTGGGCCCCAATGCGGCAAGCATTCCACTCTTACCCTTCAAAAAATCCTCCACCAGAGGCTTCACCATTCTCTCGTACACTTCACCCTGTGTTGTCAATTTCGAAACGATGAGTTTTATCAGATTCTTTTAATTTCCGTGCATTTTCTCGGTAACCAAACAGATCAGCGAAAAGAAAAAAGGCAAGAAACCTGAGGCGAGTCGGCCGGAAACACATAGGAGAACCCTTCGTAAACCTCGGACTTGATCCGCTTCGATTCTTG
Source organism: Alnus rubra (assembly GCA_028654335.1). NCBI lineage: Eukaryota > Viridiplantae > Streptophyta > Magnoliopsida > Fagales > Betulaceae > Alnus > Alnus rubra. The sequence goes on along the minus strand of JAJPGS010000204.1, from coordinate 174,536 downwards.
TAGGGCTAAAGGCGGCGATAGTGTCACAGAGTGAGAATCACTGACAGTTACACAAGCTTCACCACTGTTCTTCTTCTTCGCGTTCTTGTCCCTCGACGCGGACTTCTTCGCCGGGTTCTGGGGCCACGCGTTCTTGGCTCTCGACCTAGGGTTCTGGTCCCTAACGCTGCCGTTTCTGCACGAAGGCTTGGGTGGCAAAAGAGGCCGAATTCTAAGGTAGACTTTGATGGTATCGGAGATTGGGCCTTTTGGGGACGAGGAAGAGGGATCTGATTGATGCGGGTTTCGGGGCTTTTCGGGAATTTCCATTGAAAGAATGTCCTGAATTGGAAATGATGGAATGGCTCGCGTGGTTGTTGAGGAAGACGAAGGGACTACTAGCATTTGGGGAGCGTTTGTGGAAGGTGTAGCCCTCGCCTTCCGGGGAGGGTTTCTCCGAACAGTAACCGTGCCCGGACATGGCGTAGGGCTTTTCATCTCCATCTACTCTCCCTGTGTCTCTCCCTTTTGGGCGCTGTCTCAAATGGCGGAAAAACACGAAGTTTGAATTGGATGAAGGATGACCAAGTAATTTTACTTTGTGGAATACCCGCTCACTTCCTACTTTCTTTCTTTTGAAAATATGAAATTTGGTCCCGAAATTTTTATGCGATTTTAATTTAATTCTCAAATTTTCAATTTTAACAATTTGACTTTAAGTTTTCTTTTAATTTTAAATAGGTAGTTCTATTAATCCACTACCCAATTAATTAACGGTATATAACGTTAAACCAATCAATTAAAATAATGTGGCTATTAATTAAAGGGTCCGAGACATCATGTAATAATTATAAGTGCAATGTGACATATATATAGTGGTTACATAACGTGTCGAATGTGAATTACGTTACATTAATTGATTAGTATAACGTGGCATACGGTTAATTAATTAGACAAAATGTTGATGAAAGAACCTATTCAAAAATTTAATTGTCATAATTAAAAACTTTAAAGACTGTATTTATTTTTTTTTCCTTCATATTTTTTTTTTCCAAATTTCATGTCGAAGATAGGAGTTCGTCTATACGTGCGTCAAGAGTCCGGCTGGAGTCCGGCTCTTGACCCACGTGGCACCTTTTTTTTTTCTTTTTTATTTAAAAAAAAAAATCCAAAAATCAGAGAAGAAAAGTCTCGTACGTCCGGTTCAGTCGTGTCTCACTCCAAATTTTCCCTCCATTGCCAAATCTCCCAAATCTCACCCTCTCCCGCCACCGTCCCCTCCCCCACTGACCGCCCAACGACCGGCAATGAGAGAACAACGAGCTCCTGGATTTGGGTCTGCAACGACATAGAAAGGAAGCTGAAACATAAACGAGAGAGAGAGAGAGAGAGAGAGAGAGAGTAACCGTCGAGAGTGGTCGGCTCTGGTCGAAGATTCGCGGTGCTCGTGGGCGGCGCTCGGGTTTGCTGGGTCCGAGAGAGAGAGATCTGGGCGAGGCTCGGTCGGTCGTTGGCCGCCGATCGGTGGGCGCCGGTCTACTGGGTTAGAGAGAGACAGAGACAGAGACAGAGCTGGCCGAGGGACGGTGCGGGTCAGAGGGCGCCGGTCGTTGGGCGGTCGGTGGGGGAGGGGACGGTGGCGGGAGACGGTGAGATTTGGGAGATTTGGGAATGGGGGGAAAATTTTGGAGTGAGACCACTGAACCGGACTCCATCCCTTTCAACGTTGATTTTTGGATTTTTTTTATTTTTTTTTAAAATAAAAAAGAAAAAAAAAAATGGTGCCACGTGGGTCAAGAGCCGGACTCTTGACGCACGTATAGACGAACTCCGAAGATAGAGGTGTTAATTAAACATTCAAGCCTACTAATTCAAATAAACGAGTACGATTTCTCTCTAAAAGCAAGGTTTCCCACCTCTTTGTGAGGGTTTTTCCTCAACCTTAGGTGGTCCTCAAGGAGTAATGATACATGGGGGACGTCTTACCGTCCTCCAGCACCCCTTTTGTATTAAAAAAATGTGTTTTAATGCAAAAATGTCTTTTGATGTGACATTAAAGGACATTTTTGCATTAAACACCATTATTTTAGTTAAAAGAGGGTGCTGGGGGACGGTAAGATGTCCCCCATGTATCATTACTCGTCCTCAAGAGAAGCATAAATGATTTGTGGGGATGGAAACCGTCCCCCAGCAACCCTTTTGTATTAAAACTTGTTTTTTTAGGCTTTTGTGTCTATGTAAGTGTTGGCTTTTGGCCAAGTGTATTCCCTTTCAGAGCTCTTTTCAATAACGAAGGTTCTTACTCTTGTGTTTAAAAACAAAAAAGAAAAAAAAAAAAAAAAAAAAAAAAAACTTGTTTTTTTAGTAAAAAGCAGCTGCAGGGGGACGGTCTGTGTATCAGCTCTCTTGAAGAGGGATGGATTTCTTTCCCTTCCTTCTCCTTCCCCCCACCTATTTCTCTTGTTTTATTTCTCTCATTGAGTCATTAGGTTTTTATTTTTCCTCCAAACATTATCTCAGCAACCCAGCCTCCACCTTTGCTTCTTCCCATTGGAAGCTGTCGTCATACTCTCCGTCATTTTTTCACGAGAAACGCTTCTCTACCACTCAAAAGCACAACTTTTGGCCAACTTGCTCATGTGGCAAGCAATTTTTATTTTTATTTTTGAAAAAAAAACACAAAAGAGTTGGTTTCTATCCCCAACTCTCTCTCTCTCTCTCTCGCTCAAATCCCCCCCCCCCCCCGGAAACTGCCGCCCCCTCTCAGGTTTTCAGGTTTGTGGAAGTTCGTGGACTTTGTGTTTTTTAAAGGCTATATCTGTAATCCTACATTAGTTCCGCCTTTAGACACGCCCCTCCATCACGCTTATGGGGCCTATGGGCCTCCCAGCTTCCCATCTCTCTCTTCAGCACCATTGTCTATCCTACAAGTGCAGCTGTTTTTTGGTGTTTTGTTATTTTCTTACTGTATTTCTTTTGTTTTTCTTAATTAAGCTTCTAAGTGTTTTGTTGTATGGGTTACTGTCTCCTTACTTATTTTTGGTTTGATCATTTAGTAGAGGCTTTTATAACTAGATCTGTGTTGATACCTTTATATGCTTTAATCCCTGCATTAGACTCTAACAATGTATCTTCGGTTTCAGCCCCATACCTTCAATTATTTCATACCATTAAAAAACACTAATTTGTAATCTAAAAAATTCAACATCGAAATATAATTTTAAAAATAATTTTAATTCTACTCATCACCCAAACACATTTTTTTACTTTGAAATTCGCAATCAATATAAAAATTAAATTCTGATTTAAAAAATAAGATGAGTGTTACACCAAGCACCTGAATAAGAGTATGGCATCTAGCACTGTCAGCCAGTGATCAAGCAAGGGGACCTAAAAAATTTCTTAAAAAAAAAAATAATTAAATTTTACCCCTAAATTTTTATTTATTTTTTTTTATAGTTTTGGCCCCCCCAAATTATTTTTTTCAATTTGACCTCCCCAAATCCTAAACCCTAGCTCCGTCCCTGGTCCTACCGGTGCCAGGAATGAGGCTACATCGGACTTCTTTCAGTTCGGAGATTGCCTTCCGACAGTCCACAATCCCAGCACCGCCTTTTCGTTCGCATCTTTGTTTTTGGCTTCGAGGTGGCATCATAACAGAGTAGTGACGAACACTACAATAGCCACAATGAGCACCGGCGAGCAAAACTTCACACGTGCTTGACCCGAATCTTGAACCGGGCTGAGAAAAGGTGAGCGCGCAAGAGACCTGCCTTGGGGAACAGAGATTTGGGTTTCCAGCGAAGGAAATGTTATCGAAAATGAGGAACTGTGGACAACTAGGAACTCTTCCCACGAAATTATTATAGGACAGGTCCAAGGTAGTGAGGCTTGTCGACTCGCACATTTCGTCTGGTATATGGCCAGTGAACCTGTTATGAGAAAGATTGAGAACGCTGAGAACCTTCAGCTTGTCAATCCCTTTGGGAATTTCACCAAACAGACTATATATTTCGGCTGAAATCGACGGAGTTTAAAGAGGTACAGCTCGAAATCGAAGCCGGAATTTCGCCGCTGAGATTGTTGGCGCTCAGGTTGATCCTCGTGAGCATATTTAGATGAAAGATTTCCCCCGGAATCTCATCGGAAAACATGTTCATTTCCAGCGATAGAGTTTGCAATTACTTGAAATTTCGAATTCCCGGAGGAATTTTCCCGGTGATTTGATTGCCGGAAAGCGTGAGAATTATGAGCATGTTCGCCGAAACCTCGAAGGAAATCTCGCCAGAGAAGTGGTTGTCGTTGACCTCGATCTGTTCCACTAACGGCAAGTTGAAAATCCCCTCCAGAATCGTCCCGTTGAGAATGTTCTTCATGATTCGGATCTTCGTAAGCGACTTGCAGTCACCGAGCTGCTCAGGAATTGGTCCGAAGAAGAAATTCTCCATCAAGATCAGCGTTGTCAACCTCCCTCCTTCGCACAAATCGCGAGGAATCAACCCGGTGAGATGATTGGTCGCCACGTCGAGTATCTTGAGCTTTCCATTGCGACCCAAGTTTTCAGGGAGTTCGAGCGAGAAGTTGTTCTCCCATATCTGAAGCACTTCGAGATTCGGAAGGTCGCCGATGAAGGCCGGGACTGGACCATACAACTTGTTCTTGAACAAGTTGAGTAGCGTGATGTTCCTGAGCTCTGAGAAGCTAGCTCTCCGGTATCTCTCCCGTGAGTTCGTTGATTGCGAGATGCAGTGATTTCAATCTGTATAGACCAGAAAGCTCCAGAGGTATATAACCCATTGAGGCGGTTGATTTGTAGAAACAACGAGTGCAAGTTCTTCAAAAGGCTCAAGTTCTTAGGAATATTGCGGTGGAGGGTACAGCTCGCCATGTCGAGGACTTGAAGCGAGCTGAGATATCCCAGTTCCGGCGGAATACCCCCTTCGAAAATGTTGAAGTACCCTATATACATTTATTTGAGATTCTTTAACCGAGCTAAACTAGCCGGAACTTTGCCCGTATGTGAGTTTCCGTTCAAGCCAAAGTACTCGAGGCTCTGAATCTCGAAATAACTCTCCAAAATCGGACCCGAAAAGTAGTTCCCACCAAGACAAAGGTGTTTGAGGTTTTTCAAGCTCGCGAGCTCCGTCAGAAGAGGCCCAGAGAAGTCGTTGTTGTACGTGTCGAGAACCTCGAGCTCTGTCATCCTAACAGTGATTTTTCCGGGAAAATTGCCGGTGAAACCGTTGTTAGAGATGTTGAATACCTTGAGCGACGTGAGTTTTGCCATCTCCACCGGAAGTTCCCCCGTGAGATTGTCGTTTGCGAGTGTTAGGTTCACAAGCTTGTTGAGTAGCCCAATCTCCGGTGCAATGAAACCGTAGAGAGAAGTATAAGACACATTGAGAGAAACAACCCATGAGTCCTCGTCACATGAAACTCCGGAGAAAGAGCAATGGGCCGTTGGAGGCGAAGACTCCTTCCAGTCCTATAGGCCCGAGCCTTTGTGTCCGATCATGGCGGACTTGAGCTTCAGCAGAACTTCAAGATCACTACTGTACGCAGACGAGCGTGATGAGAAAAGATAAAAAATTGAGGAATGCTATAACATCTTCTGATGTTCTCTTAGTGTTCTCTTGGGATGACATAAATATAATTTTTTTGATTCAAAAATTACATCTATGTCATCCAAAATGACATAAATGTAATTTTTTAATTACATTTATGCCATGCCAGAAGAACACTAGGAGAACACAAGGAGATGCTCTAGCATTTCTCTTGAAAATTAGAGGAACATGGAGTAGCATGCAAATGAAAAAAGGGTTCTCATTTTTTTCTTTTTGAATGCCGTTTATCTCTACGTGGCTCAATTCAAAAGGGCACTGGCGCGGACGCTATTTAAACGTCCCCTGGGTTGAAGTGAAAGTGATTTCTTTGTCTTTTTCTTAGTGATGAAATTTCTTAACAAAAAAAAACCACCTTTAACAATGAATTGAGAAAAAAAATTAGGCATAAAGTTCTCGGAAAATAACAAAACAAATTAAGATTAAATATTTCACCCAAAGAACCCATTCTTGGTATATATGTAAATTTTTCGTAGTGCCAAATTTTTAGCACATATTTTAGTTAGGTGGGTCGCTTTTAATTTTCTGGTTGGAAACATTTTTATTGGGTTTTCTATTTTCTCTTCTATCGATCCCTATTAAGAATGTGAAAAACCCTTCCTTATAACCCCTTTATCCTTGTTTATTTAGAAAAAATAAAATAAAAATATTGGTTTTGTTTACCATGTCATAATTTTGAGTTCAAATGGCTTATAGTTTTACCACTGTTTTTACCATCGATCTATAGATGTCCTTCAACTCTTCAAGCCATCTATTTAGGTGTTGCAGAATATTATATGCCACAATTTTATGTAACAACCCGGTCCCATATTGGAAAGAGATGAATAGCTTATATAGAGTGAATGATTTATAAGAGATAGATGAGTGTTAAGTCCCACATTGCCTAGTTACTAGGTGAAACTGAGCTTTATAATAGATTATAGGGAAGCTTCAAATTGACTAGTCATTTTGGGGTGATAGCGCAGATGTGGCTAGCGCTTTTCCTTGAGTCGTTACAAATGGTATCAGAAACACCTAGTAACACCAAGTCATGTGGTATTAGAGCAAGCTCAAAATCTCGTTACCAGCAAGCTCATTACTGCTACAGTATTTTTGACAATTGTTAGAAACTCTCATCTGTTCAGCCAAGTAAAAATCTTTCGTCTCTTTTTATTTTTCATTTTTTTTTTAAATTTCATTTTCAAGGTCAGCGAAGGTCAATGAGCTAAAGTCCATAGTCAGCCAGTCATCGATCTTTCATTTTTGCGGGTCGACAAAGTTCGAGAAGAAGCCGGTCGTCGGGGTTGGATATGGAGAACGGGTTGGGTCCTGTGGATTTGGACTTGGGTATGATATTCATTTTTGATTGATTGAAAAATGGTTATTTTAAAACTAATAAAAAAAAGTAATTTATTTTTTAAGGAAAAAAAATAATATTTATTTAAAGTAAATAATATTTAGAGAGTTTGTTATTTAAAGCTTTTAAAAAGTAAGTAGCTAAAATAATAAAAATAAATTTTCTAATTAAAATTTGTTTAAACTTTCACTAGTTCACTACAAATACTCTTAATTGGCGTGGTGTTAGCTTCAACCTTCCCACAACAGAGCACATCAATCCCTGTATTTTGATGATTTGCTTATCAGTTTATATAAAAAAAAAAGGTTAAATACATATTTGGCCCCTGTGCTTTATGAACTTTATTTTTTGTCCCATCAGTTTTGTTTTGTACCAAAATTGGTACTTGTGGTATGAGAAAATACGGAAATGGTACCTCCGTCCAATTTTCCGTCCAAAACTAACGTCCAGCCACGTCATCCTACAGGTGTCGGCGTACATAAGCGACACATGTCCCCGTGGCACACCTCAGCGCTGACGTGGCTACCATTTTTTTATTATTATTTTAATGATTTCTTATATATAATAATAATAATAATATTAAAAAAAAATCTGGTGTGGCTGCCACCCCCATTTTGGCCAAGGGGGTGGCTGAGCCACCCTCAAGGTACCATTTCTGATACTTATTCAAACCACAGGGGGCACATCATGAAATTTATAAAACCACAAGGGTATATATGGGGAAAAAAATTTGTGTTTAAGTAACAAACATTTAGTCATTTTTTGGGTTATATCAATTGGTCACGCATATAATTTTGTGTTTCCAATTGTTACACATGACTAATTGTGTTTTGTTTTGTTTTTTTTTTTTTTTTTTAAGGGTTCAATTCTTGTCAACATGTTATTTTGATACACGACAGGCATGCATGTTACTTTTGGTTCAAAATAGGCATACCAAATATACCAAATTTTTTTTTGTGTATAGAGTATCATTTATGATATAATTACAAAACTAAAGTACCATTTATGGTACTTATTAAAACCACAGGGGTATATATTGGAAAAAAAAATTTGTAGTATTGGATGTCAGCCCGTAGGGGTACGACACAGTATAATGACGGGTGTAGAGCGTTCGTGGAATTTGCCGTTAGTAATTGTATGGCCGTCGATGGTCCGTTGTTGCCTATTGGACGATAGCTGAGCCAGCACTCCCCCGTCGGGACACCATCCCTTGCGCAGTAATCGCTCGTTAGCAAACACACGCCTGGTACGAGAGCTCGTGATCCGTAGGGACGATCTTCAGATTTGTAGATATTCTATGTAATTTTGTTTTGTTAGTAACAAATACGTTTATTAGTATATAATCTATTGTTGTGTTGGACTTATAATTATTGATTTGTGTAATTTGATTTTGTGTTTATGGTAAATTTCAAATGTTGTCATAATATTTTTGTGATATTTTTGCATAAAATGGATTTTGTGATATTTTTGTGGGTTTTTTTTTTTTTTTTTTTTTTTTTTTTTGCAGAAAATAAAAAATAAAAAATAAAAATAATTTGCCACATGGCAAAATGCCACCAGCCAATTGTGGCCACGTGGACCTTGATCCACGCTGCTGACTGTTGGCCACATGGAGTATCATACGTGTGGCCAATGTGCCACGTGGAACATAATCCATGTGGCCGACAGTCAGCAACGTGTATCAAGGTCCACGTGCACAATAGTCAGCCACATGGTAAATTGTTCCGTGTGACACGTGAGACATTGGCGACGTGTATTTCATGGACACGCGGTAAATTGTACATTTCACAACAACCGGATCTACCACATCGCGAACACGTGGCCATTTACACGTGGCTAACAGTTTGTCACGTATATAGGCCCCATACACGTGGCAATTTACAAGTGGCGAACTGCAACTTTTTTTGATGTGATTGGATAACAACTGTAGTTCTTTTAAGGTTGAAACACGTCATTTTTTTATTTTTTCTCTCATGCTTTCCCTCTTCTTCTTTTATAATTATATTTAATATTTTAACAAAGCTCTAAGAGCATCTGCAATGGATTATTTAAATTTCTATCTTCCCTTTTTTCTTCTTCTTATTTACAGTATTTAAATTTATATCTAAAATAGCTAACTGAAGCTACTTTTTCTATTTTAACTAATGACTTTGCAAATGCACTTCTCATCTGATTATTTATTTGTTCTCTTTATCATTTAAATATTTTTTTCCGAAGGATCGTATCTTGCCAACGGTCATTCTTTCCTAAAAATATATTTTTCAACACTCATTTTCAAACGGTTGTATTGTCTTAACGATTATAGTCTCTCAATATAAATACAATAATTTCTTCTCTAATTTTATCAACCTAAACACTAATTTTTCTTTCATTCATTATTTGTTTTCTCTATGTTAAAATATAATATTCTTTTAAACCTTTATTCTATCTAACTATCTGGGTAACATCACTTGGATACATTGATTCGATTTGAGCTAGCTAAGCACCCACATAATTTGTTGGATTTTTGTAGTCGTGACTCGTGAATTCTACTCCATATTGTCACTCGTCACAAATTAATTGTTAATGCCTTATTCTCCTTGTGGAAGAGAATGGTAAAGAAGGGATCTTCGCGCATTTGCAAATCCATCCTTACAAATTAAATACAAAATGACACTCATATCATTTTAAACTCTATTTCTAATTGGCAGATTCACCATAGTAGTAGCTAGAATTGCTAATAAAGCGGCACATAGCTTAGCTAAAGCTACCGTTAAACAGTTCATAAATCAGGTTTGGATGAAAAAAAAAATTCATAATGTATATGTAAAATTGTTTTGTTAGAGCAATCTACTCTATTTCTATGATTGAGTTATAAAAGTATTAAATTATTAAAAAAAATTTAAAGAAGAAAAAAAAAAAAAAAAAACCATCGCCCCAAGCCAAAACTCAAAGCAAAAGTCAATACAACCCTGATACGTGTTCAAGCCCAGTGGGCTTTAAGGTTTCAAATAACATGGACTCTGGAGACTGAAGCAGGCAATTCTAAGCCCCATGGTGCTCAATTCGGGCTATATTTGAATCTGGTGTGGGCCTGAAGCAGGAAATCCTATTAGCCTATTTGGAACCATACCACCTCCCCATTGCGCACAATGAGAAAGAACCTTCAACCAATCCAACCCATGAAGTTCCTCCAAGTTCCATGTATTCTATCATTTGAGCAAGAAGATTCCATTGCATTTTTTTATTTTTATTTTTTAATTTCTTGGGCACAACTGAAAAAAAGTAATATTATTTAATAGAATATTATACTACTGTTATATAATTTGATGATGTGGCAATAAAAATAATAAGTCATTTGATCTGCACTTGTAAAAAATAAATGACTGATTTTCATTTCCACGTTATTGTCATTTCAGTTGTATAACAGTCATATTATATACCAGTTTTGTAAATATCGTTACTCTTGAAAAGATTGCTTATCAATTTTTCTCCTCACTAAAAAACTGTTATATGAATGGTATAGAGTAGCTAATATTAGTAGTCATTCTTTATCATTTAAAGTTTTCTCATAAAATGGAAATTTTTGGAGGATTAATGGATTGTGAATCTTGTGATTCCCAAAATGCAAAGTAAACCCAAGTCATTTTTGTGACTCAACACGATAATGGGATGACAATGTTGGAAAGTGGGATTTTTTTTTTATTTTTTTTTATACTCCGTTTGTTTCGGCGTAAAATGATTTCTGAAAAATGATTTCGGCATTTTCCGGTGTTTGGTTGGGGCGAAAATAACAGTCAACGAAAATCATTTTCGATTTGACCGTAAAAGCTTCTTTAATTTTCGGAAAACGATTTACGATTTTTAAAACCGTAAATCGTTTTCCGAAATTAAGCTCTTCGTCTTTATACGCATGTTTGATATCCGATCGTTAAAATTTAGCAATTGTCGGTCATCGGGATCCGGTCGGCGCCGGAGTCCGACAACATCCAGTCGCCGGAATCAGGCGGCCGGAATTTCTGCCGTTACCGGAATCCGGCACCGGCAGACCAAATTCCGGCTGGGATATCGCCGGATTCCGGCTAAGCAGGTCGGATCTGGCCAAAACGGCCGGATCCGGGTATTGATCTGGCCGGATCTTGACGGATCCGGCCATTGATCCGGCCGGATCCGGAAGATTCCGGCCTAAATCCGGCCATTTCGGTCAAACTTTCTCGCCGGAATCCGGCAACGGCGACCAGACGTTGCCGGATTCTGGCGACAATTATCAAACTTTTATTTTTGCATTTCGTAATTTTTTCGTGCGAACCAAACACCGAAAAATATTTTCGAGAAAATCATTTTTTCTGAAAATGATTTCGTCGAAATCATTTTACGTCGAAACAAACGGAACATTAATGTGTGCCTGTTTTCTTTTCTTTATTGCATAGTGTCAAATCAATTTTGTTGGGAATTTTAAATCCTTCGATATGTAAGGAAATGCCATTTTAGATCGCGAATTCATTATGTGTTTAAAGCTACACACTAAAGTGAATATGAAATTGCCGACATCGTGGGTCCTCCGATCTCTTCTGCAAATTCATATGTTGTCGTTATGTTATGAATCTAAGGTTAAAATGTCTAACTAAATTAATATCCAACCGTCTCAAGGCTTTCAAAAAAATGATTAGCCTCTAACAATTAATATCAAAGTAGGCACTGCATCACAAGTTTGACATAGGTTTGAGTCACAAGGAAAACGCCCTATAGATTGAATTAATTAGTTCATATATTTCTTTGTATTTATAAGATATTAAACCCAAATCTAAATCACCTAAAGAACCATAATGTTACAACTTCATGGAGAGTATCAAGACTGCCAAAGTGAAAGAACTATATATTACATTGCCAAATACAAATGGGTCTAAGAGAAATCAAAGCAATCATTACCAAGTTAAATTACCCCATTCATAGCCACAATCAACACCAAATATATGTTACATAAACCGACCAAGTCAACAACTCAAAATCGGCGTTTTACAGTGACAAAAGAAAATTTGATCAGTTTCACCCCCGACAAACTTCACCCACCATGAAAAGCAGGGTCGTTAGGTTAAAACTTTCTAGCACCCCACTACCTCCCGTCACAATATTATTACAGTTTACTTCACTGTTATTTACTCAAAAATATCCATCTTGAGCTCCAAGGCAATGTTATTTCTAAAGGTTGATAAGGCTCACGGCAGACTGAGGTAGATTCGTGAGCATGTGAACAACTTCCCTCATGGTAGGTCTGGCGGAGCTCTCATCCTCCACACACATCATAGCTATCTTGAACAGGTGTATTACCCCCGTCAGAGGGTAACCACTGAGCCTGGGGTCCACCACTGCCAGGACTGAAGCTGCATCGGACGGCTGAGAGAGCTCCGACGTGGTTTTCCTAACCCACCTCACTATATCCACACCGTCACCAAACTCCCCCACTGGTTTCCTCCCTGCTATCAGCTCCAATAGCACAACACCGAAGCTGTACACGTCGCTTTTCTCGTCAACTTTCAGCGTGTAAGCGTACTCTGATGTACAACAAAAGGTTAATGAGATTTCAGACGCTTCCGTCACGTTTAAAGCACTCCAATATCAAATCATTCAAAACTCTGGAAGATACCAAACTAAGAGAGACAAAAAGCAAACCCAAGTTGTATTTATAGATGGATATGAGCGAAGAAATTTATAGTGGAATGGAAAATGAATTGAATAGCGGATTAAATGAAGATAAATACAACTAAATTATATGAAAATATATTCTAACATTAATGAGGAGCACGAACCTGGGGCGATGTATCCATATGAGCCAGCAATGGAGGACATGCACTCGGAGGCTCCGGCGTCCTGCAAGAACTTGGCAAGCCCAAAATCAGCAACATGAGCCTCGAATTCCGAGTCCAGCAATATGTTGTTGGACTTGACGTCCCTGTGGATGATGAGCGGAGAGCAGTCATGGTGTAGATAGGAGAGCCCCTTGGCAGCCTCGACGGCTATCTTATACCTCATTTCCCACTGCAAATGCGCTCCCTTTGACCCATGTAACATCTCGCCCAAGCTCCCGTTTGGCATGTACTCGTACAACAAAAGGTTCGTGTCCTTGTTGGACACGTAACCCAGAAGTCTCACAATGTTTCGGTGTTTGATTTGCCCCAAAGTTTTTATCTCCGCCGAGAACCCGTGGTCGTTCCGCCCGGTACCGCAACCCACCAGCCGTTTGATGGCCACGTCGGGGCCGTCTGGCATGGACCCTCGGTAGACGATCCCGGCTCCTCCTTTGCCTATTATGTTCTCTACACTCAAACATTCCAACACGTCCTCGGCCTTGAAATCGAGCCGTTGAAACGCCGTGAGCTTCCACGCGCGCGACTTCTGGAGCTTCTTTTTTCGCATCATGTAAACCGTAACCAGACCCAGGGACATAACCGTTACGATTGCGATCACGGTGATTACGACCTTCCAAGACCCGGAATTGCTGAGGATCCGACCCGAAACCTGACCCTGAGTACCCACAAAAGACGGGCAAGTGGCGGGACGTGGCGGACAGAGATGGGGGTTCCCAGCGAACGAGCTCTCATTGAAAACCAAGAATTGCCCGCCGGTGGGGATTGTGCCTAGAAAATTGTTTTCCGAGAGGTCCAGCGTTGTGAGGCTAGTCATGATTTTGATTTCGCTGGGGATTTCGCCTGTGAGTTGGTTTCTCGACAAATTGAGAACGCTGAGTTCCTTCAGCTTGGCAATCCCTTTGGGAATTTCACCAAACATACTATTGCGGCTGAAATCCACGGAGTTTAAAGAGGTACAGCTCGAAATCGAAGCCGGAATTTCGCCGCTGAGATTGTTGTCACTCACGTTGATTCTTGTGAGCATATTTAGATGAAAGATTTCCCCCGGAATCTCACCGGAAAACATGTTCATTTCCAGCGATAGAGTTTGCAATTTCTTGAAATTTCGAATTCCCGGAGGAATTTTCCCAGAGATTCGATTGCCGGAAAGCGTGAGAATTCCGAGCATGTTCGCCGAAAACTCGAAGGAAAGCTCGCCAGAGAAGTGGTTGTCGTTGACCTCGATCTGTTCCACCAACGGCAAGTTGAACATCCCCGCCGGAATCGTCCCGTTGAGCTGGTTCTTCATGATTCGGATCTTCGTAAGCGACTTGCACTCGCCGAGCTCTTCAGGGATTGGTCCGATGAAGAAATTCTCCATCAAGATCAGCGTCTTCAACCTACCTCCTTTGCACAAATCGCGAGGAATCAACCCGGTGAGATGATTTGTCGCCACGTCCAGTTGCATGAGCTTTCCATTGCGACCCAAGTTCTCGGGGAGTTCGAGCGTGAAGTTGTTCTCCCATATCTGAAGCACTTCTAGATTCGGAAGGTCGCCGATGAAGGCCGGGACTGGACCGTACAGCTTGTTCTTAAACAAGTTGAGTAGCGTGATGTTCTTGAGCTCTGAGAAGCTCTCCGGTATCTGTCCCGTGAGTTCGTTGATTGAGAGATCCAGTGATTTCAAGCTGTAAATACCAGAAAGCTCCGGTGGTATATAACCAGTGAGACGGTTGACTTGTAGAAACAATGAGTGCAAGTTCTTCAAAGAACTGAGTCTCGTGGGAATCTCGCCGTGGAGGTTACAGCTCGCCATATCGAGGAGTTCAAGCGAGCTGAGATATCCCAGCTCCGGCGGAATACCCCCTTCGAAAATGTTGAAGTACCCTAAATACAATTGTTTGAGATTCTTTAACCGACCAAAACTAGCCGGAACTTTGCCCGTGTGTGAGTTGCCGTTCACGCCAAAGAACTCGAGGCTCTGAATCTCCGAGTAACTCTCTGGAATGGGACCCGAAAAGTAGTTCCCTCCGAGACAAAGGTGTTTGAGGTTTTTCAAGCTCACGAGCTCCGTCGGAAGAGGCCCAGAGAAGTTGTTGTTGTACGTGTCGAGGACCTCGAGCTCTGTCATCTTAACAGTGATTTCTCCGGGGAAATTGCCGGTGAAAGCGTTGTTAGAAATGTTGAAAACCTTGAGCGACGTGAGGTTTGAGATCTCCATCGGAAGTCTCCCCGTGAGATTGTTGCTGGCGATCGTTAGGTTCACCAGCCTGTCCAGTGACCCAATCTCCGGCGGCAGAAAACCGTAAAGATAAGTGTAAGACACATTGAGAGAGACCACCCGTGAGTCCTCGTCGCACGAAACTCCGGAGAAGTTGCAATGGGCTGTTGGCGACAAAGAGTTCTTCCAGTCATCGAGGCCCGAACCTTTGGGGCCGGTCATGGCCGACTTGAGCTTCAGCAGCACTTCAAGATCACCACCGTACGCCTGGCACGCTGAGAAAAGCAGGAAAAGCAAAGCAATGTGAACAAGGAGAGAACATGTGAAGGAGATCCTCATCTCTCCCTCTAACAATAAATGTTTTTCAGTCTCGGGGTTCTTTCTTCTTCAGAGAGTGTGAGAGAGAAGAATGATTGCAAGGGTTACCGCTATGCAGTTCAAATCAGATAGGACTGTGTAGCTTGCTTTATAAAAGTAGAGGACTGTGAAGCCCTGGAATGCCTCGTAAAAGGAGAATCGAACTGATCTCCCCAAGTATCAAACTTGGAATGAATAAACAATTTGAAGACTGCGAAAAGTGGGAGAGTAACGGAGGTTGCATGAAGGGGGTCCTACAGTAGGATACGGATTTAACGTTGATCCTGACGGAGTTTGGCGTTGATGGTACTCATCTAGATGGTGTGTGTTCGACGGCGTGACCTGTCAGGTTTGAATGACAGGGCATGATAATGTTGCTGGCCTCTGGGGTCAGTTCCGCCAGTTGTGTATCGGTGACGCGGTAAAGTAAAAAAACTCTTCCCAAACCAAATTTCACTTTGTATTTTAAAATTAATTATCTTTCCCACGATGTCAGAAAGACGGTGTCGTTTTCTCAGGCTTGTGGATTATCAAAATCAATGTGGATGCTGTCCTTTTTTGTTTAGAACTGGGAAAAAACTGAATGGGCTTTCTGGGCCCAGTGCAAAGGCTGTCCGTGTCCTTTCCCAAACGGACACCTTTCCCCCCTCTGACTCCACTTTGGCTGTGAGCTAAAAGTCTACTCTTTTTGTTCTTTTCTCTCACTGTCTCCCCACCAATCCGGTTCGTCCAGTGGTGGGACCATAGTAAAACGCCCTATACGGCCCTTCCATTCTGATTACCTTCGCGGCAGATTTCATTATCAACTGCTGCACGGTTCAAGAAAAGGCCAAATGTTATAACCAATTCTCAGCCACGGAACTGGTATAATATCTAATTGGAATGGATTGGATTGGATTAGTTTGGAATGCGATTCGTGTTTGTGTGTTAAGTTTTGTTCATATCAAATTTTTAAGTATAATAAGATAATTTTAATTTTGTCAATTTAATTAAACGGATCCGACTCTTTAACTTTAATCTTCTAATTTCATATTAAATTGCTGGTCGTGTAAAACATTAAAAGCTCTTATTATATGTTAATCATAACTCGACTCATTTAATTAAACGAATCATACTTCTTAACTCTAACAAGTTAATTTTGTGTCAACTTACAAATTGCGTAAAAAAAATATCAGACATAAATTTGACTTGTTTTAGTTCTGGTTAAAAGTAGACATATTTAAGACTAAGACATGTATCTCGATATTATCTCATGATTCATGTTACAAGACATGTTGCACTTTCAACAAATCTAGTTTTAACTCAAGTTGGACCTCAGCCAAACCCAGACCATAGCCTAATAAGGTCTTTAGGAGCAAGTCTTGAGAATGAAGACTGAACGAGTCGACTCGTGGACTTTGCTCTTATTAAATACAAGTATTCCTTTACATCTTTATTATAAGAAAGGTGGGATTTGAAGGGACTCTTTATGCTAGAGATCGATGAAAGGAGTTTTATGTGGGGGCAAACCCACAATTTGGGTTAAGTAGATTAGTTGGGATAATTTGAGAGCCACAGAAGTTTGGGTACAAAGACCAGGAGCATCTATTCCTTCTTTCCAGATGTCAGGTCCACTGGTTTGGAGAACAAATTCATATTCCTCATGGGAAAGTACATTAGTGGGAATTCGAGAGTTCTAAGAATCTAATAAGTGAGTGATTTGGAGAATAAAGATTGCTACTTTTGCAGCAACAAATCCTATTTTGGATAGTTGAGTCTTTGGCTCCTCTCATCCTCATACATTTCCAGGGGAATGAGGAGAATCCCTTTATCATGCATGCCCTATGGTGTGCTCGGAGGCCGAAGTATGCTACTTGTAATACTCCGCTCGACTTAATGTCTATTTGTATTTACGGTTTCAAAACGTATAAGCAATTTTAAAATGTAAATTTTTAAAATTCAGTTAATCATTTGATGAATTATGATTTAACATTTTAAGTAAGGGTAAATGGTGAAAATGTAAATTTTTTCATTTTTTAAACTATTATTTTTTTATTTTTTATTTTAAAAAAAATGTATTTCCAAATAATAATTTTCTTTGTAATTTTATTTAAAATTATATTTGATACAGTTTCCGGTATGGTGACATGTCGCCTTTAAATGCCCTCTTTCCAAAACTTACAGCACAAAAAGATAAACACAGAAGATTCTTGTAGATAAATTTCAACAAATATGAGAGCACATTAAAGTTAGAGAGTTCAGAGTCTTTTGATACCTGGGGTAGTAACATGTTTATAGACATATAGCTCTGATTAGAGTTCATTTAGGATTCTAATCCTAAACTATGTGGGATTAAATCTTATCCTTTAGGGGGTCCTATTCAAGTATGACTAATCTTCAAGTGAGTTCAAACAGATCTTTTATCCCATATCATGTGGAATAAGAGGTTACCCCGAAAAATTCGGGATAGAGTCCTTTTACGTCTATCTAGAGATCATTGATAAAATCTTCCTATAATTATTTGTGATAATTCCGGGATAAAATTATAGCATATTCCATCCATATCTCCTCATGCTAATCCCGATAAATCCATTCTCGGTACCATCTGGACATGGACATTTCGCGTGTATTCTTTTCGTGTTCCCATGATAGTAGCTGTCACGCCCCCGTTTTAGGATATAAGGAAAACGCGAACTTGAGTGCTAAAAACATTTAAAACAAGTTGATTTATAACCGATGCAATTTGCTATTCCTCGATAAAGATTGTACAACTTAACACTTAGGTAAACAGATCTTGAAAACCTATCATACTTTAATATTGATCATAACTTATTTATTAGTATTAATTCCAACTTAGAGACTTCAACCTTAATAAGATCAATCCTATGGTTCACTAGGTCAATCTATTATGACGCATGATCAAATCCACTCCTTAGATCCTATAGAAGTTAGACTCTAAAAGATCCACTCCTACAGTCCATAGAGCAAAATGCTATGATACCATGTCATAGACAATCCGGATCATATATGTATTATGTGCTATGTGTTATGTGGGTAGCATGGCAACCACACGGAAAGACGAAAGTGTGGGCTACCGGCCGGGGTTGGCCTTCACCTAGGGAAGTTCTCAATCCGGTACAGCTCTCCCCTGTGACGACAGGATGAGCCATAGTCGTTCTTTGGGACGAGCCAAACGTGTGCCGCTCATGGTTAATTAGCGGATATTGGACCAAGGGTGGTTAAAACTTATACGCTGCATAATGATTCATGCACAATTCATTGCACCATTTGATTGTTTATTTACTTGCTAAATTATGTGAACTCTATTTAGAATTTAAAGAAAAATATCATGCTCTTGTTTGTTGTACTTTTCTTACTAAGTTGTCGAACTCACCCATTTTTCCCTCCAATCTTTTCAGATGACACTGTAGACCGGATTCTTTTCTTTATGGATGGCATAGACCCCACCCCTAAGAGCAATAGATCGATAAAGACTGGCCTAACTTTTGTATTGTGTATATGATTTTTTGAAATTTATAGAAATATGATGTAATAACTAAAGAACTACTATTTATATATTCATATAATGAAATATAACCATGTGCTATTTTTAGAAAAATGTGTACATGCTTTAAATTATAGAGATATTTTATGGCTCAAGTTCGCGTTCTCCTTATATCCCAAAACGGGGGCATGACAGTAGCATCTAGAGATGTTTCAACTATACTTATTATACAGCTCTAGTAACCAAGGATATTCATAACATTGTCTAAATAGTATCCAAGGTGTCAACTATTTGAGGCATTTATGATTGGCTAGATCTTCGTAAGCCTTTCTTCAGGTCTGATACACTGATTAGACCCACAGGCCCGGTCATGGACTCGTTTGAGTTTTGAGAATGATAATTTTTCGAACAATACTTTTAGGAAAAA
Organism: Alnus rubra; assembly: GCA_028654335.1. Classification (NCBI taxonomy): domain Eukaryota; kingdom Viridiplantae; phylum Streptophyta; class Magnoliopsida; order Fagales; family Betulaceae; genus Alnus; species Alnus rubra. The sequence continues at coordinate 155,286 of JAJPGS010000204.1, read as the reverse complement.
ATACACATACCCATCTCAAACTACTACTCTATTGTCAATGTGCCATTTAAGCTACCAATTGTGTCAATGTCTTCCTCTTAAACTATAAAAAAATGTCAATGTCCCCCTTAAAGCCTACAAAAAGACAAAATAACCCTAAAAAAGTTTGAATAGGACAAATATATCTTTATAAATTTGAAAAAAAAAAAAAACTAACTAAAACTAAAACTAAACAAAAAAAATATTTATTTAAAAAAAAAGGATAAAACGAAAATTAAAGGGTGGCCCAAATTGAAATTATATAAAACAATTTCTAACAAATAACTTTTTGGTTTTTTTTTTAAAAAAATTTATTTAAAAATAATAATTTTTGTTTTTTTTGTTTTAGATTTTTTATAATTTTATGAAGGATATTTTTATCATTGTGGGGTATATTGACATTGTTTGGTAGTCCAGGAGGGTACATTGACCCAATTAGTAGTTTAGAGAACACATTAACAATTAAGTGGTAATTTAAGAAGAATATATGTACTATTTCCATTCTTTTAATATGCGAAATCACTATGTCAATATAGTAGGTGAGTATTGTCTCCTAAAAGTACAGCAATTTGTTAGAAACTTAGAATATGGCAACCCTATATTTTAACAGTATTATTGAGTCCACTTTGTGCATGGAGGAGGCTATTATAATTAGTTAGATTCATTGAAATCTATGTTGTGGTTCTTGTCCATTAAAATAGCGGAAATTACAGGGGATTGTCCAACATCGGTCAATTCTTTAAACAATAATGCAGGGAGAAAAGTCCACCGCACATTAGGTCCAATTCATGTCTTCCTGCATACTCATGGAACGTGATTGGTATTCTTAGGAATTTTGTGTCTAAATTTTTATGGTAGAAAATGAGAGAGTGGACCTCCAAACTCGAGGTGTTCGGATGAGTGGATTCTGCATTCAGATGATTTAAAAACTTGTCTACACATCTAAAGCCTTAGGGTTTCTGTCCGAATTCCCTAAAATTTGAGTAAGAAATTCAGAGAATTTTATTCCCAAGCTACAACCTAAACAAAAAAGTGTTTGACCCTATAAAGCGTTATTCTGCGGAGGAGAAACCACCATTTAATAATTCAAACAAGATTTGGTAGCATTTAACGTTATATATATATTTTATGTTGTCACGTCATTTAAAGTTATTAGATCGTGCCACACCACATTTAATATTAAATGCAATAAAATATAATATGAACAGTAAAATAATTCCCTTTTGTTTTATTTGAAATTGGAAGGATTTTATTCCGTGCCAAAGAAGATGTATTTGTTTAAGATTGATACGCTATTAGTGTCAAATCATTCTTATGTGTTCTGTATTTCATGAACTAAAAAGCTCCCTCCTGGCTCCTGATAATAAATATATTCATTTACCATAGTTTTTTACAATACATTTTTAAACAATTGAGATTCGCCCTTTTATTTCTTTTTTTTTTTTAAAAAAAAAAGAATACAACTTACATCCATTCAAAGAAATATCCTGAGAATTAAGTTCTCCAACAATAAATTCAAATTAAAAAATGACCACTCGTACATATATATATATATATATATATATATACCCTAATAAATTGCAGCCTCTATTCTCTCTCTCTCTCTCTATATATATAAGTGCCTATAAAATAGTTAATAATATATTTTAAAGTAACCAGGATTCATATTTCGTTCTCCTATTAAAAATATATGTTTATGGTTTATCTTTTATAGGGATTATATACTTTTGAAAAACACTAATTAAAGATATATGTGCTTGTGCAGAATATTTTAAATGAAAATATACATCAATTAGAAATTCTTTTTCTTTCATGATATATTCATGGTTAAGCCGGTCCAAATGAAAAAGAGTAATGATTGGCAGGGGACGTGTAGCCTTCCCCAGTCCGGGCCTTTCCTAGAAACCGAAGAGGAAATGATGGCCTACTTTACTAGATTTAGAAAAGCCGAAGAGGCGATGGCCCAATTGATCGTTTTGGGAATTGGGTGCCATTGATGGATGATTGACCAACCCTGATATTCGTACACACTTGGCGATCATCATGACGATGATGGATTATTCTCACCTGTCTTTATCCAATTACACACTGCATGCCTGGTAAAGGTCACTTCTATCACTTTTTTTTTTTTTTTTTTTTTTAAATTCTAACCATGATTAATGTGTAAAAATCACATAATTGAAGGACAAAGGCCAATTAACAACCTGAATTAAAAAATAAATTAAGACCTAAATTAGAGAAGAAAAAAAATTAATTAATTTTTTTTTTTGGGTCTTGTCATTTGCGTGCATTTGGGCTTTTTCCTTTTAGTGATTGGAAAGTTTTAACAGCCTCTCAATCGTAAAGAAACAGAACTTGGGCCACGCCGATTTTAATTTTAACAATTAGGAAGCCCAAATACTCCCTGTATGTGGGCTGGGTGGTGAATTTGTGGAGTGTACGGTAACAAACACCACATTGTCTTTTTTTTTTTATTTTCACTTTTTTAAAAAACAATTGACTTTAAAACATTATAACTTTTTATATCACATTAATAATTTTTTTATTACTATTCAAATAAAAAAATAAATCATTTCACTTTTTTATAAAAATTATTTATACTTTCAGGGGCAGATCTCTTTAAGGGCCAGCAGGGACCGTACCGGCTGCTAAAACAAAAAAAAAAAAAAATTACTACTTATTTTTGCCTTGCAAACTTGCACTCTTGTAGTTTGCCTCGTCAAAGTACTATTTAGACTTTAGTCTACTTTCCACTCAAGAGGCGAGATGAGTCTTAGATGTCAAAGCAACAATTAAAGCCCAAGTCATAGGCACGTTCAAATTTTTTTTTTCTCCATTAGGCCATACAACCATCCGGTCCATCCCCATAGCCATACACCATACTTTTAGGCTGTAGCTTAGCATGACAGTCGACAAGACGACTGGTGGACAGCACCTCAACGGCTCAAGAAGACAAGAAATAAGAAAATAATAAGTGACATAGACCTCATGAAAAAGAAAAAAAGAAAAAACTTCTAAAAGAAAAAGAGACAAAGTCACATACTCACAAAGACGAAACATAAAAACTTCTGGTGTGGGTGCAGGGTGCTACTGCCTGTGGTGGAAAAGAAAGTCTCCGGCTGTGAGTGAAATTGTAGAAACTGACATTTAGTGCATTACAAGGAAGATATTTTTTTTGAGTGTTCTATAAGAAGGGTGTTTTTTTTTTTTTTTTTTTTTTTTTTTTTTTTTTTTAAGTCCGTTTTGACGTTTGCAGGTGTTGAAGAGGGAAGAGGTTTTTCAACGTTTTTGAGCATTGCTTCTCCACTAAGGTCAATAGACAGTAGTGCTGGTATTGTCTATGAGATAATATTAAATTTCTCTGTTCAAAAGCATATCATGGTTTAGAGTTGTGATGATTCCACTCAATCAAATTTTTGCTAGTTGTGAAGATACTTACTATATATGATATATCAGGTTAAGGTGTGGAAGACTGGGAGAAATGGTTTTTCAGATTTTTTTAGTTTTGGATTATAATTTTTTTTTTTTAATTTGGCCCCTCCAAATTCTGAAGGTTGGGTCCGCCATTGTCTACTTTATATCATATCAATCACTTCTTATAATTACTCAAAAAAAAAAAAAAAAAATCTAACTTAACAATCTTTACCAAGCACCACCTTGGTCTCTGTCTCAAAATTTCCGAAGCTGGACTAGGAGACAAGAAATGAGATTAGCATCATTATTCTCAAAATCTGAAGCAAGGAGACATAGGGACCGGAATCCTTACAATTATGAATCTCTCTATTATGAGAGCTTCTACACATCCCCCCTTATCACCCTTTTATAATAAAAAAATGATTTTTATTAAAAAGTTGTCTATGATGTGACATCAGAGATAACTTTTTAATAAAAATTAACTTTTTTAAGGAAAAGAGGGTGATAAAGAGGGGATGAGGGGAGGATCTTTAACATTTCCCCTCTATTATAACCCCTCCTGTTATTGGGCAGGAGCTATGAGAAGGGACTCTCTGCCCGAACAAGGTCCCCTCTCACGACTCCCAATAACTGTTTTCACCCCCTCTTGTTTGGACAAAGAAAGAATTGTAGGGAGTCCAAATCCGACGAATAGTTTTTTTTTTATAAGTAAAGAAAGAATTATAGGGAGTCCAAATCCAACAAATAGTTGTCTAGACTAACCCTACATTGAATCAACTACTACACAGTAAGAACACAAAGTAGGCCGAAACAAACTTCAATCAAACTTCTTCTGTTTATATACAGAAAGTCAGTTTCCAAAGCATATATCAATCCCAATGTGAATAGAAAGAACATGCATTTCTTTTAGCCTAAGAAAACAAGAAAAATTGGACGTTTTCCCTTTGAATTGCTACCCTGGTCGCCAAAACTTCAAGAAGAAGTTCGCCATTGCAGCTCGATTTGAATCCGTCCGTTCTTCGAGTCAATGAGATGGTACTTCTCGTTGATTCTTTTGTTGTTGACAACATCAACAAGATTTATATGCACATATCCCAGAGTTTCCTGATGTAAAGAGTACAATATAAGAGAACATAAAAACCTGAACTACAAAATATGCAATTATAAGGAAACTTGTGCTTCGTTCAATTATCATTCCACCACAAATTCTATATTTCCTATTTTTTCCCCCCCTTAATTTTCCATTTAATATTTCTGTGAGCAAATTTGCTACATTATTAGAACCAAAACCATCATCATGTTATCTTTTAAAAAGAACTCATTCTTGCATACCCAGAAGTATGCAGAAACTAAGTTCACTTCAGTATTTTAACCATCATTTAGATTTCCTGTAGTTTCCCCCAAGAAATCCACCCTACATGAGTTGAATGGGTTGCCATCTTAAAACTGGTGCTAAGTGTACCTTGGGATGCAGCAGGCCCATCCTTGAGGAGGCACTAAGCACTTCCACATAAAGCTTGTCATTGGTGGGTGGCTCCTCCAGCGTAAACGTAAACTCCTCCTCCCATCTTGGATCTCTGTTTTTCTTCACAGGCTGTATTAATGGCATGTAATTGTCAATTACACTATTGAAAAAGGCAAAAAAACCCAACCACACTCATGCCAAACTTCTTTAACAAGAGCTCAATCAAAAGCAAGGGCAATAAGGCATTTTCAGAAACAGTGTTACAGCCTGGTTGGAGGAAACCCATAGCAAATGAACAAGATGCCATGTCTTGAGAGAGATATCTTTGCTACTTTGAACAGATTAGCTCTTAAAAACAGTTTCAGGTTACCTAATGTAGAACTCCATTCTCTAGAACTATTAAATGAAGACAGTAGTACATAACATCTACAGCCAAAAACAACAATGACAATACATAAAATAGCAATATACCTTGGTTTTTCGCTCCTCCCCTCTAAAAAGTAGCCGTGCAAATGGATTTGTGTGGTGCTTTCCTTCCACATCTGAAGCTTCTTGGACAAGAATTACAAGCAAACCGCCACCAGAAGGTGTTCCTTCGGGAGCCTTTTGTACCTCGTTTGGATCTTCAATATGATGAGGTACTTCGTCATCCTTAAAAGGTTTGTACAACAATTCCACAACAAGCTGCCCACGTAGCTTTTCATTTTGAACATCATTTGGGTCCATGTTTTTTAGTAGATCAAGAGTCCTCGTTTTAGGCTCATCAGGTGTGAGCTCTTTCAATGGAATAACATTCATACCCATCTTGTCGTGCTTGCCAACCTAAGAAAAGGAAACAGCTTAACAAAGAAGTATGGAAAAATGAAAGGAAATACAACTTAAAGTCATGAGTAGGGTAATATGGAGAACTGTAAAGGTCAATCAAGGGCTGGTTTTAAACTAGATAGAGGCTCTGAAATTTCCTCCATATATTCAACTGACGGTGGAAAGTAAAATCCAAAAGGTGTACTAAAACAATGAAGGGGTTAGAGGGTAATGAGTACACAGTTTGTGACACGTCTGAGCAGATAGTTTCAAAATGTAAGGGTGACCTCAAACTCAAGAATTTAACCAAACAAAGACAAACCTTAAGAAACACACCTGTTCCCAATCATAAACAATTAGCTCTAGGGCTTGAGATTCTGGGTCCTTAACAACCATATGAAATTCCTCATTCCATTCAGGGTTCAAGTTACTGTGTCTGACTTTTGTTTTCTTCGAAGGAAGCTTGTCTTCAGTGAGCTTTAGTTTCACATAAGGGTCTGATCCCCCCAGTAGATCTTTCTTTTTAAGCTTCATTGCCTTCAAAACCTTCACAGTGAGAATCCCAACAGGTTTTTTCATGGCTCTGCCAAAAATTAAGTAATGTTAGTACACCTTAACAAAAGGCTTGCCATTATAACTTATAGGTAGAACGACCGACTTACTTTTGTGGATCCATTATTTGTACTTCTAGAGATTTGGGCCATAGATACATATTTGCAACTTGATCTTTAATAAGCTCCTGGGGAAAAGAGAATATTCAGGAACAAAATGGGATTTACCAAATACAACTTAGTGGAGCAAATAAAATGTCCAGGCCAATGAAATCACAACTTAACCCACGAAAAGAGGGGAAGGGAATGAAAACTAGAACTGTTACCTGGACAAACCTATAAAGGCCAGGAATGGACATAGCATCTGCTCCGAGCAGTTTCAGTCCAAAGTCAACATGTGGCTGCAAAAATCAGAATAAAATCACTAAAAGGGGAAAAGGGCCAGCCCTCCGGGATATGGAGCAATGAAAAGATAATTTTCTGCAAAACTATCATTAAGAAATTAATCATTATCACAAACCTTCTCCATAAGAGACACACATATTTTTGCAAAACAAGGAAAGGTTGGAACCAAAGGCTTTAGGGTGATACGTGGAGAAGCAAACACTTGCAGATCAACAACCTGAAACATTCTCGTGAAATCTCAACTCTTTTAGGAAACTTGAAGCCAGCAATAATTCTATCTTCCTTATTACATGTGTGTGTGTGTGGAGAGAGAGAGAGAGAGAGAGAGAGAGAGAGGAAGTGTCTACACACCACGTGTGACCTTTTAATCAAGAAGCCAACTTTTACAAATAATAGTTTCTTTCTCTTCACCAACAGTTGTTCAAGAAAATACCTGAACTGTGGCTCTCAACCCAAATGCCTTAACTGCAATAGTGATGTTAGGATTTCCTGCCCACTTCACTGACGGTTCCATTATCAACTCCTTCTCATCAGTGACATAAACTTTCATTCCTGGCATAGAACAAGACCAAGAATGAGTATTCTAACTGCAAGCACGCATAACATGGGAAACAAAGATAAACATGTGCACATAGGGTAGGGCAGACACAAGATGAATGAAATTAGTGTAGTCATTGTTGACACTCCATATATGAATCGAGACAAGTCTTGCAACTCTCCTAAGGACAAGAAGGGCGATAAAAAGCCATATTGTAATAGTACCATATATGGTACAGCCCAAACATATACCACTTTTAAGTATCAGATCTATAGAAACAAAATGGTGGTAAGGCAAGGAAAAGACGTAGTTCTGATGATTTAGAGTTCTTAGTTCCTTCGACTATATAGATCTTCGCGATAGAATAATTAATTCATAGTTTCTTGGTTTATCGTATCATTAACTATTTGCTTATTTTGGTGTAAGGAACTTTTCATGAAGCCACTAGTTTATGCCGCTTCTGTTATTGCTATTGAGTTGGCCGTCAGTCTTGCTATTGGACCTGGGGTTGGTCAAGGTAGTGCTGCGGGCCAACATGTAGAAGGGATTGTGAGACAGCCTGAGGTGGAGGGAAAAATACGATGTACTTTATGTTTAGCCTGGCTTTTATGGAAGCTTTAACAATTTATGGACTATTTGTAGCCTTAGCGCTTTTATTTGCGAATCCCTTTGTGTAATCCTATAACAATACATATTTTTTCTTAGTTTATTTCTATAGACTTATTTACAAAATACCGTCTCAATTCATCCTATTTCATCTAATCCGAGATGTGATATGGTTCTGAATGATGAACTAGATATGGATAGTTCCAATAAGATTTCATTCTTGAACAAAAATCCATTTTTTGATTTGTTTCATCTATTTTGTGACCGAAACATGGGGGATACACGTTAAACCACAATTTTGAATTCAAAGAGAGATTTCAAGAAATAATGGATATTCACTCTATCAATAACCAAGCCGGATCTGGCATATCATAAGGGGTTTACCTTTTCTATTGATTCTTGCAAATTGGATTAAAAACATTTCTTGAATGAGGTCCTCCACCTGTGCAAATACATGGAACTGTATAGTTTATAGGAGAACCTATTATACGATAGTCTAATACTTTCAACCTTAATTAACCATACTCTCCATGTAGTGCCTTCCCAACCCTCCTCTAATGAGCCCTCCGGTTCCTTTCCTCCTCCATATTAGATCTATCCAACACCTTTCCCTTTTGCCCCTCTCACACTCTCCAATACCTCCATGCCTATTGCACCTGTCCCTCTTTCCCATCCACCGTATCCAGCCCTTGCTCTATCCTCCCCTACTACTAGTATTTTGGGTAGGTATAGTCTTGACTCTCGAAGGCTTGTAAAGTCCTTTTACCTCTATTTTTCTACTGCCTTCCTTTTGTATGTGCCCCCTTTTTGTCTCCAAAGGCTCTCTTTGCCTGTGTCCCCCTCACACTTGTCATCAGGAACCTCTCTTTTGGGGCTTCACTATGGATACCTCCTCACGTGACCTAAGTCCAGCTAGCTTTACAGCGGCTTGCTCCAATGTGGAGCCCAAGTCTACCTTGCTCACTCCTGTATGGGAAGCATTCTAGTCGAGTTTCCCTTCTGAGTGCCCCAACAAGCTACTGCTTTGAACCGTCAGTTTTAGTTGCAACCTTGCTTGATCCCATATGGGACTTTTCTTATTCAAGCATTCTAGCTGAGGTTCCCTTCCGAGCACTCCAACAAGCTACTGCTTTCAACTGTCAGTTTTAGTCACAACCTTATGTCTTCATCTTTGGGTCAAGATTGTCATTGGACCAAGTCTTTGACCTATTTCCAAATGTATTGTTTCAGCTGAGATTTGTGCTATTGTTGGGGTTTTCCTATCTTTTATTTTGTGTTTTTCTCTCGTTTTTCTTGTTCTTCTGTTGTTTTAGGGTGCGTTTGAGATTGCGATTTCGTAGACAATAAGTGCGATTTTAAACCAAATCGCAGAACATTAATCATTTGGGAATTGCGTTTTTAAAAATTGCGATTTGAAAATGCATAAAATCTGCTTTTTCAAATCGCAGGTAAGATGATGCTTTTTTGAAAACGCAGATTTTTAAAGGCTAATTTACAATTTTAAAGGCTAAACTGTGATTTTACCAAACGCTTAACTGCGTTTTTAAAAATCACATTTTAAAATCGTTATTTTAAATTGCACTTTTTAAAATCGCAAAGCTAGACGAGCTCTTAGTTATTGAAATCTTATCTTACGAAAAAAAAAAAAAAAAGGAAGAAGAAGAAGAAGAAGAAAAAAACAAAGACTCAGTACAAACTAAAGAACTCCTCAGTACAAATTACATATGCTGTTCTTCATCAGGTGCATCTGTGTATGTGTGTGTGTGTGAGAGAGAGAGAGAGAGTGAGAGAGAGAGAGATCAATTCAACCTGGAAAAGTTGGTGGAAGGGAGCCCAAGCTCAGTACTTCAAATTCAACAGAATCAATTTTGTATTTTGGAATTTGCTCAGCAATAATAGGCTTTGCTATAGTTCTTACAGTCTTGCAAATTGCCTAGAAATTTTGAACCACAAATACTCAATACAAAAATCATGCAAAAGAGTATTCTCCACTAGAAAAGAATAAAACATTATCAGAGGATGCATACCTTGTCCAGATAAGGCCACATATTTTCAATAAATTTGTTAAGCCAGTCAACCTACACACAAACAAAAGTAAAAGAAGCTAGTTATTAAAGCTGCACATTGCACTTTGGCAACCAAAATACACAACTGGATGGAAAAAGAGTTCTAAAGAATAACATACACGATCATAATCTGGATTTTTAACCCATTGGGGTATCTCCGGAAGCAAACGTTGTAAAGTTTTTGAATCTTGCTCAACCAAAGGACGAATCACAGGATCCTGGACATGTACAGACACATGAAAAATGCAATCTACTTACAAGTAGGTTTTAAATGCTAAAAATATAACATTCCTTTTGCTTTCTTTCTCTCTTGCGCTTAGTGAGAAACATTAACAGTGTATGAATAGGAGAGCATACAATTCTTTTTACTAAGGCAAGGTCCTAACTAAGATCAGCTGAATTTGGTGCATTAGATATTATGGGAGAATCTAAAGGATCTTTAATTTTAACATATACAATGCACCCCAAACTATAAAAGGATACAACACGTTGAAATATAATATTAATTTGCATACACTGCACATTCTATCCAGCCAAATTAAGATCATAATACAAAGTACTTCAATTCCTGAATGGAGACCATACATGCCAATATGTAATGCAAGCACAGCAGTACCTCAGAAATAGCCACGGCATATTCTTGTTGTTTATGACTTATTTAATCTCATTTCAGATGACACTATCATGAACCAAAAATGTCCAACTTTTATTTTTCAACAAAATAAGCAAACATTCATTGTAGTACAAGCATGACAATATATAAAAAGAAGACAATTCAGCCAAACAGAACCAAGAGTAACCTATGGATAGCCAAAATTGAACTCAAAATCAAATTACAATGTAAAATCAAGAGAAAGAAAGCGAGAGAAACACTGACCTTGACATCAGTTGGCTGGAAGTAGATGAACATGTAGTATCCAATCACTAGCCCAATTGAAATTCCCACTCCAAAACCCCAAAGACCCAGTATAGTACTCACAAACCCCATCTCCAGTCCACTCTCACACCACCCCAAATCACCTCTGTCCCCAAAAACAGAACAACTAACAAGAACGAAGCAAAAGACCCTCCTCTGTTCACTTGCTATGCACTACAAACGAAACCCAGAAGGAAAAGAAACACAGAATAACCAAAAGACCCTCCTCTATCATATACCCTTTATTGAGAATTTGTGAAACCACATTGTGTTGGGGGTGAAAAAAAAAATGGAAAGAAAAGTACCCAGTTTTGGTTGCCAGACAAGATATGTATCTAATTCTTATCAGCAAGTGCAATAAAGGGGCATTTATTCTTGTGGACAATTTTTAACGTTCAACGACCTTTGGATCCACGCAACCGCTTGAAAAGGAAATCTTCGGGAACGTGATAGTTGGCTATGTCGGCAACGTTTCAAGTGGCTGGCCTCTGACTCGTCATCGAAGTGTATGAAATATTCATTTTTTCGTTTTTAACAGTGGGAGAGGGACCGGTTACTGTTGCCACTGCGGCTCGAGCGCTAATAATTCAAGAAAACGATCATGTAAGAAATACATATTGAGAAAGATAAAGGTGTGTTGTTTTCTTTTTAATTTCTCAGTCATGATGATATAAGGAAAACGAAAAGAATAATTGTTGATTACAATAATATATTTAAAAGATATTAAAGGATCATATTAGTTTATCAATTGAAAATTAATCAAATATTAACTTATTGAAAAATGAAGGTAAAAATCGCATATTTTAAAATTGGGTAGAGAGCTGTAAAAGGGCATTATAGTTCTCTATGCCCTAGAAGAGGCTCTTTATTCTGTGTCTGAACAAACTTGTTTTGACAAGATTTTATTATTTTTCATTTTTAAGATTTAAAGTTGGTAGATCTAACGGTATGTATGAAGTCAATGTCGACACTTCTTTTTAAAATTTAAATGATGTAATATCATGTATACCGTTAAATGTATCAATTTTAAATTCTGATCATAATATACATTTTATTTGAAATGAAGAGAATTCTATTGATGTTTTTGAGCAAGCTAAATGCATTTATTGTTTTCTATTTATAAAAAAAAAAAAAAAAAAAGTTTTCAAATAATTGCTTAGCTTTATGTGACTTTTGGCTTTTCAGCCTTTTGATTAGTTGTTGAAGGTTTTTGCTATGATTGTGCCTTCTAATGGGCTCCTTGCCTCTCTCTCTTGCTTTCCTGCTTTTTGTCTTTTTACTAGCTTTCGGATAAGATTACAACAAGTGCCCCTGCACCGAGTCTACCGACGCATTGATTGCACTGTATAATTTCCCCGCTGGTAGCGTAGACGGATAATCGGATAAAACAAAAAGGTTGTTCATTGTAACGGTTGTATCATCCCTGTTGGATGACACATTGACACCCTGTCCGGGTTTCCTTCCTTTTAATTACACGTGTTAATATCTAACGGATGTTATAAACTTTAATTTTATCGCTTTTATAAGTTAAATTAATTACATATTTCATGAATGCCGTTAGGGTATTAAATTTTTGTTACAAATTAGGTTGTCACAGTTATCAAACAATTAAATTAGATTTTTTTTATTAACGTGGCAGTATCATATTATCAAGTTAATTTGTAAAAAAAATTAAAAGTAAAAATTGTAATATTGTAACCATTTTCCATATTTAATCATTGGGATCACGAAGCTGGGTTGGAGAGGGGAGAGCCAAAATTAGAAATTAATTAATTAATTAATTGTCTCTTAAAAAAAAAAATTCCTTAAATTTTGGCTCAACTTGCAAAAGTGTCCAAATGGCAATGAAAGATTCATTAATTAGATAGCAACTCAAACGTTACTCGATCTTTTCATCGTGCAATTATTTATTTCCTTTCCGTTTTTTTAGGATCATCCCATCTCTTTGGAGAAACCGTTGCATTGAAAAGAAGACAAGCTTTAGAAGATTGTAGCATCTAAACGAATACGATGATCCCAAGAATTTAAGTACGAGAAAAGAAACCTTATTTTACCCTTTTTCATAAAAAAAAAACATAAATTGATTATTTTGCCCTTTAGTATGCCCCTAGCCTTGACTAAACATTTGTGACTTAGTTAAGAGAGGAATTGGAATCTCCTATTGGACGGACAATAACAAAAAGACTTCAGCGGGTATCATACTCCTATCAACAATTAACTGGACAGTAAGTAAAGTTAACTGAAATGTAAATTTTTGTGCTCACGAGGCATTCTCATCATTCCATGTGCTTTAGCTTTGTTTTTTCTTTCTTTTCTTTTTATATGAAGAGTCCCTTCGTGCATAAGTCGGACAAGCTACAATACAATTAATCATTATCGGTTGAGTGAGATCTTAATACTCAAGTTTGTACTTGTGATTGGATCAAGAAATTTCTTTTAAAGTCTTAGAAACACAGCAGCTTTGATATTTTAGTGATATTTTTCCTCTCTTTCTCAGAGGTGGAAACTGGAAACATCAAGTCGGCATGAATGGCTAATGATATTATGGGACCGAAGATTCTGTTGTTATACGGAGAAAGAAAAAAAAAAAATCATGAGCACATGAATAATGACTCAAGAAAAAAAACACTTGAATATGACATATCCTTAACTCTCAATCCACACAAGCTTTCTTTTCTTTTCCTTTCTTGGATGTTTCTACACAATTCGAACGAGTGGTCACGATTAAAGTGCATATCTCTAAGTCTCACTATTCATTTCAAATATCTAGAGATTACTTTCATTTTGTGGTCTCAATTGTTGCAAAAGTGGCCCATCTTCCACCCTAGGGCTACAATTGGGGATTTTCGGACACCCAATTGCGAGAGGTTCTTGATAATTAAGCTTACCCGAATAAAAGGTTCACCTTGATAATTCTGTCACTCCTTGAAGGCAACCTCTTTGTCATGATGCTTAAACAAAGAGATCATCTACCAATACGGAGACATGGCTGCGGAATAGACGCGGCACTGGGACACGGGAAAAACACCGAAATTATGTGTCTGGGCCCTATCTTGGAGTTGGACCACCCATCAATTTCTATTGAAGCCCACCATGAATGGTGAATTGCCCAATTTGCCCTTACCACTTTCCCCAATATATAATTCCTATAGATTTTGGAATCTTGTGTTTATTTGGTTCTCTCACATGAAATAATAATATGGGCTTTCTCTTCCTGGTGGTGATATTAGCACGACTAAAGGGGTAGGAATCTTGTGGTGAAGGGTTTTTATTTTTTTTTAAGTGGAAGTTGGATTACTAGTAGATTTGGCAGCATTTTGATAGACAAAATGGGTCCCCTCCATTGATGGAAACAAAAGCTAATAAAAAGTTAAGTTTACAATTTAAATACTATCCCCCCTCTAATAATAGAAGGGAGATGACAACAAAATTTGAGACTAGAATATTGTCTACAATTGTGTTTCCTTTGAAATGCTGATATCACCAATCATTGTGCGCAATTTCACCATACTCCAAAGCCTCAACTATTAACAGAGGGAAATTTATACTTACTCTTTTCAATTTGTTACTCAATTTCCAACGGAATGATTCTATTTATAGATTCATGTTAAACTGTCACATAACTGAATAATAGAAGGGAGATGACAACAAAATTTGAGACTAGAATATTGTCTACAATTGCGTTTCCTTTGAATTGCTGATATCACGAATCATGCGCGCAATTTCACCATACTCCAAAGCCTCTACTATTAATAAGGAAAATTTATACTTACTCTTTTCCATTTGCTAATCAATTTTCAATGGAATAATTTTATTTATAGATTCATGTTAAACTGTCACACAACTGAATAATGTGGTAGTACAAATCAACTTTTGGATCATAATTTTTTTTTTCAAGTCTTGGTCTAAGAGTTATTTTACTATCACATCATTCAATTATATGGCAATTGTACATAAGCAATGACGGAGAGAGGGTGGGGCCATGACCCCCTCCCCTCAACTTTTAAGAAAAAAAAAATTAAGGTAAAAAAAAATAAAAAATTAAGGTTTTTTGCTTATTGGCCCTAGCAAAATAAAAATAAAAATTGGTCCCTTGATCCCTTCCCTTTTATTATTTCTTCATCTGGTTTTATCTCATTTAAAACGATAGCTTTATTGTCAAAACTTTTTCTTTTAATATTTTACGGGTAGCAACGGACATGGTTTGAGAAGGTAATAATGGAAGGAACTTTACAAAGTTGTAGATGCTTTGTTTAAAGTAAATTGAAATGGTTTAGTAAAGTAATGCATTGGAAGAAGACATGTGTGTATTTGAGGAGTCGCACGCCTTACAAGGCTCGATTTCCTAAGGATGTGTAGCAAAAATAACGTAACATGAGCAAAAATAGCTAGATGGCATTAGAAAAGTAAAAAAAATATACGTTTCATTTGTTTTGTGTTGTGTTTAGCAGAATTTGTATTGTGTAGAATATAATGTGTTTTATATAACAGTTAGTGGGCTATTGTGTTAGTCAGAGTGGGTTGTTATAACAAAATGAGTAAGAGAATGTTAGCTTTAAGAGCCATATCATTCAGGACTTCAGGTAAAGCCTTGCGATAAGGCCGAGAAGCACACAATTCATCCAACTGAAAATTGAAATTTTAGTACAGAAATTGAGACATTTTTATTTTTACTTTTTATTTTTTGAATATTTGGACAGCGGTTTTCTCTTACTTTTTTTTTTTTTTTCCAAAAACTCTTTACTTTTGCTTATTGATTTTTAATTTGAAGGGAATAGTAAAAATATCAAAACTTGGTTATGTTTAATTTATTTAAAATTTGCCTTTATACTTTAACATCTACTTAAGAAAAAAATTTATTTGACCCCCTTCCATTAAAATGTCTGGCTCTGTCCCTGTACATAAGTCTATTAAATAGTATTACTATTCACAATGTTCCTCCCAATATTTTAATTTGGTTAATGTATTTTACTGATCTGCCAAAAGAGTTGCAATGTCCTCCTTTCCCCCCCCCAAAAAAAAAAAAAATTCCTTAACAAATTATTTAAAAGACAACAATACCCTTGAAAATCCTAAAATAAAGGCAATTTGTATAAAAATAAAATAACCCACAGCGTGTACATGGGTCTTGGGGTTTTTTTTTTTTTTTTTTTTTAAATAATTAGGGAAATTTTTGTCTTTTTTAAAAGACCAAATGGGGATATCGTAATTCCAATGTAGATCACTAGGGTATATTAAACCATTAATGAAGGTAAAAATTTCCTTAAATGGTAATGAACTATGACAATTTGCCAATTTGGACCACAATAGACCTCTCCAGTCTCCACACGTGAACGTATTGTCAAAAGCAAGTTACTGGGAGTGGGGGGCATTCACAAGATTTGTCGCCCGCAGATGCACCACAGGCCTAGAAATCAATCTGAACCTTCCAACTGATTCATCAGGCCTGTCAAATCTCGCATGGAGCACACGATTTTGTGCTTCTCAGGAAAAGATGTAGGCCCAAACAATCTGGGCCATGTTAAGCCCTAGCTTCTGGTTTCAAACTTTCAAGCGACCAATATGAAACCAAGGATATTTTGTTTGCCTTTTATTCTTTTAACATGACAGCAGTGGGGGAGGCAAGAATTGATCTTTGAAGAGATTCATTATTATTATTATTATTATTATTATTATTTTCTCTATATATTATGTTTCCATTATATATAAAAATACGATAAATTGGAAATAGTAAAGAACTATTTTGTAACACAAGATCATGATGTGTGTAAAAAAAAGTACATAAATAAATATTAAGATTGATATATTAATAAGATAATATGTAGGCGAATACTAGTACAAAAAGAAACAAGAATGTAAAAACAAATTTTTAAAATTGGAGCTTACGCTCTTAGAGAACTAAAATCAATCCAACTAAAAAGTAAAAAATGGATAAGAGTATGCCTTCTTAAATTATCTTTTACCCTTTCACCATAGTATGTTGCTCCATTTCTTACTAGCATTAAAAGTTACCTGATTCCCAACTAAATGCATTACACTGTATCCTATGGCTCGTAATTAGTTCAGAGGCGTCTTGTCTGACTAAAGACTCCAAAAAGATAAAATTAAAGAGACACATTTGTTTTCATCAAATATAACGAGCCAATTGTCCTCTTAAACTCCTTCTCCTCAACCCTAAGCTCAACTCGACCATATATATATATATATATATATATATATGGTCGAGTTGAGCTTAGGGTTGAGGAGAAAGAGTTTAATATATATATATATATATATCCCCCATTCTCATTTGTCTTCCATCGTCCCTGAGAAAATTGTGAAGCAAGTTCCCTTTCTTTCTCTCCTTACCCACATCAAAAGGATAAAAAGGAAAAAATTATGAAACTATAAACTGAAATTGTTAATTTTTTTCACTTTCAACATCATATCATTATCAGCGGTTTTCAAACCCACCAGGCCACCATACTCTAGGAATTTCCAAAGTTAGATTTTCCTTTGACAGACTAGTCATTCAGCAAGAGAGAGAGAGCAAAGATCACAGTTAAAGAGAAATAACTTGTGCACAACCAAAGGCTGATTGTTAAGGCTACTGAATATTTTTGGTGTGGCCATTAGCCAAGCACGTCTAAGACTTTTTTTTTTTTTTTTTTTTTTTGACAAGCTTCAGTGGGCCCTACTGGTCTTCTTGTGGCTCTGCTATTGCATGATCGTTTACGTTGACATAACGGTCTATATTGTATTTGTCAAGTCAGTCACTATAACAGTCCACATAATACTTACTATGCTTATAAATTTACGTTACAATTCATATAACACTTACCATGTTAGTCACTAAAATGTAAACCGTTACTTGATATTCATTCTTATAAAATATGAATTTCCATGTGAATTTGTAAGAAATTGTAATAAAAGTTGTAGTATCTTTAAACATTTTAAAAAAGAAAAGAAGAGAATAATAAAGTGTCAACCCATCGTGTTGTTGGTGAATTTGCTTGTGTTCATCTTCCTCTAGACAAGCTCATGCCTTTCTTTTTCTTCTTTTTTTTTTTTTTTTTTTGGATGAATTAAAACTTTCATTAACCAAACTCAACTGTAGCAACTCTCCATTTAAAAATGTAACCCATTTCCTAATTAGGGATAAACCCCCCAAAAAAGGATCAACAAACAAAATGCTATATACAAATAGCAAACACAATCAAACAACTAGAAAGCAAATTACAAATTCCACATTCTAGCTGGACTAGTATTAAGAGAGGACTGTTTGAACTTCCCCTTGAACACCATCCGAGTCTTAACTCCCCATTTAATATGAGTAACTATGGCCTCTTCTGTTCTAGAAAGATTCCCATGACACAATGCATTTTGTTGACTCCAGAGATGATACACAGCAGCAGCAAGCTAGGCATTGCTTACAAAGGATAGACTGCATTCTTGACCCCTCAGCTTACTAATACTCCAATTTGTAACATCATCCCAATCTATACAAGGATCTGGAACCAAACATGAAGACATAAGCTGATACCAAATCCTCCTACTGAAGCTGCAGCGAAAGAACAGGTGATCAATACTCTCCTGACATGCATAACAAAAGCTACACAACGAGTTCCCTACATAACCCCACCCACACAATCTTTCCTTCGTACTCAGGGCATTTCTGAACATTAACCACAAAACAAACGCATGCTGAGGGATTGCATGCCAAGGAAAACCAGATCACCTTTTGCTCCAAGGAACAACTGGCAATTTAGTTCTAAGACAATCCCAAGTTTCTAAGCATGTATAAACACCACTTATGGATTTCCATATCGGCACATCAGCCCCTCCAAAAGGAATATCTAAAAGTTTGCTCTGTATATCGACCAGATTATCTGATCTAGCTTTAGGCCAAAACCAATCACCATTTCGAATAATAGATGAGATTTTTGCTTCAAGATAACTCCCTGAGTCATAAAGCTCGTGCCTTTGTGCTTCTTTGTCATTCTCCTTTTCTCTTCTTAAACATTCCTGTGTCAAGAGAAAGTTAAATATTCCTGTACAATACGTGGTTTATTTTTAATTGAAAATGAATAAATTGTAGAGTTGAGACTTCGACTTTAATCCTATATTAAATTATCAGTTATTTGAAATCATATTATTCTCGGAGGCCGTCGTTAAAGAACGAACGAAAAAATAAAAATAAAAACTAGAAAAATAGCATACATGCACGTAATTCTATATAGCAAATTCGAAGTAATTGCCATGGTTGGATCTGATCTGAAAAGGAGTTGAAAATGCGCACACACCTTTTTCATCATTAATTGACCACTCTTTCAAGACACCGACCTTTCCTTTCTTTATCAATTAACGACCCTTTATCTCATGCATCAGCAACAAATATTTTACGTTTTTTTTTTACTTCAATGATGATATCCAACGAAAATCAAGAAATTAAGACATGTGATGTAACCATGCTGGTAGTAATGTGAGCCGACGACGTGGATACCATAACCTAAAGAGACCCCAATATTATAAAAGGCCGCCTACACATATAAAAAAAGTAACCACAAAAACATTTTCAGATTATAAAAATATATACAATACTATTATATATATACACATTGGTTTCTATTACTTATTTACTTAATGTGTGATCATAACAAGTCGAATTACAATACACTAAGAATGAGAGCTTTTATCAAATGGTCGGTAATTTTTTTTATCAATGTAAGATTTTTTTAGATAAATAATAATTTAACATGATATTAGAATAAAAATTTTAAATTCAAACTTTAAATTTCACGTTAACAACGTATAACATGTATGGACATTGTCATTAGGAGTGTGATGCTATCTTTCTTTTCCAAAAGCTATCAATGCCTTTTACCAAAAGCTATCAATGCCTTTGGTTAGGGAAGGTTGCAAAAGATGCTTTATAAAATAGGACTTTGATGCGGGAGATACCTATGTATAACTTTTCTTACTATGTGCGGTATTGTAACAATTCACTTTCAAGGACACAATATTGTCCGCTTTTGATTCCTCCAAGCCATACTTCTCAAGAGGTCACTGATCCCGGTGCTATTATCGTAGAAGAACGCTTAACTGCAAAGTTTTGATAAATTCATGATCATTACGGCTTCAAAACTCGTTGTGTCAAGAAGTGTGCGAATATACATATAAGCACATACATATTCCCATACCCAAGCGATATGGGACGTCACATGAATAAACTATTTTCTTATCAATTGCTTTCCTCGAAAGTATTTTTGTACATGTTATGTAATGATATAAGAATTCAATTAGTAACTAAGTAACGTGAGATTTAACATTTTTAATTATCTTTTTATAAATCAACGACTTTATGTGGGCCACTCATTTTTTTAATATGGGGCCTGAGTACAATTACATGATAAGTATGGTACGTTAAAACAACTTATTCCAAAGGCTTAAGCTGATAGGAAGAAGTAAATTTAATTATTTAATCAATATTTTAAGGCTAAAAGCTTTTCATTACCTTGGCATAGTGCTAATGACCTAACTATTAGTCTAAAGCTTTTATGATTGTTAGATATTGAATTGGTTAAACCTTTAACATTTAAGATTGCAATATTCCATCACGCTTTCAAACTCGACGTTCACGGCAACCAACTCTATCGGCATTGACCTAATAGTAACTATTTTTCTTTTATCAGCTCTACCCATCTATCAGTATTCAATGACTTAATACTATACCCACATTTTAATCTAACATATAGGTTTTCTCCTCGCTTGACGTGGTGCTTAATTGCTCTAATATCAATTATTAAAAGTCTAACCATTGATTAAAAAAAAAAACCTAAGACTATTGGATACTAATTTAATTAACTAGACCCTTAACACTTGGAATGATGAAGGTAATTATAAGGTCCATGACTTTAAGCACGGCAGTTATGGACTTGAAGTTGAAGCAAACCACAAGCTTTCGGTGGTTAAGACCTCGCTGTCTCCGAGCAAAAATAAGATCCCCCAGTCGTCATCAATTTCTTGCAACAAACCAAACATGGATTAGACTCAACAAACCAACCAAACATGCATTAATTATCCGTCACCTTAGTATTTAAGTGCCAATTAATCAACAGGGGGCCCAAGAAGTGACAATGTCTTCAATTTTGTCCTGAATGGTCCGTGTCATGTTCCTTGTGGCCGGAGATCAATACGTTATATTTATACCAAAATATTAGCTTAAAATTCAAATTCCACCACAAATAATGTTGATTTTCTTTCTTTGACCCCACCAAAGCCAACGAGCTCCACAAATAAGATTGTCTCAGATTTGACATACTTTCGTGTTGATATTTAAGAGTTAAGATTCGTTGATGAATTTATTAAAAAATTAAAAAAGATTCGTTGATAGTGTCAAGTTATCAACTATTGAATATAGAATAGTATTATAAATTAATGATATTTATTAAATCATCACTATTTCAAAAATTTAAGCATTTAATAATTTCATCAATATTTTCACAATATTCCTTAATAAGGGAAGTTAATTACCGGACAAGGTTAAAACTTTTTTTAAAATTTTACTTTTTTTTTAATTGAAATTGAGCCCATTTTATAAATAAAACCAATTACGTACGACACTCAACAGGAATAATATCCGAAATATATGAGAGGTTTCCTCAAGAAAACACTGCTCCTCATTTAAGTATAATGCTTTCTTAGTCGGCCGGTGAGCCGCATCATTTAAATTACGACTAACTGACGTGATTAATTTGCCACATTTGTAGAGTATTCAATATCCCTCGAGTGTCCTCAATGAGATGTTCATATGTACTTAAATTTCACTCATTCTTTTGAAGTGTCTGGACTATTTAGAGAGCATCATCTTTTAGAACCATCTTATAAAAACTTAATTTACTTCTTAATTTGGTTGCTCTGCGCCCCGCCATGACTTCTACAACACCAAGGGCAATTATCTAATCTTTTGGTTATAATAACATAACAATCACCGATTATTTTAAACATGACGAATTATATTTAATAGATTAATATAAGGCCATATGAAAATAAAATACAAGCACAAGTGCGATGCAGATCATGCAGATGTACAGATGCATCCATGCCATGCTAACAAAATCCATAAAATAATTAAATATATACCACTTGAATCGTGGCACAAGTGGGGCCACCAATGATTCATTATAAAATCTAATCATCCTACGTGGTAAATGGCTAAAACTTCGCCACGTGCACGGACACAATTCGATCTCCCACAAAGATCTTCTTATTTTATTGTGTTGCCCTCCCTCATTCCTTGCACGTGAGGTCACAGTGGACCAAAAACAATGCATGAAAGCGCTGTGGCCCACATGCAGAAAACGTGAATGGCTAGGATTTTTCGCGTGTCTCTATCTGAGTGACCAGACCTACTTTCGAGGAACCCGAGGAGAAGATCGACGGTCACAATACCCTCAACGGCTAATTTCCTAGAACACGATCCGACGGTCGAAATCGCATCGGCGGTTGCCGCCCTACAGTATCCCAGGTCTTGGACTTAAGGGGGTAGCCGACCGCAACGGTTGTCGGTAAATTAGGAGGAACAGTGACATTTAAATTATTTAAATCCATAAAAATCTAATACCAAAATGAAATAAAGAAAAAGTCGTAATGATAGTAAAGTAGCCGTTGGAGCATTGTTTCTATAAAAAGGGCGTCTGTGTGACACGAAGATCCATGAAAGTAGCGTGTAGAAAGCAAAATCTAAACCCTCTCTCATTTCCATTTCTGGGTTAAATAGTCTAACTTATACCTAACTTTATATTTTAGTTTGATTTTCATTTTGGTTTTTCTTTCTGTTTCTTATATGAAAGATCTGCTTTCTTCGATCAAAGCGATACGGTTTAGATCTGTTTAAGTTTCTTGTTTTTTGTCTGTAATTGTATGAGATCTCTCTAACTTCTTAATTGATCTTTGTTTTAACTTTCTCAAGTAAATCTGGTATATACAGCTTTTATTTTATTGTTAATTTGTTCTTACAAGTTTCAGGCTATTGATCGTGTTATTATAAGATCATCGCCGCTGTTTTTCTTGTTGAAGATTTGAACTCTGTGATCAATCTGACTATGGAGGCAGTTCTGGTACCATATTCATCAGTAGACCAATCAGTCTCTCCCTACAAGCAAATCAAAAGCCCAAGGAAAGGCGCTCGCGCTTTCATTTCTAAGCCCTCCGAAAATCTCTCCCACACAAACATCCTCCGTGGCGGTCTCTTGCTACACCGCCACCCACCTCCTCCGCTTTCATCTTCCTATCCCCCCTCAGCCTTCAGCCACCCATTTCAACAACATCAGCAACAACCGCCTCTTCTTCCTCTACCAACCACCATAACCCACCAGTACTCTCTTCCTTCTCGAACCCGAAAGCCGAACAACAAACGCAGAGACCAGTCCCTGACGCCAAAGAAATCAAAGCCCACAAAGAGAGAGGATCCGAATAAGCAAGATTCGGCATCGACAAGGCGAGCAGTTTCCGAGTGTTTGATCGTGGCTTCGACTAAGCCGTTGGGGCCTGACCCGAGTGATCTACCCAAGGATGTTTCTCGGGTATTCTCATCAACGGCGGCGGGGGTTAAGAGTTTTGGAAAGGTCACTATAGAAGAGTTGGAGATGTTTTCGGGTACAGTGTTTAGTCTGGCTCCGCCTCCGAGTAGCTTGCCGCTGCCCAAGTTTTCTCTGAGGCCAAAGCTTTGTTGCAACGCTGAGGCTGCCGGAATCGATGCCGGAGCCACTGATAATCTCCGGCGCATGCTACGTCTCCTGTGAAGTTATTGTTGTCATTTTGGTTTGTCGTTTGGTCTTCTGTGTAAATAAAAGCATCAGCCTGGGTAGCTTTTGCTGATTGTGCTGTAATCTTTTTTCTTTTTCTTGTTCTTTTTTTTGATGAATTTGTGATCACCACCTGTGTTTTTGAATTGGGGTGCACAAAGATACGACGAAGATCGGGTCCTTGGAGTTGGGACTAGGAGATTAATCACCTAAGGAATAAGGATGGTCTATTTTGTTTTTTCAGTTGAATAGTATTATGTATTTTTCCTTTTTGCATGAAATAAAGTTAAGTATTTTCTGATCATAGTGGTTTGTTGCAATTCTAGAGTTTTCCGCCGGGCCTAACAGGAAAAACATATACTTTCGAAAGGTTATACTTAGAGATCTGGGATCTCATTCAACGTGAATATGACCTAATATTTTAGCTTTTAATTGAGATCTGGTGGTTCTTTCCTCAATGCCCATCATCTCCAAAACCATAGCCAAATCCCTCTTGGTACCCATCAAATTAATTTTGCTGCTGCCACAAAAGAGATTCCTTTTCTGTAGTGGCTGCTGCTGGGCAGGGATGGCTCAATAAAAATGAAGGCCTAATGAAAGAAGTTAAAATGGGGGGCCAGGCGTAAGGGAAAAAGTTAAAATGGAGCCTCTTTAGCGTAAGGGAAAAAGTTAAAATGGAGCCTCTTTAATTTGAAATCATTCTTCTAGGTTGAGAGAGAGAGAGGGACTGGGCAGTGGCAGCTCTGTGCAATGAGATTTTGATTTTCCCTCTCTCCAGTTTTCTAGCCGCATAAACCAAAAAAGAAAAAAATAAGAAAAATGATAGAAATACATCACTTTTACAACAAGTGTACAACAGCCTTCTCACATGGGGTGGACCCCACACACTATGGAGCCCACCCCATGTGAGAGGGTTGTTGTACACTTGTTGTAAAAGTGTTGTACGAGAATCAGTTCTCTGCCATGTCAGCATGTTGTGTGAGAGTTGTGAGACATTTGTGTATACATCATTTCTCAATTACTAATCAAAATTTTAAGATCAAGTTTTGTTAATATATTATTCTCATGATTATGTTTCTTGTAAGATAAATACGATTGTAAGTAGGATTTATTTATTAGTGTAAAAAATCAATGACATGCGATCGAAACTCGTACGAGAACGACCAATTAAAATCAATCTGATATAGTAAGTATAAAATATAAAAAATATGAAAGCAATGAAGAATGATAAACTAAGAAGCAAAATATTAGAAGTAAAAAAAAATAAAAATAAACATCTTTTCTAGACCCATTCTAGCTTTGACAAATGACCTCCCTCATTTTACTTGAGGCATTTTATTTTATTTTATTTTGACAAATTTAATATCCACCTAACCGTCAAGCAAGCCATGGAACACAACTGCCATAGGCCCATAACAATACATTATTGACAACTTAACACCAAAACTTCTCGACAGCACGTTTTCCCTTCTAGATTGGCAGTGGAAAAGTTGGTGACTACTTGACTTCTATTTTGTTCTGGTCTCTGTTGCATTTTCATTCCCTGTATTGTCTTTTTATGTTGTTTCCCTGTTTTGCAATCGTTTTTCCCTTGTATTGGTTTGCTTCTATTCTCTTGTTGTCCTTGTACTATCTCCACTATTTTTAAAAAAGTTTATATCTTGTCCACAGAGTACTATTGATCGCTAAAGCCTCACCTCCCCCCCTTTTTCCCCTCAGAATATTATCACCTTCTTAATTGTGAAACCCCTCTACACCGAAACTAGTTCAATTCCAGCTAATGAAACGGAATTGAACTTTGTGTGGGCTAGCTCAAGTGCTCAAGGTGCTGTCTGACTATAGGTGAATTAGAATACCTTGATTAAAAAAATGAAACGGAATTGAAAGAACCATCCACAAACTAATCAAACGGAATAGGAAGAACCATGACCAAATAACATATTTTCATAAACAGCAACGTTTAACAGATCATAGAGCAATCAGGGAGAGAAAGGGCAGGCCACAACAGGTGAACTATGCCACTTCAATGAAGGGCATTTCTCATTGATGCCCGAGGAGAGGTTAACCACATTCATGCATGTCCTGAAATCTCATATTTGGTACAAGCTTAATTCTCTGAATACTTATGGCCGCATTTGGTGCAACGATAAAATGTAGTCTGCCCTTCATCCGCTGATCTCATCTATAGCAACAAAAAAGATAAGAAAAGGTGCAAGTTCTTAAGATCAAGGCGTCTTGCATCGAGTGCTCAGAGAAAGGAAAAAGAAAAAGAAAAAGGCATCTAACATTGAATGGTAGAATACCTGCATAGTCCAATACTCAGCCTCATCATTATAGCATTTTTCACATTTCTTTTTCACCTGTCAAGACAAAATTACTATTGGATCAGATTCCTGGGGAAACACCATGGCTTTAAATAAAAACTATAATCCAGTTACCTTTGATAATTGTACTTCCTGGTCATGTATCAGCGAGATACCCAGCTCCATTCTAATATCCTGCAACACAACAAGGATACACAGGTAAATAAACTTGGTGCATGACAACTTAATTGAACAAAGATAAGATCAAAACTTTGGTGTATCAAGCAACTCATTCCATTGCAGAAGCTGCAACAAGGTCCTGAATTCCAACTCAACATTTTGATATCTACGATATATTATTTATTTTTTGAAATATTGCTTTAATCTAAAAGAAGATAAACTAATATTTCCTACAAGTACATGTAAAGTGTAAACATGAAAAATATGAATAGCATAGAAACTTAATGTGTCAGAAGCCAACAACAAAAAGACTTGACAGGGACTGAACATCCTCATGCATCATCTATGTAATTCCGCATATAACAGTGCTTCATTTTACTCAGTAATACAATTAGCAACAACCATACACTGACGCTCTCCCTCCCCCCCCCAATCTCCCTCCCTCCCTTTTTCTCCAAACAAATACACATACAAAAGTGCAAAATCCAGTAAAAACCGTATCTTCAACATCAGTAACAAAGGCACAATATATTTTTTTGATGAATTACAAAGGCAAAATATATGTTGGGTACATGTAGCATTATCAAATAATTATTAGTTCCTAGTTCCTACCACATAATCAGGCTCAGCCATTATGAAAGACATAATAACTTAACAAAACAAATGCAACAGGAGATCAGTTTAAGGCATACCTCAGCTGTGATTACATAAGATATTTCCCTGTCACAAATCTCTGAAGACAATGGAAACTAATCAGGAATGCACAAAATCAAATAAAAATAATACATAAATTTAAGAAATAGTTTCTGGGCCTATAGTATTGTAAAAGCCCTTCAAGCAGGAGAGACACTAACATGTGTCTCCTGCTGTGATTGCAAAGCCACTAGATCACATAGAACGACACCAAAATGGGGACATGAATCCCACAATGGAAATACATAGAGAAGTTCCCATATAATTTTTAGGTATTATGTAGTTTAGTATGAAATTTTGAGTAAAACGTGTAACAATCCAAATAAGCACACAAGTTAATGTAACAGTTATACCTTTCATACTACGCTCAAACTTGCACAGAGGACATTTAGCATACTTCGTTGATTTCATAGATAGCATTGTTCCGCAGAGGTCGCAGAACAAGAAATCAGGTTCATGAGAATACGCCATGACTTCAATGAGCTGTGTATTGAGGGAGTTCTATACAGATATCTGAAACTAAATGACCACAAACAAACATAATTTACTGGCCACCCATAAAACAGGTAAAATATAGACAATGTTGATTTCCAGTATTAGTTAAGCAAATCACAAGAGATTAACTCAGTTTAAGTGGCTAGATAAACATATCATAACTTGCCTAATTTTCCAGTCGTAGCAAGAGAAGATTAATACTCTTGGAGTTGTCTTTTAGTGTGCGTTGACAATTAATCCTATTTGGTTAAAGAGAATCTTCCATTTGTTAGCAATCCATCTCACACACAAAGATATATATCATGTCACATTTGTTGGACAAATAACACTTGGAATATGTAATGTTTCTTAAGAATTGATACGGGCTATGACAATGGCAAAAATACTGTTGTGCAACGAATCAACAGGGGAATTTGGCAGCCCATTTAGGCTTAAAAAAAGGGTTATTGCTGAACTTCTTTTTTAGTTAAATAAAAAGGTGATCCTTCATCATTGTTTTACAAGACCCAAACTTCCATATGATTAGCCCATGTATTCCCTTCTTTTGGGTCCATGTTTCCCATTCATCTCATAATTTGTTATTTACAAGAATATTTTCCTCTATGCAATTTTAAAACTTAGAAGATGTTAACTTACGACCATTATGGAGATATACAACTACTCAAATGAATTTTGCTGA
Organism: Alnus rubra; assembly: GCA_028654335.1. Classification (NCBI taxonomy): domain Eukaryota; kingdom Viridiplantae; phylum Streptophyta; class Magnoliopsida; order Fagales; family Betulaceae; genus Alnus; species Alnus rubra. Next base: position 127,368 of record JAJPGS010000204.1, on the reverse strand, counting down.
AAAGCATTCCATTCTGCAGTAAAAACTCTTTCATGCATTTTATCAAAAACTTCATGTAACACTTTACCCCTCGTTTTACTCTTATGGGATTCAAAGTAACTGAACCCCATATACCAAAATTAATATAAAAATATACTTTTAAAAGACCCAGACAAGAATACAAAACAGAGGAAAATATCATATCTCCAATTGTGCTAGACAAACAGGAAGAGAAAAAAAAATCATTTACAGATGATTTTCATTCGGGTCCACCCAGTTACAGATCCGAATCAACAACGAAAAATCGAATGAGAGAAAAAAAGGAAAAGTTAATGGAAACTTACTGAAAGTAGAAGACGCGGAGGTCCAACCTGACGGAGACAGAGACGAGTTCCTGGATCGGGTGAACGGCGATAAGGGCCGGCGCTACCTCGATATCTTTGTTAGTCTCTCCGGAGTGTCCTCCATTCCTGCCAGGGTTTTGTGTTTAGCGCTTCGCCTCTTTTTTTCGAGCTTTCAGGGTTTTGTGGTTCGGACTAATTCTTAAAGAAAACAAAACGTAAAACGGGTTTTGGACGTTTGGGCTTTTAGAAGCCCATCTAATTATGATAGTGGGTTGTGGGCTACGATTATTATTGGATCGGAGCTTTGTCGTGACACTATATATTTCGTTAAATATAATTAAATTATGACTATAAAATGGCTTTTCTTTATTTCACTTAAAATTAAGAGGCTCTTTGTCGCTTAAGCATGAGAGAAAATTTCTTTTGACTTTCTTATTACTCTTAAAAGATTATGTATTTCAATTATCGCATGCGAAGAAAAAGAGAGAGAGAGAGAGGAGACGAGCACTTCTTGAGAGCATGGTTTTCGCCGAGAGGGGGTGGTTTTCTTGCCTCCCCCTCCCGGTAGTGATTTCTCATCTGACTCATCGTGAGTCAGAGAGTTTTTTGTTCCCCTTGAGTTGGTTCAGTGAGGTTAGTTTTTCTTCCAACCTTTAGAGTTGTGGAGCTTTTGTTTCTCCCGGCTAGATCCGGTGGAGACTGGTCTTCCCCTAGCCTTTTTGGGCTATGGTGGTTTTTATGTGTCGTTATTTGTTTGTTTTCTTTTGTTTGACAGGATTTCTCATCTCAAGTTGTCTTCCTTGGGGGATTGGCCGAGCGTTTGTGTCGTCGGCGGGATGTTTTTTAACCCGTTCTTTCACCTTTTTTCTTCAGATTTTGGAAGCCAGATCTGCTCTTCCTCACCCACTTCTGACTGACACGCGCCCCCCAGCCGCCGCTAGATCCGGCCCTGCAGGCAGTGGCGGACCCAGGTAACTGACATTGCAGGGGCCAATAAATATAATTTAAAATAGAAATTGAATAATTTGTCACACAATATGTATCACAAAAGTACATTATAAAAATTCATTATAATCTGTGCCAAAATTAATATATTAGCAACAAAACACATGTTGGCACTAGTACAAAAAGACATAAATATAAAGTGTTCAAAAACCTAGTTTACGTCCTTTTAGAGAAACAAAATCATCAAGTATCGAATCTAAATTGAAGTTCTCAGCAATTTCCCATTCAATATACACAACTAAACTATTTGCAAGAAATTCATCTTCCATTTTGTTGCGAAGTCTTGTTTTAACAATTTTCATAGCTGAGAATGCTCGTTCGGTAGTCGCTGTAGACACTGGAAGAGTCAAAACAAGACGAATCAATCTATCAATAAGATAGTATGTCTTTGATTTTCTTGTCTCTACCAATCCTTGACATAATTCAGCAACAGAAGACAAATTTTGCAACTTCAAATCATTATGCACATCAAGCTCAAAATACTTCAACTGGAATCCCAAATTAATTTTCTCATACTCGGAAAAATCAAGAGGATAATACACCTCTGTAAGACTACATATATCATCAATTTTAAATGATTTATAACCATCATTTGGATCCAAAGCTGAGCTAAGTGTCAAAAGTTTAACTACCCTTTCACCAAACCTACAATTAAGCTCTTGCAGTTGAAAGTCTATAGCAGCATTGAATATGTCAAAATGATAATGATGCTCCACTGTAATGTGATTCCGTTGATTACGACATCAACCTTCAATATAACGAGCACTCAAGTCTGGGATGTCAATTTCAAATTTCTTGGAGAAAGAGATAACAATCTCAAGCAATTTATCCCAATCATCATCTCTCAGCTTTTGGATAAGTTTTTTTGCAGTAGAAACTGAATTAATAGCATTTAAAATGTCTTGAGATTTTTGCTGCAAAGCTTGACAAAGAACATCAGTGATACCCATGATTTCCTTCGTCAAATGTAAAATAAAAATGAATTCGAAGGATGTAACCATTTTATAAGCAGCATTAGCATCTCCCCGTTGAGAGTAATTAGCTCATTCTCTTCTAATTATTTCAAGCACTGAACAAGTAGCATCAAACATACTTATTAGGCTACAAATAGAATTATATTGAGAACCCCAACGAGTATCACCAGCTCGTTTCAAAGTGTCAATTTGGTTAGCTCATTTTCCAGTTTCAAGATCACCAATAGCTCTCATATGTGCAATTTTTTCTGCTTGAGCAGCTTGTAGTTGATCGTGACGTTTACATGAAGCACCAACTATATTGATAATGAAATTCAAATTTGTGAAGAACTCATGAACAGAAACCACTTCTCTAGATGCAGCAACTAATGCAAATTGCAATCGATGAACAAAATAATGAACATAGTATGCATAAGGACAATCATTAAGAAATAATGTCTGCAATCCTTTCTATTCACCACACATATTGCTAGCACCGTCATATCCTTGTCCACGAATATTTTGAATGTCAAGTTCATGATGAGAAAGAACATCAGATATTTTATTATGAGTAATGCTACACATCATCCCCTTGTCCTCCTTTTGTCCTCCCCAAATTGATATGACTCTTAAAATCACCATTGGATCAAAATCCAATAGTCATATATCAAAAATTCAATGGTGATTTTAAGAGCCACATCAATTTTGGGGGGACAAAAGGAGGACAAAAGGATGATGTGTAGCATTACTCTTTTATTATTGAGAGTCAATGCCGATGTATCTTTAACATGAGCAAGATCAAAGAAGCGTTCTTGTATAAAACCATATTTGTCAACAAATCTCAAAATAATAGCCATTTGTTCTCTTTTAGACTCATCTCGTGCTTCATCAACAATAATACAAAATTTAGAGTCTCCAATATCTTCACGAATTTTATCTCGTACTTTACTTGCCATGACTTGCAAAATCTCATTTTGAATTCTATGTGAAGTATACTTTGCAGATTTAGGAGCATTTTCCAAGACAACTGTTGCAACTTTTTCATTATATGATGCCAAAATTTTAATCATCTCAAGAAAATTACCTCGATTTTTTGAATCAGGAGTCTCATCATGACCTCTAAAAGCACATCCTTGAAATGCAAGCCACCGAACAACATCAATAGAAGTTTTTACACGTAGTCGATTATTTTGAATTTGTTCAGTACTTTGTGCATTCAATAATTTATCGATATGCTGTGATTGTTGTTTTAAATCCTCACAAGATTTCACAGCATTATTATGGGGTGAACAAGGATCCTCTCCAATATGAGTCAAAAATGCACATTTCTTTCCATCGTGAACCTTTTTTCCAATTTCTAAATTCCTTGGTGATAAATACATCCCATCCATGACGTCCAACTGGTTTCATTGTAAAAAGATAACATGGTAGACAATATGCGGCATCCGTAGTAGGAGAATACTCAAGCCAAGATGAAAATTGTTTAAACCATGAAGCTTGAAAACGACGGGGATTATTTTCTGGTCCAGAAAATGGATAGTCTTGACGCAAAATTTGATATGGACGTGCTTTCAAATAAGTCATTCTTATTTCATCACGTCGATTGACTGGATAGTCTCACATCGGAGGACGTTTTCCTGGATCCCGTTCTATAGAAAAACCATCAACTTCATTAACATTAAGCGTGGATGATTTAAAAGGAATCTCTTGAGCTTCCATAATTAGATATTCATAAGGATGTTATTCAACTTCAATCCTTTGAGATTTAAGATGACGTTCTTTGAGATTTGAAGTTTCAGCATTAAAATTCAATGGTGGATTACTTTCTGGAACATCAACTTCTTTTCTTTTGAAGAATGACTCGATAGTTTTAAACTTTGACATGCTTGATGAACCTAAATTTTCCAAATTAAATTACAACCCCATAAGATACAATCAAACTATCAAACAAAACAAAACAAAACAAAAATTATCAGAGTCTAACAAGTAACAATCATACAATCTAAAAAAAAAAAAGCAAAAAAAAACAAGAGTCTATATAACACTAAACTAAAAATAATAATATGAAAAACTAAAAACTTCAAAACTAACATCATTGATAATTTCATATATAACCCAAAACCAAAAAATATTCTGAAAATTTGAATAGAGAAATTACCTTGTAGACAAGAGTCACAAGATTAGCACAAGTATAATAGAAAAGCAATGCCCAAAAATAATGAAAAACCTCTTGTCCTCTTCCTTCTTATGCTCTTCAAGACTTCAACACTTGCAAATCAGCCAAACCTCAAAACTAACTTTTTTTTTTTTTAAAAAAAAAAAAGAGAAAAAAGTTTTTCATACTCATTGAATACTCACAAAAAAAACCTCAAAAAAATGTCAACTTTCACACTTCACAGTTTCTGAGTTTCACACTTTCACTTCAGCTTCTTTTTCCACCACAGGTCCACAGCCACAAACACCACTCACGGTACTCACCAGTCAGCAGTCACCAGCAGTGGCGCAGTGCAGGCTTTTTTTTTTTTTTTTTTTCGTTCGTTCTTTTTTTTTTGTTTTTCGTTCGTTCTTTAGTTCTTTGTCTAAGAGCTTTTACAGTTTTTTTTCATTTTTTTTTTCTCTTCTATCATTTCATTTCTTGAGCCGTGCGTGGTTGAGGTGCTGCAGGGCAGCAAGTGAGATGGACAGTGGACTGAAAGTCTAAAGCGACTGATGGAGTGTCTTGGACTAAGAAGCAATGAACTGATTTCAGATTCAACTGAAAAAACCATGCTGTGGGCCCCTAAAAAAAAAAAAAAAAAAAATGCTATTGGATAGTAATGGTGGGGCCAAGTTTGAATTAACTGTAGACCTTAATATAGTAATTTTTTTTTTTTCTTCTTCTTAGGAGCCAGCAGGGGCCACGGCCCTTGCTGGCCCCAACGCTAGTCCGCCATTGCCTGCAGGTCGCCGGTGACCGGCGCGTGGTGCCCACGCGCCAGTGGGCTCTCCACTGTTTGGTGCGCGTGTGGACCACGCGCAGCTTTTTTTCTGGCCGATCTCGGCGGTTGTCGGTCGTCCGGCGTCGGTCCTCCGTCTGGGTGGCGCCGTTGTCGGCGCGTGTCCCTCACGCGCCGCCGTCCGGCTTCTTGGCCCTTTTCCTCCACTGCCGGCAACTTGTTTTTGGGCGGTCTCTGCTTCAGTGTCGTGTGTTTTATCTCTTTTCTTGGATCACAGTCTGCTTGTGTTGGGTTCAATTTTTATGGGAATATTTGTTGGCTAATTGCTAGATCTAGTCTCTTTTCTTTAGAAAGTGAGCGTTAATGTAAAAGTGGCTCAAATGGCTTTCTTGTAAAAGTTGTATTTCTGCTTAGGCAGTTGTTTATTAAGCTAGATCTTTCTGGTTTAGAGAATGGAGGGCTTGTCCCTTATTTTCAAGTTGTAAGCCTTGTGCTGTTCACCATATCAATGATAGATTACCGTTTCCGTTCAAAAAAGATTATGTATTTCTTACGCATTAAAAGACAGTAAAATTATTATGGAATTAATTGCAAATTCATAACCCAATTTAAAAAGAAAATTATGTCATTGTTATTGTTATTAGTTTTTATTGAAATTTGAGAACTCTATGTTTTGATGGAATCAAAATTCTCTCAAATTATTTGTCTGAATTTGAGAGAATTTTGGTAAATGATTGTGAAATATCACTTATAAGATTCACCTGATCGAATAAGTAGATGTGCAACCCGATTTTTATTTGATCAGGTAAATCTCATAAGTAGTTTATCACAATCACATGCTCGAACTCTCTTAAATTTAAAAAAATAATTTGATAAAATATTATTATCACAATCACAATCAAGTGGAGGAAATTCTCTAAAGAAATATGAAAATACAACTGCACCTTTGCTTTTAAATTAAATGGAGAGATCCAAATTCAAGCACCACGAGGAAAAAATTGGCCAAGTAATAAATGATTACCAATTATTGAGGTAGTAGTTTTGGAAGGAAGACCCCGGCGGCTTAACTGGTAACGACTAACGAGGATCCTAGGAATAACAAAGTATAACTACAAATGCGGCAATTAAGGCCTTAATTGCCGTGCTATCATACTGGCGTGTGCAAAGGAGTACTGGTGCTAATCTCGTATCATAATATAACTTTTATTATATGATTTTTATAAATTTATGTAATATTTATTATGCCATTAACTAAAAATGTAGAGAAGAACAAAAAAAATTACTTTTTTGGGGTATAAAAATTTATTTTTTAAGGGTCTATAAAGATAATTTTTGAAAAAAAAATGGGAGAAACACGCTAAAATTTGGGCTAGTCTTAAAGTAGTTTTGCCCCTAACCATATAACATTTGTCATGTTTATAAATTCATATTGAGACAAGAGTTATAATAACTCAAGAGACAAGATCAAAAGAGTTACAAGATGATAAATTAGATTTATTATTGTTAATATAAAAGTAGAAGATTATTTATCTATAAATAAAGTCTTATATACAATCAAATTTATAAAAAGAAAAGATATAGCTAAGAAAATGCTTTGACGTGTGGACGTAGACCATAAAGCAAACCACCTTAATTCTCTTTGTCTTCCTTTCTTATTTTCAACTATTCCCTAAGTATTAACGGTATTATAACTTTTAGTACAAAATAATTTAGCAGTGAATAATTCTTTTAATTATGAACTGAAGTTATAATAATCCAAGCATTTTTCCCGCGTTACATTTTTCACGTCGCTTAAATATAAGAATTATAATAAAGGGGTAGCTTATAGCTAGTATCCAATTAACGATTTTGAGAATGAAAGACAGAGAGTTAAGGAGCCGAGTAGTTTGTTGGTTGGCCAACTAGCTTGACCTTCAACATTTATTGGCGCGAATGGACTGCCACGAGCTCTCCATGAAAAAAGGAAAGAGTTCTTTCATGCTCTATTTCCACTTTTTGTCTTCCTCTCTGTCCCTGCAACTTTTGGTCTACATTTTGCCATGGAAGAAGTGGAACTTACCGACTCCAATAGGCCTTGGGACCAAAACCCAGCTCCTGAAATGGAAGAGCCATCCAAATCAAACACAAAGAAGAGCGTTTCGTTCCTTGGCCTCTTTGCTGCCGCTGATAGAATTGACTATGTGTTGATGTTTTTTGGAAGTGTTGGGGCGTGCATCCACGGAGCTGCACTTCCTCTCTTCTTTATTTTGTTCGGTCGCATGATTGATTCTTTGGGACATCTATCCAAGAATCCTCACAAATTGTCTTCGCGGGTTTCCGAGGTACAATGCAACTTTGGATCCTCATTTTGAACCTTTTTGGTATTCCTTTCTAATTCTTTTGTGAATTTCCTAGGCTCCAATGGTTAAGTGTATATGTATAATGTTAGAATATCAGTTAAAGCCAAAATACGTGAGTTTGAATCTTGCTTCTATCATTCATTTTTTCTTTAAATTAAATATTCTACGTTTTGGGTCTTATTAATTAAGGAAGAGTTTTAACTTATTAAGAAAGAGTTTTAAGATATTTATTAAATGATTAAATCACTAATTTCTTAAGTTTTTAGGATAAGTGGTTATTTAATGTATAATACTGTTGGCTAGAAGAATTCTCATCCTGCTCTGTTTGGCTATTGACAAGCATTTCTGCTAAGTTGAAAATTGTGTCTTTTTGCAGTATTCTCTGTACTTAATTTATCTTGGGCTCATTGTTTTGGCATCAGCGTGGATAGGTATGTTTGATGATTTTAAGCCTAATCTGGCTGGCATTGTTTTTACTTTCCTGTCAATTGCTTAGGTTTCTTCATCCTTGTTTACATGATGTTTTCAGGAGTGGCACTCTGGATGCAAACTGGAGAGAGGCAGACTGCTCGTTTGAGACTGAAGTATCTTCAGTCAGTTTTAAAGAAGGATATCAATTTTTTTGACATTGAAGCCAGAGATACAAATATTATTTACCACATTTCCAGTGATGCTATACTAGTGCAAGATGCAATAGGTGACAAGGTATATATATCAGCAAACAAATGGTGCTTGATGTTATATATATATTTTGAAAAGTATTTCACTAGGGGTCCTAAAATGAATACTATTATCTTGTGTCTTCTTGCAGACAGGCCATGTTTTGCGTTACCTTTCTCAGTTCATTGTTGGATTTGCCATTGGATTTACATCGGTATGGCAGCTTTCACTTCTCACCTTGGCTGTTGTTCCATTGATAGCTTTCGCAGGGGGAGCTTATACTACTATCATGTCTACCTTATCAGAAAAAGGTGAGGCTGCTTATGCTAAAGCTGGAAAGGTTGCAGAAGAGGTAAAAACTTGCCTTAGAAACATCCGATGCATTTCTTCCCCCGCTACTCTACAAATTTGTTGCAAATACTAATGAGAAACTTGAGAGTTGGTTCTTCTGTGCTGAACTCGGATTTTATGTGACATGCCACATCACTTGAGTATGGGAATGGGGATGTTCTTATATGTATATTCGCACAATTCTTGACACAATGCATTTTAAAGTCATGATGGTTATAAACCTATAAGAACTCCGCAGTTAAGCATGCTTATGCGAGAGTAGTACCAAGATAGATGATTCCTAGAAAGACTGGTTCGAGAGAGTCAAAAGCAGACAATATTGTGTCGTTGGGTGTGGGTCGTTACATTTTAAACATAGTACATACCTATCTTCAAACATCATGCCTGAAGGCATATCCACATAGTCCATAGGCTTGAATGTTTAGCTCCTTACAACTTAAGCTGAGATTATTGTAAACACTTTGAGCTGACTCTCTTGTATTCTGGCTTTAACGCACTCTTTTCCTCTCCCCTTTTGCTTGAATCAGGTTATTTCGCAGGTTCGTACTGTGTACTCGTTTGTAGGAGAGGACAAAGCAGTTGAAGCATACTCTACCTCACTTAATAAAGCCCTTCAACTGGGGAAGAAGAGCGGATTCGCAAAAGGAGTTGGTGTAGGCTTCACATATGGACTTTTATTTTGTGCGTGGGCATTGCTTCTTTGGTATGCCTGCATACTTGTCAGGCATCGGGACACCAATGGAGGGAAGGCTTTCACAACAATTATCAATGTCATCTTCAGTGGATTGTAAGTCCACTTCGAAAAATGTTTGGGGGCCTCATAAATATTTGCCCTGACTAAAAACAGACTTCTTTTCTTTGTAGTGCTCTAGGGCAAGCTGCTCCAAACCTAGCTGCCATTGCCAAAGGCCGCGCTGCTGCTGCCAATATCATAAGCATGATTGAAACAGATTCCAAATCTTCTGAAACATCAGATGCTGGACTAGTGTTGCCAGAAATAGCTGGTCGAATTGACTTTTGTGAGGTCTGTTTCGCTTATCCTTCACGACCCAATTTGGTTTTCAATGAGTTGAGCTTTTCGATTAGCGCCGGGAAGACCTTTGCAGTAGTTGGTCCAAGTGGCTCAGGAAAGAGCACTATAATTTCCATGGTTCAACGTTTCTATGAACCCACTTCAGGTTTGTAATAACACCCTAGCAGAGACTATTTCTTTTTAGTGTCCAAATTATGATTTGAGGCACATCAATTAGCTGAATTTTGAATGAAAATTATTCTACTTTAAAAGCTCATGTGGCTTATGCCTGAAAATTTACTAGGTAAAATACTGTTGGATGGACATGATCTTAAGAGTCTCGAGTTAAAATGGTTGAGGGGACAGATGGGATTGGTTAGCCAAGAACCAGCATTATTCGGCACAACCATAGCTAGCAATATTCTGTTTGGTAAACATCAGGCAGACATGGATCAGGTCATACAAGCTGCCGAAGCTGCAAATGCACATTCTTTCATTCAAGAATTACCCGATGGTTATAATACTCACGTATGTACTATTGACAACCCTTGTTAAGCGAATTGCCTATTGTCCATTGTTCATATATATTGTGCAGCTAAATATGTTAAAACAAATCCTATAGTGCACAAACATGATATGTCAATTTAATTTAGGTTGGAGAGGGTGGAACTCATCTTTCAGGAGGGCAAAAACAGAGAATTGCTATTGCAAGAGCAGTACTGAGAAACCCAAAGATATTACTTCTAGATGAGGCCACCAGTGCTCTTGATGCAAAATCAGAACTCATAGTTCAGCAGGCACTGGATAAAATAAAGTCAAATCGGACTACAATCATCGTTGCGCATCGGCTATCCACTATACGAGATGTTGATACGATCGTAATGTTGAAGAATGGTCAGGTTGTTGAAAGTGGGACGCACTTGGAATTGATATCCAAGAATGGTGAGTATGCGAATCTGGTGAGCTTGCAGGTATCAGAACACGTAAAAGATTCTAGCACAATATCTCGCTCTGAAAGTCCAAGGAATTCCAGCCTTCGAGAACTCCTCCATAGTGAGAACAACATGCTTCAGCAGGAATTGCAGCCAAGTCATGATCAAAACTTGTCCCCTACAAAAGTACCCAGCACTCCATCGATTCGGGAACTACTAAAACTGAATGCGCCTGAGTGGCCCTATGCCGTACTTGGCTCAGTGGGTGCCGTTCTGGCTGGCATGGAAGCTCCTCTGTTTGCCTTTGGAATCACTCATATCTTGACTGCATTTTATTCTCCTGATGCTTCTCAAATGGAACATGAAGTTCAACGAGTAGCTCTCTTTTTTGTTGGAGCAGGAGTTGTTACAATTCCTATATATCTGTTGCAACACTACTTCTATACATTGATGGGAGAGCGTCTCACCACTCGTGTTCGCTTATTAATGTTCTCAGGTTTTAGTCTATTCCAGACAACTACAAACATGTTAAACACACACACACACACATATATATATAATCATTCATTCTATGAACTCCACGACTTGCTTTAACTGCAGCTATTCTTTCCAACGAAGTTGGCTGGTTTGATCTGGACGAGAATAATACGGGCAGACTCACGTCAATTTTAGCAGCAGATGCAACTTTGGTAAGAAGTTCGCTTGCTGACCGTCTATCAACAATCGTGCAGAACGTAGCGCTCACTGTGACTGCATTCGTAATTGCCTTCATGTTAAGCTGGCGCATAGCTTCTGTTGTCGTTGCCTCCTTCCCCCTACTTATTGGAGCTTCTATTACTGAGGTAAGTTTTGGAAACCATATGTACTTCTTGTCGTTGCCATATGGTGCTCTAGATCATCTCATGATATCTATTAGGTAGCATTAGAATACTAATTAAATTATGAGGAAATCGCTTATCACCACCGATCTTTCGTTACTTTTACAATCATATCCTTAAACTTTAAAAAGTGTCAATTTAGTTCATCCATCTTTCAATTTCACCACTCTGTTAAGATTTCTGTTAAATCCCTCAAAATTTTTAAAATACCCCTGTTTTTAAAAATATATATATATATACATATATATATTTTCAAAGATTCAGGTATAGATATTTTTCAAATTCCGTTAAATCCAGACCAATACCTAAATCCTTGCAATTTTTTCTTTTCTTTTTTTCTAACAATAAAAAATATGGGTATTTTAGAAATTTTGACACCACTCCATTAGAATTTAATAGAAACTTTGAACATATGGGTGAAATTGAAAAAAATTGAAAGATAGATATACTAAATTAATTGACAATTTTTAAAATTTATAGGTATGATTGCAAAAGTACTAAAAAATTAAGGGCAGGAGGTGAAGTTTTTCCTCCAATTATTAAATTCAAAATTTCATATCAATTGAAGTTTCTTAGATAAGTGGTGATCAAAGATCTTAAGTTCAAACTTGACTCCAAAATTTACTTCAATTTCTGATAAATAATTAAATTCACAATTTTCTATTTACTTAAGTTTATGATATAAGTGGTTTTATTTTCTTGTCCTTTTCTACTGGTGTGAGCATAATCTCAATAACTCAATTCGTTTATATATGTTATTAAATCCCATGTACATTTGCTTTTCTTTGTGTCTACAGCAACTATTCCTCAAGGGATTGGGAGGAGACTACAGTCGTGCCTATTCTAGAGCAACTGCCGTGGCCCGGGAAGCGATTGCCAATATACGTACTGTTGCTGCATTTGGTGCTGAAGACAGGATCTCAATGCAGTTTGCTTCTGAACTAAACCAACCAAAGAAGCAAGCATTTGTACGAGGCCATATATCGGGTTTTGGCTATGCTATTTCGCAGTTCTTTGCATACTGTTCTTATGCACTTGGCCTTTGGTATGCATCAATTCTAATAAAGCATAAAGATTCAAATTTCGGAGACATCATGAAGTCTTTCATGGTTCTGATAATCACTGCGTTGGCAATAGCAGAAACACTTGCTCTTGCACCTGACATTGTGAAAGGGTCCCAGGCACTTGGATCGGTTTTCAGTATTCTACAAAGGAAAACAGCTATGGTCCCCGATGATCCCACCTCAAAGACTGTAACTCATGTCAAAGGGAATATAGAATTCAGCAACGTGTGCTTTACGTACCCAGCAAGGCCTGATATCACCATTTTTGAGGATTTGAACTTGAAAGTCTCGTCAGGAAAGAGTCTTGCTGTAGTTGGCCCAAGTGGGTCAGGGAAGAGTACTGTGATTGCGCTAGTAATGAGATTTTACGACCCCACTTTTGGGGCAGTTTTAATTGATGGGTATGATATCAAACGGTTGAACTTGAGATCATTAAGGCTAAAAATAGGTTTGGTTCAGCAAGAGCCAGCATTGTTTTCTACGACAATCTATGACAACATCAAGTATGGGAGAGGGGAGGCATCAGAAATTGAGGTAATGAAGGCAGCAAAAGCAGCAAGGGCCCATGAATTCATTAGTAGAATGCCCGAAGGTTACAGAACTCAAGTTGGTGAGAAAGGAGTGCAGTTATCAGGTGGCCAAAAACAGAGGGTGGCAATTGCTAGGGCAATGTTGAAAGATCCGTCCATTCTTCTTTTGGATGAAGCAACAAGTGCATTGGACACAATATCTGAGAAGCTGGTTCAAGAGGCTCTTAACAAGCTCATGGAAGGGCGAACAACAATCCTGGTAGCACACAGGTTGTCAACTATCCGTGATGCAGACAGTATTGCTGTGCTGCAAAATGGGAGGGTAATTGAGATCGGCAGCCATGAGCAACTCAGTAGTAAACCAGGTAGTGTCTATAGACAACTAGTCAGCCTACAACAGGAAAACAATGTACAAGTGCTTGATTGATTCATCTCCCAGATCACAAACTTGTCAATAACCTTAAAGCATGAAGCATATAAATGAATACGCTGTTTTTTCAGGGATTTTCTGAGAAACTGTTGATGATGCAATTATGATATGTTTTGGGGAGCTATGGGGATGCTATAGTTTTTGCAGTTCCTTTGGAAGATAAGATGCACAAAACTTTGGACAAATACGTTTGTAAGGTTCTTATATGATTTTAGTTCTCATTAAAGCACATGGCCCCTGCCAAGCATAAACTATTTTTATACTAGAGATTTACTTCATCAACAATTTTTTAGGTGATTTAACATTATATTAAAGTTTAAAAACATAAGAAAAAGTAGGCGCAATCTTAACATGGACAGAGTAGGCCCATTCAAACTTAACAGGCTAGCCGAGCCCATGAACGACTATACCGCCTAAAAGTAGATAGAAAAGAACAGTATCTGATCCTCACAACTCCTTAATGAAATATGTATCATATCTCACCGCTCGCATTGGTGGGAACAATGTTGTGCAAAGTTCATTTTTCTATCCTACCATATGTCTAACAAAAACATTTAATTTTACTCATTTTATATAGTTATAAATTATAGATATGTGATTGACTCAATCATTGATCTACCAACCCATTGTGCATGGAGAGGATCGGGATTTACAATGGGGTGGGCAACCCCCTGTCCTTGGACTACACTGCTACAGGCACCCCAATTGTAAGGGAACTTAATTATGTGGAGAACCCCCATTTTCTTTTTTTCTTGTGTTTTTTAAAGGAAGATTACTATAATAAATTACCATATAAAACCACAGGTGACGGTAATGGCCAAAATATAAACAAGAAAGAGCAATGTTATATACCGCACTTTTATTCTACTTTATTAATATGACACAGTTAATTAGCCTTTAGTATTTTTTTTTTTTTTAACAATGACTGATTCAAATATTTTCACAAATAAACTACCCAAGGCTCATTATTGTAGATGTTTCTTCGCAATAATTATGATGGAGAAAATGCCAATTCTAATTAAATGGATTCAAAACGGTATTATGGCATGGATCTGGATTATAAATTCTACCATCTTCGTACATTAAATAATAATTAAGTACTTGAAAAGTCTGTTTTAAATTGTCAAGTCGTAAATATTTAATTACCTAGATTTGATTATAAATTAATACTAATTGACGGTATCACACCAATAAAATAAAATAGAAATATAATTTTTAACATTTCTCGAACAAGAATGATGTCAATTAAACAATATATCTTTCTTTATCTCTCTTTTTCATCCTCCTTGCAGTCTCTCCCTCTCTAATTTTGTTTTCATCATTTATTTAGGACTGAACCTCATGAAAAATGAATGCGTAGAAAAAAGAAAAGAAAAAGACGCTCATGAAAGTGTTTGTGAAAGAATAAAAAATAAACAGAGGAACAGAACGTGGTCCCTGACCGGCCTGATTAAAGTTTGATGATGAAATCGGAATAGGCAAGGTCCAGACGTCCAGTGGTGGTCCATTGACTCCCGTTATAGTCCATCCATGCCAGTTGTTTGTAAGAACGTGTTACGTGCCCCCGCGGAATTCTGGAATCTTCATAAAAAATAGATAAACAAGTTGGAAGAGCGTCCTTCTTGCGTTGGAGGTTTGGTGAGGGAGATGATGGGCCAGAGCACGTGGAACTACTAAATTAACCTCTTCCCATGTGCTTCCTCTATTTCTGCCTTTTCTGGGCTGTGCATAATTCCGTAATTCCCGGAATTTAATTACAAAAATAATAAACTTCTGGAAATATTTAAACAGATATTAAGTACGTACGGTAGTACAATGAAAGCTAGGATTTTTTTTTAAAAAAAAAAAATTCATTAGATTTTATTTTTGAAAAATGTTTGATTACTTCAACTTTTATTATAACTCATTTACAAATTCTTGTATATTATTCCCAATTATAACTTTTACTTTTGTATATTATTCCCAATTATTGCAGAAAAATGAAAATAATTATGAGGTTCGGGTTAACGAGCCTATCCCGTTTAATTAAACAAGCCAAATTAAAATATTTTTTATCTCGACACCACTCGTAATCAACTAGCGAACACAAATTATACCCTCTGTTCACAAATTAGGTTGCCGTCTTCCTTCTAAGTTTGTTTGCAGGCGCTATTGTTATTTGCATGGGGAGGGCAAAATGTGTATTAAGGAAACATACAAATTGGCACGTCTATTTTGATTCCATAGATTTAGACAATAGAATAAAGAATAATAACACAATGATGCTGGCCACGTTGGTCGGAGTCGCAACAAATGTTCCTCTCTCTCTCTCTCTCTCTCTCTCTCTCTCTTTCTTTGTTTTTTTTTTTTTTTTCCTAATTCTAAAGTAATATTTCTTAGTATTTTTTTCCTTATCTTCTTGGGTAAAGAATAAGAACAATTTATTTTAAACCATCGTGAATGTCTTCCCAAAAATCTAAAAACTACGTTTTTATTTTATAATGTCTTACAATGTTAAGGTGTTAATTCCACCCGACCCTTAAATTAATAATTGTTTAAAAGAAACAATAAGAAATTAGTTAAAACATACTGACACATGACATTGTGAATGGATTATGAGATTAATATATATATTTTAGCATTACTCAAATAAATATGTATATGGAGCTTAAATGTCCTAGCCCCACATCTTTTAACACATAAGAGTAATATTAAAAACTTAGTTATATTTTTATTTCACAATTATTTGATTTTTTTTTTTAAAAAAATAAAAACTGATTCAAAAGTTAATTAAAACAGACAAGTCACATATAGAATGTAACATCGCATACAGCGCAACTTGCAGGGCAGCGTATTGTTGGAGTCGCGGTTTAGTTTGTGTCAGGGTGTGATTCATAAATTAAAGGATAGATAATGTGACTATGAAGCCTGTAGGCTTTCACTGTTAAATTTAAAAACTAATAACAAACTTTTCATTGCACCCACGTTTGTCGAAAGCAACTGCCTAATGATCCCGTGAAGACTGAAGAGTAGAGTAAAATTAATTAATTATGCTATAAGCCTAGCTACAAAGTCTAAGTTAAAGGTCCTAATATTATGATTTAAATTAAGCAGCTGCCTAATTGGATCCCTGCCGCTTGTCGACAGATGGCCTCTTCTCGATGCGATGCACTTATTATGTAATGAATTAATACAAAATACAGGTTTGCTGTTTTGTTTTGTGTCAAAAATTCTAAAAAAACACAGTGAGACTATATTTTACTTAATAAAATTCAATATAACATATATTCCATAATCCTTCATTTAAATACATAACAAAGCTAACAAACTCCCCATAAGAGTGTAACTCTGTTATAGATAGAGTCATCTTATACATTCAGCTAAATAATCTATTGCTATTCAAATAGAACTTTAAATGAAAATAACTACTATGACTCTCACTATAAGAGATCATACTCTTATCCAAACTATTATTTCTATTTAGACTAGATAAAAATGTAATCCTTACATGTTAGAATTATATCAAACTAGCTAGTGTTGTTAGGAGTATAATAGATTTTGCTTCATTTAATTTATTGACAAATTAACGTGACCGATCGCATAATATTCATTTCAAATCTCACTTCATGTCAATCTTCAGCCCCATCACCTAAAATGAATCATCGAGAAACTCATGACATGCCTATTAGTGTCTGTGCGAGCTATATGCGGGAAAAGGAGAAAGAAATGGGGGGTTGTTAGACTAGTCGTCGGCACGGGTGCGGGGAGGGACGTTGTTGCTGATGATTGAAAAATGTGGGGCAGACATGATAAGTTTAAGTTTTTTAGGGGGTAACGTGTAGTAAAATATGTAATACTCTAAGCATTTTTCCTTATTTAGATAAAGGGAGCCGGATTTTTCTAAAATTTTCTTCAGCTTCATGGCAGTGCAGTGAAACATACTGGTGCACAGGTCCATTGATGGCAGAGCCTGCATAATTTGCTCTAGCAATAGCCAATAGGAATCCTCGTGGGCAGAATGTAATTAAATTGGGTTGACGTTAAATCAAAACAACCTAGTTGCACTTGCTTGGAGGGATCACTCCATTGTAGCCATCCATGATGGTACATTTTCTTTTCCCTTCTTCGTTACGAAAGCTCCAACTTTATAAGGAGAAAAAGCAAAAGACTAGTCTTTTAAGCCCACTTAATAATTATGTTTGTTAATATATATATATATATTTATTTATTTAATAATGTGTTATACATTATTTTTTAGTCATTTTCTTATTTTTGTTTGTTAACGTGACATTGTCAATCAATTTTTAAATCAATCTTAATAAATATATATATATATATATATATATATATATATATATATATATATATATATATATAATATGATGAATTTACCATACCACGTCAAAATAATAAAAGGAAGACAAAAAAATACAAAATAGCATTTTATATTATTGTTTTTCTACTATATAATCAATAGCGGTATTTTCCGCCTTCTTAGCTTTATTCTTCCTCTCCTTGAACTTGAACCAAGTGCCAAAACCTGAGATTTTTCATTAAAAATGAGTTTTTCCTCTTAAGGCTCATTTTATTATGATCGTAGTTTTATATATTTTATGTTTTATTGTTTTTAATATTCAAAAATGAAAAAAAAGAAAAAGAAAAAAAGAAGAAGAAGAAGAAGGGGGAGGAGGCATAACCGTAAAGATCATGCTGTACATCTTAAATTATATTTTACCAGCAATAGAAAAATAATCAAATCCCCAATAAATCTTATATTAATTAACATTTTGTCTTCTATTTCACTAAAGTGAGTGTTCGATGTTTTTGGCTTATAAATCTTATTTTTGTTATTTTTTTTTGCAGAAAATAAGAACTACTTTATCTCAATCAAAGAACTTAAAAAAAGGCATCAATATAATGACTTTGGATGCATCTCATACTACTTTTCGTTTTTAGATCATATAACTTTCTTCTTGCTGATAAATTTTGCATAAATATATTACCATGTAAAGAAAAGGAAATAATATGCATGAAAGGTTAATATGGTAAGGATAGTAGAAAATAATTAAGCTTGAAAATGCTCTATTTTTTTTTCAAAAGTTCTTTATTGAATATAAATTTTTTATTTTGAACACAATTTCAAACATATTATAAGTGATCTTTCAAATCTATATTAACAAAAATCATCATAAAATTCTTATAATTTAAATAGAATAATGTTATATACCATTCTATTATCCTTTATATACGAAGATTATGCAGAGAATAAGAAATTTGCCTTATTTAGTATATTAAATTGATACTGTGATGCTCGTGGAAATTATATACTCAATTAGTCTTATTGAAAAAAAATAGAATTGAAGGAATTTTTTTTTTTATAATTTAGTTTGGAAGAAAATTTATTTTATATTATAAAGTTTTTTTAAAATTTTAAATATAAGAGGAGGGAAGGAAAGAAAAAAGTGGTTTTTAATTTGGAATAGGCCGTGATAAGTAAAGAAAGAGATGGATAAGCTGGCAAAAGGTTGGCTAGGTCAGCGAGCGCTTCAAACCGCAATTTGTTTCCCTTCTCCCAAAGGTCAGGTCCCACTCTCGTCCTCTCTCTTTCAAATTGTTTTTCCCATTCTCTCTCTCTCTCTCTGTCTCTCGCTCGCTCTGACAGCAATTAGGGTTAAAAATACGAACTGAATTTCAATTCCTAGCGAATCTTCTAGGTTTTGTTTTTGCTTCTCGAGAGATGGAGTTTTCTTGGTGATCTCTCAGACTCAGACTCGAGGAGGGACGGCAAGGCATTGTTAGAAGGTAGGGGTGTGGAGATCCGGTGCTTCGCGGGTGGAAATGAGTGCGTCCAGGTTCATCAAGTGCGTCACCGTCGGTGACGGGGCTGTCGGCAAAACCTGCATGCTGATATCCTACACCAGCAATACCTTCCCTACGGTGAGTCTCCGTTTCGTAATTTACGCTTTCATTTTGGTCATTTTCGTTTCGATTTCAGGGAAATACGACTTTTCTTTTTGTGTGCTCAAGTTCTGTGGTGGATCTTTCTCGAAGAATTAGCTCCCTTTCGAACGCTTCATTTCGATTTCTTTGGAAAAGGAAAGGAAAAGTGTTTTCTTTGAAATCGAGACATTTTTGTCTCTGTTTTTTTTTTTTTACTCTTTCGGCGAATGTGAAAATGCTTAACAATATTGTGTTCTTGGCTTTGAAATGTTACAAGAATAAGGGGTTTTCAGCTCATCGTGTTTGGATCAGCGCGATCCTTATATATTAATTACAACCTGCTAATTTGTCTTACCTAAATCTTGATTTCAGGAATTCATAATTAAATGCGTGGAGGTAACAATAATTAATCAATTTCTAAAACTCATGAGCAACATTGAAACATGTTGATATATCCGTTACGTCTATATGGTGATATATCTGTCCTTGATTCTTCAGGACACTCTAGGCTGAGTTGTTGATTAGATTTCTTGGTTTTGTGTGGTAGGGAATATTTGTTACCTAACTCCCTTTTTTTCCTATGAGATTATTTATTTTCAAATTTATTGCTCATTATCTGCTTTCTGTTAATGTACTTCGAATTAGAAGTTATTTATTGTTTGACTATCTTGTTTGTTCATATGTCATCAATAATAGGATTATGTGCCTACCGTTTTCGACAATTTCAGTGCTAACGTGGTTGTGGATGGAAGCACTGTCAACCTAGGGTTATGGGATACTGCTGGTAATTATTATATAACCATGCTTTTCAGATTTCATGGATTTGCTCTTCGTTTTTTTTTTTTTTTTTTTCCTCCCTCTTTTAGAGGTTTTGATTAGTGATCGCTTGGACAGGTCAGGAGGATTACAATAGATTAAGACCCTTGAGCTATCGAGGTGCAGATGTCTTTATACTCGCTTTCTCTCTCATAAGCAAGGCCAGCTATGAAAATGTTGCAAAAAAGGTTTAAATTCTGGAATAAACTTCTTCCATTTCCCCTCCCCCCTTATTTTCTTTAGGAAATGTGTTCTTGTCTATCTAAGATGTCTGCATTTGTGTGAGCTGATAAATTGTTTGCTGTTTTACTTTCCGTTTCAGTGGATTCCTGAATTGAGGCACTATGCACCTGGTGTTCCAATTATTCTTGTTGGAACAAAGCTCGGTAGGATTTATTCTCTTCCCTTCCCTTCTTGTTACTTACATTGGTGTGTTCTTCTTGATTTATATATGCTTGTAATCAGCTTTGTGTTTGTGGAATGTGGATGGTAACTTGGTTGGGTAGTCAAGGACCAGTTGCATTTTAAGAGTGGCAATGGGTATTAAATGTCCAGTTTTCAATATTCCAATCCTAGATTTATTGGGTTTTCGCATGAGGTCAAAGCCCTGATCAGATAATAAGGTAGTTTCTTGCCTAGGTGTTAGACTTGGCTAGATTGGAATCTGTGCTGCTTCTTTTTTCTGTTGCTTTCGATAAATAATTGTGGCTTCTTGTATCAAAGCTTTAGTTTAGCGGTCGCCTTTGTTACTGGGGTGCTTTGCTTTTCTTTTAAATTTTCTCCAGCTAGTTCTATTGCATGGTTATTCTCTGCTGCTGGTAATAGAGGTTATTTTTTCTTAGTGTTTGTTACCCTTAATGTTTTTCTTGTTAACTAGGTTTATCTAGTATGATTCTATACAGCATGGATTGACTTTTGTGGTCACTGAGTCGTGTCAAGAAATAATTCTTTGCTCAGATGAGTCATCTTTTGAACATCACAAACCTCAATCTGTTATCAAATTGAAGATCCTTTTGACTGTAAGGAACTTTTAGCGGTAGCAAATACCTGGGTCCTCTGGATGAACCAGAAATAAAGGGGAACTACATTCATATGGTTATGGGCCTTCAGTGACAAAGACTGCCCCCATATTAGGGAATAGGTATGGATGCTGGTGGAGGAAAAGGAAAGGGGCCTAGGGATATTAGAGTTGGGGTGCAGGAGGAGGGCTAAAAAAGTGAGGAATTGGGAAAACCATTGACATAGGTGAGAGGTTATTTCTGCTGAGGAGATAAGAGTACAGAAGAAATGGAGCACCAGCTTCCAGCTAATGAGGTTGTGGCACTCAAATGCTACCTTGTTTAATTTTCTTCTGAAATAATTTACTCCTTGATACTTTACGCTGTGTATTCTTGATCCTTGCAAATGACTCCAACTTTTGCACTCGGGAGTTATGTTTAACTAGCCTTGACGGCTGTAATGATGCTAAGTAGCTTGCATGTTTACGCATTTTTGTTTGGATATTTATTTCCTGTTCCATGTTCTTGTTATTTGGTGATGACGTTTCTTTTGGGGAAGACATCTTTTTTGTGTGTATTTACTTGAATTTGAATGCTCTGGTTATTGAAATTATGTTCCAGAACTCTCTGATTTATGCTCCGTTTGTTTTGATGTAAAATGGTTTCCGTCGTAAAATGGTTTCAGAGAAGTCATTTTTCAGGAAACCATTTTCCGTCGAAAGCATTTTCCGGTGTTTGGCGCGTACGAAAAATCGCAAATATTTTTTATATTTTTATTCAATCATATTAAGTTATAAAAATCAATTTTTATTCACAACATAAAAATATTAATGTAAAATAATATAAAAATCATCGATGACGAGATTCCGTCACTGACCGACTAGATTCTGACTATTTTCACCTGATTCTGGCTAATATAACTAGAATTCGAGATAAAGGCCGGAATCCGGACAGTTTCGTCGAAATCTGGGCTAGCCGGATTCGGCCAGAGCCGGCCGGGAACCGGCCTCCCTGGCCAGGGCCGGCCGGGATCCGGCCTCCCTGGCCAGGGCCGGCCGGGATCCGGCCTCCCTGGCCAGGGCCGGCCGGAATCCGGCTCTCTGGCCAGATCCGGCCAGATGGCCGGAATCTGGCCTTTCTGGCCAGATCCGGTCAGATGACCGGATTCCGGTCAGATTGGTCGCCGGAATCTGGCTGACCGGATTCCGGCGAAGGTGGCCGGATTCCGTCGCCAGATTCCGGCGACATTAACGGATGTTGGATTCCGGTACTGGCAATATTTCGATGGTGGTCGGCTGCTTGAACGTGAAGGTCAACTGTGCCGTTTAAAATAGATCGACTGCGTCTGGCGTCTTCGGAAAATGATTTACGCTTTTAAAAAGCGTAAATCATTTTTCGAAATTTACTAAGCATTTTTGGTCAAATAGAAATCATTTTTCGGTTGACTATTATTTTCGCCCCTACCAAATACCGAAATCATTTTACGCCGAAACAAACGGAGCATTAAGCTTCTTTGTCAACTCATAATCTGGAGTTTGTCTTCATGTTGCTATTCAAGTTTTGTTCACGTTATTCATAAAAGATAGACTTGTTTTATTATTAGTTCCATTTATCTGCAGATCTTCGGGATGATAAGCAGTTCTTTATAGACCATCCCGGTGCAGTGCCCATTACTACTGCTCAGGTAAAGTTGATTGCACCCTGTGTATTTCTATTTTGTTACCCTAGGCCTCTGTTTTAGCTCAATGTGTGGTTTGACTTTTGGTATTCGCTGAAGGGAGAAGAACTTAGGAAACTGATTGGAGCTCCTGCCTATATTGAGTGTAGTTCAAAAACACAGCAGGTATGTATTCTCTGTTCATTCCATGCTTATTTGTGGAATCATATTTATGCTCATCTTATTGATTGGTCTCATGTTATCTTTTAATTGCAGAATGTTAAGGCAGTTTTTGATGCAGCCATTAAGGTGGTGCTCCAGCCACCAAAGCAAAAGAAGAAGAAGAGGAAGGCACAAAAGGGCTGTTCCATATTGTGATCTAGGAGATTCTATTTGACATAGGAGACAATGACCCACCAGCCTCTCTCACTTATTTCTGCCAGTCTGTCTGTCTGTGTCATTTCCTATTCCATGTCCTATGTAAGGAAGCAGTAAGCTGTGGTGTATAGTCTTGACTGACATGCTAGGGATCTTCGTGAAAAGCATGAGATTATTTATTAGTTTCTGCCGTTACCTGTTTTCATGATATGTAACTGATTGCTAGGATTCTTGTTGACCCATGTACACGTGTCTGTTTAAAACCTGTCTCCTGCATTAACGCGAGGAAGATCCCTAATATGAAAGAACTGCTTCGTGGATGAACTTTGATATATCATCATCATGTGTTCCTAATCTTTACTGTGTGGTACTGCAAAGTTTGGACGCTTTATACTGTTTGTTTTATTGGTTTTAAAACGTTCAGATAATGAAAATGCGAACGCAGCTAAGAATTTGATAAAATTTGTATTTTGAAAAAATTATCTTTAAAATATCTTCTTGCAAATTTTTTCATCTCAAACTGCTAGTTTTTATTCAAATATATTTTCAAATATTTTATCATTTTAATTTAAAATATTAATAAATTTTGTAAGGAACTAATTTGATTTCGAGGTTAGTATTTTATATTATCTCATATACTTATTATTCATAATACTTGTAATATTATTTTAAATAGAAATAATGAAGGGAAATTGTTAATGAAAAGTTTAGCATATTGCCCTTCATTACTATAATAATTAATAAAGGGAAAATTATATATTTTGGTCCGTGTTTGCCCTTGTTCGAAGTTACTTCCTGTGAAGACCTTTAGCGTACTTTTGATACCAGATTGGGCCAAGAGCAAACCACCAATGCAATTATTCCTATAATACTGTAGCTAAAAAATGGACAAGAAGCAAAAATAGGAAACAAAGTGCAGGTAGGCCAGGCCCTATTCTGACATGGTCAAATTCTATCATCTCGTTGCCTTTTATTATTATTTTATCCTCATCTTTGGTTTTTGTGGCATCGCCTATTAAATTATCAGTTTGGACAAAATTAAGTATTATTAAGTGTATAATATGATTAAGTATGTCACATTAGATTCAAAGGCATTGACGGTAAGATTCTAGTCATATATAAGGCATAAAACTCAAATTTGAATATATATGAGTTTCAAGGGGATGATGATGCATGTTGCTGAGCTGTTTGAATTTTTTGTTGTAGAGTTTATTTGTTCCGGTCCGAATAGCTTACAATGACACTTACGTGTCTGAAAATAGATAGACCCTACAATTTTTTATTTAAATTTTTATAAAATTTAGACGGCCTAACTAGAGAAAATTCAATCCGTTGCACAACTACACATCACGGTACTCACATTTATGGTCTTTTTTCACTGTGCTTTTTTATTTTTTGCTTTTTAACGAAAAATACAAAATTATTAACAAACTATTTTAAACATAAAATACTACGCAAAACACTCAAAACTATTTTTTTATCTTATCACATTATAACCTTTTTTACAAAATATAAATAATAAAATACATCCTCTACAAAGTTTTATTGAAAATTATGTTTGCATTAGGAAAAGTTTTATTGAAAATTATGTTTGCAGCTTTCCATAGATGCGAGCCAATGAAACAAATTAGCCATAATCCTCCCCCATCCTTCATTCCCAATTGTTAGCAATCCCCATCGTTAGCGGAAGGATCTTCTCCTTTCTGTTTTAACTAGTATCTACTATCTTGTAATTTTATTTTAATACTTTAAGCTTTAGCTTTGCTTTGGCTTTAGTTTGTTGTTTCTTTTCAAGTATCTTTTAAAAAATAAATTAGAAAAAAAGAAAAAAAAAAGAAGCAATAATCGCAGCTATATATCACTTGGCCGGGACACTAAAAAGCTTTCTAGTAAAGATGTACATACGGATGATACAATTATTTACGATATCTATAAAATGCAGGTATCACTTTTAAATATTTGTATTCGTATTATATTTTTATTATTTGCATCCGTACGGTTAATACAGTTATTATCTGCTATCCGCATATTAGATAGTAGACATATTTTAGTCGTCTTTGTTAGGACCTATTGTAAACGATTTTGAAAATAATTTGAGCCCATTTTTAGTATTTTAGGCTTGTTTAATTTTTTTTAAAACCTTAATATTTTGAAAATATATTAATTTTACAGTATTTTTACCTTTTTGCCTAAGTATTATACCAAAAAAACAACACAATCAACCAAATCAATATAAACATAATTTTAAACGGCATTATTTTGATGAATTTATTAAATATAATATATAAAATATATAACATATGAATAATTTTTGTTAACTATATCCATATGTACATATAGTAAATAATTGCGATTAACAAATATATGCGGCTAATATCCGACCTCATGTGATTGCGGAGAACATGTGATCCGTCGGATGTACACCCGTTACTACTTTTCAGAGTACTGACTGCTCTACCTAACGTTCAACTCTCGACGTTCTTCTAGCTTCGTTGGCTTAACTCGATTGTCCAACGCAGTTAGAGAAGATTCAGAAGAACAGAGCGAAGGCGATGATGTCGGACGGCATCGAGGATGAAGATAAATGGCTCGCCGAAGGGATCGCCGGCATTCAACACAACGCCTTTTACATGCACCGCGCTCTGGTACACCTCAAATTCTCCATTCAAATCCTAATCTTTCCTAGAAATCCCTATCGTATCCTAACCTTCGCAAAATTTCTACCATCTCAGGACGCGAACAATCTCCGAGAAGCCCTCAAGTACTCCGCTCAGATGCTGTCGGAGCTCCGAACCTCGAAGCTTTCGCCTCACAAATACTACGAACTCTGTAATTGCTCTTTTTCGTTTTCTATCGATTCACCAATCAATTTATTTGCGCTGCTCAATTATTCGAAATAATTGCAATTTGGATTTGGTTTTGTGAGATATGCGAGCGTTCGATGAACTGAGGAAGCTGGAGATGTTCTTCAAAGACGAAAGCAGGCACGGGGTTTCGATCGTTGATCTTTATGAACTTGTTCAGCATGCTGGCAACATTCTGCCTAGACTGTAAGATTCTCAGTTGATTAAAGAAAGCAATTTTTTAGCTGTCAAATTTATATATTTTTGCATAGGCTACAAACGATCTCTCAAATATGCAAGTTCTTGATAATCTGACATTCATAAATCTTTTGTGATAGAGTGTGAAGAATCCCTGAACATATTAGGTGGCAGCGACTTAATAAACTAGAACTAAAGCTTGAATCGGAAATAGTAGTTCTCATTTTTTTATCAATATCAAATTTCTTTCCCATAACCTTTTGATGATTTAGCTTATGCCTGCCTTAGATAGTTTTTCCCCCCTGTTCCCTTTATCTTTACACACACACGCACGCGTACACACACACATTTATTTATGCATGATGGTGTAATGACTTAAATTTATAGTGATGGCAACATGGGTAAGCTCTAATGTCAGATAATTTGTGATTATGCGTATATTCTGGAGCTTAAAGTTGATGTTAGTAAAAGGGAGTAGGAGGTGATATATTGTTCACTTTAGGTTGAAAGGATCTCTACTTCTTAGTGAGGAGGGAAAAGAACTGGACTAAGGAATTTCTTGTTTAGAAAAGATAACTTCAATCTAGGGACAACTTTACCATTGTAAACCTAGGATGAAAGATTAACAAAAATATTAGAATCAGTATTATAGACTAAAATCAGAAATTATTATGGTGTGTTGGAAGCAGAACGAGGGTTTAACAGTTCCTATAAGACAGTTTTTATCTAATTTTTTAATTACTTTTAGTTCTTTCATTCTTTACACCGTGTATATAGCTAGTTTAAAACACTCTATGTTTCGCTTTAATTGTACAAATGAGTCATGCATGTTAACCTTTTGGCCGTGCAATAAAGATCCGTTCTAGTTTGTGCAGTTGTCCTCTTTTGCTTGAGCATATAAACTTTGTGTGCCTTTCCGAATATATAATCAAGCTCTTTCAGACGAGCTTATCCATATTTGATTATTTTCAGATATCAAATTATTTTATCAGTGCATGTGACGTACCTTTTGTTGATTTACCAGGTATCTCCTATGTACGGTAGGATCTGTGTACATTAAATCTAAGGAGGCTCCTGCTAAGGATGTCCTTAAAGATCTTGTGGAAATGTGTCTTGGTGTTCAACATCCAATACGTGGGCTGTTTTTAAGAAGTTATCTTGCTCAAGTCAGTAGAGATAAGTTACCTGATATTGGTTCAGAATATGAGGGGTAAGTTGGTTGTGTGATTAGGTGTTACTCGTTTCAGGAGTTCATTTCTTAGTTGTATGTTTTTGTTGCTCAGTGTTTTAATATGTTCAGTATTCATGGGATTACACATATGACTCCCCTTCATTATGGCATAAGTTGGTCTCCAATTTTACTATGTCTATATGTTCAATTTTATAACGTATGGCTTGCAAGCCATATGGGACCACTTTAAATGTGCTAAAGTAATCCAATATTTATGCTGTAATGTCATGCTCTTATGTTATCTTCGAGATGAGAAGTGTCTTATGAACACCAACTTACTTATACCTTAATTGAAGATTCAACTGTGCCACTATCTTTCTGCAGTGATGCTGACACTGTCATGGATGCTGTAGAATTTGTGCTTCAGAATTTCACTGAGATGAATAAACTTTGGGTACGACTGCAACTTCAGGTTCGTTGGACATCTATGAACTCTTTTCTGCTTCCTGCTTGGGCATGCATGGCACCAAAGTGCTTGCTTGCCATAGAGTTAAAAATGAGTCATGAGTGCATGATTTTTGGCCATGCAGATGTTATGGTGCTTGTGAATCATTCATACTCTTTGGCGATCCTGAGTTGAGGCCTTCAATTGGGCTTTCTCGTCTGCAGGGACCTGGTCGGTTAAGAGAGAAGCTGGAAAAGGAAAGGAGTGAGCTCCGTGATCTGGTAATATAAGAAACTGCCACCAGTAGAAATATTGTGTTACAGATTGTGATAAGAGTAACAGTCCTATGTTTCTCATTTTTCTTAATAGGTGGGGAAAAACCTCCACATTCTCAGTCAGATAGAGGGTGTGGACCTTGAAATGTACAAAGATACTGTTCTTCCCAGAGTCTTAGAGCAGGTCTATTAGTCTAGTTCTCTTCTCAAGAATTTCTTTTGAAATTTATTATTCTAATTTTCAAATTTCCACCTCAGAATCCCTCTCTGATCAATTTTCAAAATTGCATCGAAATTGACTTGTGCAGATTGTCAACTGCAAAGATGAGCTTGGTCAATATTATCTGATGGATTGCATAATTCAGGTTTTTCCTGATGAGTACCACTTGCAGACCCTTGAGACATTATTGAGTGCATGCCCCCAGCTTCAGGTGGGTGACATGACCTCTTGGATATTATTTTCAGTTTCAGGTTTGCATAGAGAAAACAATTCAATAATTCCAAACAGGACACATCCTACGCCCCATGGGCTGTCTAGTTGCCATGCTGCCCATGTGATAAATGCCCTTGGGACTAGGAGGAGTATTAAGGGCCAGTTAGCCGCCTAAAATGCCCAAGCTGCATCACAATATGGCAAAAAGCTGAATCACCCTGGGTTACCAAATATCCTGCAAGTAACTTCAACTTATTAAAAGCTCAAACACCCTTAGAATAGCGCCATCAAACTGGGCCTTAACTGAAAAGTAGTCTATAATTGCATTCTGTCACTATCCAGTGACTTTGGAACATGACATGTATATAGGAATTAATCATGATCCAAGGTTTTTTTAAAGACCTATGAACTTTTAAGATTTTTCTCCTTATAGGATGGGCATACATGCTAGATGCAAAAAGCATGTGCATGCCTACATGTTTGCAGAATACATAGGGTGGGATATTTGGATCTTGATTATCGAACTTTTTCGTGTCTTACTTTTCTTTTTGTATCTAATTAAAGCAATAATATCACTTACCAAAAGAAAATAAAATTAAGCAATAATCTCAATAGAGGTAGCTAGCCTACTTCCTTTTTTTTTCTTTTTTTCCCCTTAACCACTGTCTTACAATGTTTTTAATTCACAGCCATCAGTTGACATCAAGACAGTGTTATCTCAATTAATGGACAGATTATCAAATTATGCTGCTTCAAGTACAGATGTGAGTCATCTATATGCTGTCTTTGTGATTCATGCTTTTCCATTTTCTTGATCAAGGTTTTCTTCTGTCAGGTATTACCCGAATTTCTTCAAGTGGAAGCTTTTGGAAAATTGAGCAGTGCTATCGGGAGGGTAAGCTGTCTATTGCCCTAAGATTGTAAATTTACTTTGACTGTTATACATAGTTGGAAGATTTCTACAAGCTCAACCATTCTGTTGAAGAAGTTGAGTTCCAAAAGATTAAACAGTAGACCTGTAGGTACTGCTTTCTTAAAGTTTTGATACAAATTTAATAATAGTGTAGCGAGATGGAATCCCATGAAGTGACTATTTCATGAAAGACTAAAAGAATCTATTTTAAATGATCATACATTATTTATGACCTTCCTTCGGAAGGTCAACTGAAGGGTGCGGGTAACACAGCACAGGGCAAAACTCAATTAGATGTAAGTTGTACTGCCCTCAGATTTCATGTTCAGTGCACTGTTTCTTCAATGTAAATGGAAGATGTGATTCATGCAGAGAAAGGTATCATTTTGTTCAAAACCAGAAAGGAATGATCTCAAACAATTTAACAAGGATATCATCTAATCCCAAATTGTCAAGTATATGCCTTAGACTTCCAATTGGAGCATGTGCTCCATTTGATATATTAGCAATGGAGACACAGAAGTCAGCTCTGCAGATGACAAGAAGGAGAACATGGATGATGAAATCTGATAAGAGGCTTTGGCCTTTTTGGTAAAATCCCAGCCGGAGTATTCAGATTTGAAGGGAAAAAGAGAGCCTTATTTTATACTCAACTGATTTCACATGTTAGGCATGCAGATGCATTGATTATACCCTTTTTTAATAGCAGCATTTTCCTTCATTTATTTCCATGTTTTTCTCTACTATTAATATGTTTAATTAAATGTGGAATTCCGCTCTATATATGTTGTTCAACTACAATGCAATGGCAGGTGATAGAAGCACAGGTTGACATGCCTATTGTTGGAGCCATAAGTTTATATGTCTCTCTTCTTACATTTACTCTCCGTGTTCATCCTGATCGGCTTGACTATGTGGATCAAGTACTGGTATGTTTCCTCTCAGAACTCCTTTATAACACTCACTTGACACCTATAAGTTTCACCTAACTATGACATGGACGGTAAATTCTTTGAGCTTCCATATCAATTGGATTTTTATTTTATTTTATTTTTTCCCCAGGGAGCATGTGTTAAGAAGCTTTCTGGAAAACCAAAGCTCGAAGACAATAGAGCAAAAAAACAAGTTGTCGCGCTACTGAGCGCTCCATTGGAGAAATACAATGATATTGTCATGGCCCTGATGCTTTCTAACTATCCCCGTGTGATGGAGCACCTTGATAATGAAACAAATAAAGTCATGGCCATTGTTATTATTCAAAGCATCATGAAAAATAACACCTGCATCTCTAATGCTGATCAGGTAGGTGTGTTCTTTGTTTGTGTTACAATCTCGAATTTTCTTTTTGGAGAGTGTGGTTAATATGCTCTTTGTAGGTTGAGGTGTTGTTCGAATTAATTAAAGGGCTCATGAAAGACTTGGATGGAACTGCTGTGGATGAGGTGCATATAACTATTTTTTGGGTCAGCATTTTCATGTAAAAGATAAATATTTGAGTATTTAGAATTTTCCTTCCTTTTTTTTTCGCCTATTGAATCTTTAACGTTCTAGTTATGAACATGTACGACTTCTCTTGTTGCATGTATCTCTCCTGGTTTATTCCTGGCATATTAACAATAGCTTGATGAGGAGGATTTTAAGGAAGAACAAAACTCGGTTGCTCGTCTCCTTCACATGCTTTATAATGATGACCCAGAGGAAATGTTAAAGGTAAGTCATTGATGTCTTGAAAGTTTTCTGCATCATCACTGTTTCTTTTGATGCTAATGTTACTTGAATCTTCTTAAATCAATAAAATCTTGTAAAATACCTATCCTGCTCATTTCAAGTTATATACTCTTCTTGCTCATTGAATTGATACATTATGAGCTGATAAAAGTCAAGAGATAAATAAGCTAAGGTCAGCTTGTTGAGTAATAATGGAGCATATAAAATTGTAGGATTTTGACTGTCAATCAATGTTTACGCAGTCCTTGTAAAATGTAAATAGAAAGATTTCCACAACAAATTAATATTTTTTAATATATTTTAGAGCCTTAAGAACCAGAACCTTCGAGGCTTCAAGTGATTTTTGGCCCCCCTTTTTTGTATAATGCTAATGTGAGCATTTATCTTCTCTTGGAGACTTTGTATTCATCCAGTAATAGTGCCATGGTCCAACTTTTTCTTAGGTTTAGTTGTGGTCTATGATTCAAGGACACTTTTTTAAATTTTGGGGTGTTCAACTCTTTTGATGGTAGGACTATAGTGTAAACCTGTATCAGACATTTCTGTGTTAAAATGCAATGCTTGTCTCCATTTCCACGAGTCTTAGGTTCCGGTTAGTTAAATTTTTTTCTCTCATATTTACGACTTACAGAATCATCTTCTGATATTGTTGGTTACTGACCTTCAGATCATAGGTATCATGAAGAAGAATATAATGGATGGAGGATCAAAACACCTGCCTTTTACTGTTCCTCCTCTTATAATTTCTGCACTCAGGGTATGCTTCTTACTGATTGTAGCAGACAATTGTTTCACTTTATACGTATGTACAGATTCCTATATGAGATACACATGAGTGAAGAATCACATGTTTGTGGTTTGCAGTTGATTAGGCGATTGCAAGGTCAGGATGGGGATGTAGCTGGAGAGGAAGTGCCTGCAACGCCAAAAAGGATTTTTCAGATCTTAAATCAGGTTACTTTTCTGAGATTTAATAGAACTTCTGTGGAAGACATTGTCAATTATTACATGTTGATTCTTAGATTGTTATAGAGAGATCATAGCAGACAAATTTTCTCTGCTATGTGCTTTCTTGACAGGGCCTCATATGTTGATAGTTCTGTTGGATGGTTCAAATTTATTACCAAAACTTTGTTTAAAACTTCCTTTCCAGTTTCCTGTGTGTTCTTTCACTACATTTTACTTAGTGTTGTCTGTTCTCTCTCTCTCTTTCCCCCCCACCCCCGGCGCGCTTGTGCCTCTTCCCTTCCTCCTTAAAAGAGAAATGCTAGACTTCCAAAAATTTTCCTCTAAAATTTGGTTCCCAAATGATGTGTTACAATCTCATGAGATAGTGACACATTTCCCAAAATAATAGATTACATGGGATTGTGACACATCATTTGGGATGTCTAGCCTTTCTCCCTTAAAAATGCTTTTCTATGTTGGATGCTTGTACTCTTACCTGCGATATGACAATAATGATTACTTTGTTTCAGACTATTGAAGCTCTTTCAACTGTTCCAACTCCTGAACTGGCATTAAGGTTATACCTGCAATGTGCTGAGGTATGTAATGACTGTGTGATAGTGCAGATAAAAGGATCAGAAAATGATTTTGGTTTTCTTTCTTATCCTTGCGTTTTTAATAATTCTCTTACTTAATATTTGTAGGAAAGCATTTTCTGCTTTCAAGCTTTTAGCTGTAAAGGCATCATGGATCCCATTATTATGCAAGAAATGTTACAATGGCATTCTGCCATTACCATACTAGTTAGTTACACTTCGTTAAACAGAGATACTATACATTATCTCGTGATCATATTTTCCTTTGATAAAGAAAGACTTACATGTCATGTTGAATAACTGTAGCAGGGGACTAAATGTACGTTTCTGAACTCTTTGTTTTTGTTCCTTGACAATCAGGCTGCTAATGACTGTGATCTTGAGCCTGTTGCTTATGAATTTTTCACTCAGGCATTTGTCTTATATGAAGAAGAAATTACGGTAATGTCCATGAATTAATTTTTTTTTTTTTTTTGATGAATATCCATGAATTAGTTTCTTGTGATTGAGTTTCATTGTAGATTACTGACAAGAAGTGGCCTTTAAGTCTTCAAATGTTGAATGAAGAAACTTCCAGTGTCCCACATTTAGCCTTTCCTTATTTGTTCTATTCACACAAATATGTACCTTGCTTTTAGGACTCCAAGGCTCAGGTGACTGCAATACATCTAATAATTGGGACTCTTCAGAGAATGAATGTATTTGGTGTTGAAAATAGAGATACTTTAACCCACAAGGCCACGGGGGTAATGATTGCGTGCATTTCTATCTGATTATTGTGCTCTTGCAACCCCTTCCTGCCAAAACTCATAATAATGTTTTTCTTTCGTTCAGTATTCAGCAAAGCTTCTAAAGAAACCTGATCAGTGCAGAGCAGTTTATGCATGTTCACATCTTTTTTGGGTTGATGATCAGGATGGCATTAAGGACGGAGAAAGGTACACTTCAGTCAATATGTTAAATCAAACTAGTTGCCCGGTTGGCTGGTTTCATTCGTCTTCATGCGTCTATTTGTCTGCAATTTTTTTTTTGTATGAATTTCTCTGCTTGCTAGGTATTCTCTGCTTGGTGTGGTAATCCTGAGTTTACCTAAATTACCAGAAATTCTGGAAGGCGCATAACTACAAGTGCTATTTCTATTAACAGGGTCCTGCTTTGCTTAAAGCGTGCCTTGAGGATTGCAAGTGCTGCCCAACAGATGGCCAATGTTACACGGGGTAGCAGTGGGCCAGTTACACTCTTTGTTGAAATACTGAACAAGTCAGTAGTTTGGAGCTCGTACCAAATTTGAACTTTTTTACACACGCATAGTAAATAGCTTTTTATATGTGTGGTATGATTACTTTTATGGATCATGGGTGAATTTGCATCAGGTACCTCTATTTTTTTGAGAAGGGAAACCCCCAAATCACAAGCGCCGCAATCCAAGGTCTGATAGAATTAATCACAAGCGAGATGCAAAGGGACTCCGGAGCCCCGAATACTGTTCCGGATGCTTTCTTTGCGAGCACACTGCGGTACATTCAGTTCCAGAAACAGAAAGGTGGTATAATGAGTGAAAAATATGATTCTGTCAAGGTTTGAGTTGCTTGTATGTGTTTAAGTTATGCTACTGAAATGTCTGGGCAAGCAGCTAGTTGTGTGAAAAGTGATGGGGTTTAGAGGAAGGAGATGATGGGGAGCGGTGAGCAGTAAGAACAATTGGGAGAAAAATTCTTCGCACCCTTGACGGGGAACGAACTCATTTATAGGTTTTTTTTTTTTTTTAACCATTCGCTTGTTATTTTTTTTGTCAAATATTATTTTTTTTTTTGTCAAATATTAATTTCAACCCATTGGCTGCTATTGAAATATAAAAATTATCTTAAAGCTTCTTGTGATAAGTATTTTGTATCAAATTGATTATTTCGCCCAATTGTGTCTTTTTATTTGATGGAGCTCTTGTAAAATTATAAATTTACCTTCTAGATTAAAAAAAAAATTAAAAAAACGACCGCCCCTCACAGATGGTCCATGGAGGCTGCTCTTTTCTTTTCCCATTTTTTATTTTTTAATTAAAAAATATTTGACGACAGAATTATAATTTTACAAAGGCTCTGTAAGAATAATGGACAAAATTTGTATGAAATTATATGGAAGATCAATTTGCTACAAAGAGCTTACCACAAGGAGCGATTAAGATAATTTTTATATCCCATAGATCGGTTTGCGTTTGGTACATGCCAATAGGCCATAGACCAATTATTCGGCATTGGAACGTCAAGGCATCAACTAATCTCTTCATGTTTTGGTCGCTGATGACAACCAAACCCAAATGAATAAACCTGAGTTCATTTATTTGTTTATTTTATGAAAAATGTTAGACTTCCTACTCTTTTATAACTTATTGACGGAAGGGTTAAGTGGTTGATGTGTCTCCAATTACATGTTAACACACGTGAATAAATTGTAAAAGATTTTTACTCTTATTTTATTGCGCATGATGAAAAGTTAATCATAACATGAACGTGTTGAGACCACATGTTAGGAGAGTATTAAAGTCTTCTTCTTATCAGTTTAAACTTTTGGATTGAATGGTGATTTAATATGATATCAACATAAATGTCCTAATTTTAAACTCGGACTCTATCAAATAACTTTTATTTTATTTCAATTAAATATTTTACGTGTCTTCTTAAATAAAGTTTAAGCCCCCACCCACAAACGCATACGAGGGGCAGTGATATAATATAAAACTGTAACTTAACGCATTCCCTCGCCCACGTCATATTCTTTCGCGTTTGTTGGCTGCTCCATTCTATAATCTATTGGCCCTGGTCAAAATGGACGAACGTTGAATTCACAAGATTTGTGGGAGCCATTACACGTAATCTAAAAGATTGTTTGGTGGGTTAGATAGGATTTCTCGGTCAAAGTTTCAAACTAAGGAATTAACTTTATCAAAGTTGGAAAACACTATTGAAAGGACGTACAGAAAACTTTTACTAATAAATTTCTTGCAAATAGACAGACGTGTAAGGAAATCGTAGTCTAAACAGTTTCCTTATTGGAACTCAGAAAGATCCCTGGCGTCTGTCTTTCTTTCTAACATATGTTTCTCACTGGGCTTGTTTTGCTAGGGAAATTGTAGTCTTAAATTTCCCTTCTCCTCTTCACTTATCCTAAATTGTAGTCCTAAATTTCCTCTTTTCCTCTTCACTTTTTCTATACAATTTTTTTTTATTTTATATCACATCTATCACTTCTAACTTCCACTACCAATTCTCCTTCTCTTACCAAACAAGGCCATTAATTAAACTCAATTACGCAAACGATTGTCTGCCTCTTACTAATATTTAAATTGCCTGTCGTAGTCTCAGCATGTTTATCTCCACATCAACTTTCTTTGTTTTCTTCTCCTTGTAAATGGATTAATGAAGTGGCCGAGAATCTTCCTGGGATTTGTTTAAACTGAAAATTTTCTGCCGGGTACTTTTTTTTTCTAAGGGAAGTCAATGAACAGCAATGGCAGGCGCTAAGGGTTGATTCATCCATTATAAGATTGTTTTGGAAGTCAGCACGTTTTTAGGAGGCGTCAAAGCAAAAATGATGATTAAGAAGGAAAAAAACCAGCAAAGAAATGGGACTGCAGAAAGAAGCAGAACATCCTCTGCTTTGACTTCATTTATGTGAGAAACTCTCTGAATTACGGCTAACATTCTGCTCGCTAGATCAAAAGTTGAGCTCGAAACTCGCAACCATGGAAGTATATGATCATCAATACCAGGAGGAAGCCCCTTTGCGATCAATTTCTCTCCTCCCAAGAGAGCTACCAGAAATATCAACACTCGGTTGGCCACTTTTAAGGAAAACTTCACCTGCGAGTCAAGAAGCTTTGAGAAGAATATCTGAAGCTAGGAATATGTCTGTGGTTGAATGGGTGATGAGACTGCCTAGTCGATCCACGGTACAAATTTTGCAGCACCAGAAAACTGACATGTCTTTCAATAGAAAGGCTGTCAACTCCTCCTTTGAAGATGAAACAGTTGGAGGTAGCAGGAAAGCTGAAGATGAGAACTTTGGCCTTGTCTGTCAATACAAAGTGGAAGTTTCCTCGAGTTCAGCTTCTTTCCATATAAAAGAGTCTCCACGATCAAGGCCTGGTTGGCCTCTTCTTCGGATTGCAGCTTCTGCAAGTGTAGATTCTTCAATATATTCTGAAGCTAAAAATTTGTCTGCTGTTCAATTGGTCATGAGCCTGCCTAATCGATCAGATTCAGTAACTCCACAGACCCAAACTGGTTTAGTTTCGAATAAGATAGAAATTCATATTGAAAGACAGATAAGTTATTCTGGGGTTTTAAAGAATTATCCGAAAGCATCAGGAAGACTACTCAGGGATTTGAAGCGTCTCATTTCTCCTTGTAGGTGGTTCAGCTACAAGGAGCTCAATAGTGCAACTTCCCATTTCTCCTCAGGTTAAATCTTTTTTCCGCTTGAATTCTTGCACCAGCAAAATGATTTTGATCCCTTCGGCATATTAATTTCACTATCTAAATATTTTGTTTCCTGACAGAAAATCTTATTGGAGAGGGAGGCTGTAGCAATGTGTACAAAGGGCGTCTTCCTTGTGGCAGATCAGTGGCAGTAAAAATATTAAAATCGTATAAGGAAGCTTGGATTGACTTCTTCTCAGAAATGAATATCATCTCTACATTGAAGCACAAGCAAATTACACCTCTCATTGGTGTATGTGTGGAAGAGAACTTTCTTATCTCTGTGTATGACTTCTTTCCCAAGGGTAGTTTAGAGGAAAAATTACATGGTAATCTTCAATGACTTGCAAATTAATTAATATTCTTCCCTTCAGAAGTTCCAGTGAAGTCATTTATGTGACTGATTATCTGTAAAGCAGGTCATGATAACAGAGATGCGTTGCCATGGGAAGTGAGGTTTAAAGTGGCTGTTGCAGTTGCTGAGGCTCTAAATTATCTGCACAATGAATGTTCTCCTCCAGTTATTCACAGAGATGTAAAATCTTCAAAC
The DNA here is from genome assembly GCA_028654335.1 of Alnus rubra. NCBI lineage: Eukaryota > Viridiplantae > Streptophyta > Magnoliopsida > Fagales > Betulaceae > Alnus > Alnus rubra. Next base: position 89,612 of record JAJPGS010000204.1, on the reverse strand, counting down.
ATTCTTCTCTCCAATGAGTTTCAGCCACAGGTACTACTGCATTGTTCCTTCCTTTTCTTTATGGAAACAGCTTCTGTAAAAATTGTTTTTATAGGCCGCAAGAATGCTATGGATCAACTTGAAACAAAGAGCTACTAGAATTATTTAAGGGATAAGCGGTGATTTAACAATGTATCATAGCAAAGGTCTTGAGTTCGATCGTGACCCTTTAGTCTATCTTCTATTTCAGTTAAATATTTCAATGGAGAGTGTTAGAATATTAATTAGACGATCAAATTCACCATTTTCTATAAACTCAAACTTTTAGAATAAGTAGTGATTTAACATTAAAATACTTAAATCCAACAAAGTCCTAGGACTCATTTCTCTTAGTTGCTTTGAGATGTATCTATAAGTTTGATATTCTTGCTGATGCAGTTTTCTTTCTCAATGGCAGTTATCTGATTTCGGGCTTGCTATATGGGGACCAACAGATTCAACTCATGTGATTCATGGTGATGTGGTAGGGACTTTTGGATACATTGCTCCAGAATATTTCATGCGAGGAAGGGTCAGTGACAAAATTGATGTATACTCCTTCGGTGTGGTTCTTCTCGAGCTGCTATCAGGGAGGAAGCCAATTGGTTCTGAGACCCCCAAAGGACAAAGGAGTCTGGTCAAGTGGGTAAGAACTTATTTTTCTTCATCTATATATACTTCTTCAGTTTATTTTCATGCTTTTATTTTTCTCTTCCAAAAACTTTACTTTTCAGAAGCTTCTAACCTGCATAATCAAATTGTATCCATCCAGGCGAAACCATTTTTAGAGAGCGGGGATCTTAAAGCATTGTTGGATCCAAAATTAGATGGGAATTTCGATTTTGATCAAACGCATAGAATGCTCTTGGCAGCAAGTCTATGCATTAGCCAGTCATCTAGACTTCGTCCAAAAGTGAGACAGGTAGACACTGTTCAAATATTTATTAAACGATTAAATCAATTATTTTTTATCGGTTTAAACTTTTGAGATAAGTGAATAGGGATATAAAAGGTTCTGTGGTGGCTGGTCCAGGTACTAAAGATATTAACAGGGGAGAAGGATGGCGATGAGTGTGTCAATTCCCATGTCATTGATTTGAAAGAGCTGGGAAATCAAGATGATGATGACCTTTTTCTTGAATTTGGTTACAAGCGACCCATGGGCTCTGAATTGCTTCAGACAGAAATTGACACTAGCTCACTAAGTAGTAGTGAGACATCTCTATGTAATGCAGAAAAACCCCGACGCTTCGTATTGAAGGATTACTTCAAACAACGGCAAGACTGATCATCGCCATCAATGAAGCCAAAGGAACTTGAAGCTCCTACACATTTTTTTTTAGTCCTATGTGACAGGGGAATCCACCTTGTTTGGAAGCAAATTTGTTTTTGTTTTCGGTACATATTCACATGTCAGATTCGGTTATGTAAACAAATTCAAAATTTTACCTTATTTTTTCTCATAAAATTCACATTGGGTACAAAATACAAACGCCCAAAACATTTATAACTGCATCGGTTTTTAAAATTTAGGGTTCAAATTTGAGTTGAATCCGCATCCTGCAATAATTTATGCAGATTGTAGTTTATTTGAGAGAGTGAGGTTTGTTTATGATATTTTATGTATTTCACCAAATTTTGATTTTGCACAGAAAATTCTATAATCACCTGCTCTCTCTTTCTTTATTGGCAAGCCTCAACTAAGAGCTACCCAAATTTCACCCATGGCACCAGCTTTCGACTGGTTGGTTAAAAAATAAAGTCAATGTTCTCTTCTCTCTCTCTCTCTCTCTCTCTCTCTCTCTCTTTAAAAAAATAAAAATAAATAAAGTACATTTACCACCCAATTTATAATTTTTTCCAATCTTTCAATTTGGTTATTGATTAACATTGTAATGTCCCTTCCCCGATCTAAAATAACAAAAATCTCTACATATTTTTTTAAGAAGAAATCACTTTGGCCTATTTTGAATTTTTTTTGTGCTTTTTTTTTATTTTTTTTTTTCTAAATTGTCTTTTCCTTTTCTTTTTTTTACATGGTATTTTTATCATTTTGGAGGCTAAAGGAAAAGAAAATTTGGCAACCCCAATAATATATTTGTAAGGAAAAGATTTGAGAACATTGCAATAAAAATGGTAGATTGAAGGCATAACTTCAACTTCTCTTTATTTTTTCTATTTTTTATTTTTTTTAAGGTAAGATAATATTACATTAAAACATTGAATCAGTGCTCCCTTAATTATCCATTCTATATGAAGATATAGATGGAGATCAGCAACAGTTTTCGATGCTCTTTGCAAAAAGTCGAGCACCATAGAATATTATCAAAACCTCATCTCAAGTGCTCAATACAACTTTACTGTACATGCCGCTGGAGTGCTGGAAAAAAAAAAAAAAAAATCAAAATAGAACCGTATAGGGCAATGCATATATGTCAGCCTCGGGCAAGTAATGGGCATGTGGCCACAACGTGGGACTTCCACCGCAAGAAACATTATTGCCAGCTTTAAATCTTTTAGACCCATGTCTTTCTTCCTGCTTCGGCCTAAAGAGCCATTCTTCATCATCAAAGTCGTTTCCTTCGCACTGAAGTGAAGGTGGAACCCAGTTCTTAATTAAGGCTTCATATGGTGATTCTGTCCTCTGAATCTCATTTTTATATGAGTTCATTTCAATCCTCCCTGGCACTGGACAGGACAACTCCTCAGCAAAGAGATTTTCCTCTGCATTAGTAGAGGCTGTAGACCAGCACTGTTCTTGATTGGGTACTTTGACATTTGCATTCTTCTGTGGAGCAAGAAAATCTTCCCTTCCAGAAGTAGAGCACAACTGTTCAGATACTTTATGCTTTTTCATAGGCAGCCGAATCCTAATAATGGTTCCTGTTTGATGATAAAAGAAATGAAAATTAAACGTCTGCAAAACAATCTTTTAGAAGTTTAAGACAAAACCCAAACTCACCATGAACGCGGATGCTACCAGTGGGGGAGGAATCCCTTTTCCTCTTGTTGCCTGTCCAAGTGCTTTCAGAACAAACATTTGGAGAACGGATCGGCTGCTCATGTTCTTCAGTAAGACCACTGTATTCCAACGGTTCAGCCTCATCTTCAATACTCTTTTGAAAATACCCACCTGCTCTACTTTGCTCTGGTAGGTCATACTTATCATAATTAAGCTTTATTATTTTGCCATCACCAGTATCAGTGGGTTTCTCCTTTCCTTTCTGTGCTCTCCTTTTCTCCTTCTTTTCTCTCTTCTTCTCCTTCTTTTCTCTCTTCTTCTCCTCCTTAATTTCTGTTTTGACATTCTCCCTTTCTCTTTGGAGCTATAAATAGCACCAGAACAACAATTGTAAAACAGTGTGCTAGGAATGCCTACAGAAACAAACACGGCCAGACAAACAAAATACTTGAAAAGCTTTTACTACCCTAGAACCATTCTTCAAAGCCATAAAACATGAGAACACACTAATTTTGTGTTAGTTTGTAATACTTCAAAGCCTTAGAGTTGTCCAAAATATAGAATTTAATATATACACTACAAGATACCTCCAAAACCAACAACAAAATCCATGTCACTTTAACATTTTTCATTGTGTCGCTTGTCCATTCATAATAAAAGACCAAAATGCAATAAATAATTTTCTTTTTTTACAAGTAAAATTAATTCAAGAAAAAATACAATAAATAATTTGATGTTTTTAGAATGATCATCATAATCATCTGGTAATGAATCATACGTGGATAACTCATCAACCATATGGGATTTGAATTAACTAGCTATTTTAGAGTAAATATTGAACTTCTTCCAACCAAATCTCCAAATACTAAGTTATGAACAACCACTTGGTCCACTTCCACTCAAAGTATCAATCAACCAGCATTCCCGACACAAATCTAGCCTGAGAAGAAGGACAATCTCCAAGCAAACACGATTTCCAATCAGAACAAAAAATAATAATTAGCCTGAGAAGAGAAAAGTTCATGCTATCCATTACATAACAGGTTACATCCTACACAAACCCATTTTACAATTAGTCATCTAACTATGGAATTAGAAGGACCACTCAAACCACTTTTCCCTTGTATCCACTTTTTCTTGACCCAAACGCACCAAATTTCATCTAATTCAACATCCAAAATCGATCCAATTATATCCAATCACCCCCCACCGCACAGATCGAAAAGTTTCAATCCTTTCCCCGAGAAAACATTAGTTTTTTTTCCCTATACTTAAAACCCAGATCAAGATAAGCACATTTACCCCCAAGATTGATACGATGGGTCGCAAATCACTACCCCTAGGTCCCCAACCAATCATAAATATGTAAGTAACTGTTAGTCTCCAAGAATCTTGATCCAAAAATATCCAATGACTCAAATTTCACAAGAATTCCCAATTCTTGAAGCCCAGTTCTCATCGTTCATTCACATACACAAAATATTTACAAGAAACACCGATTTTTTAATACAAGAACAGGCTTTGAGGCACAATACAAAACACAGAGGCCGTGCGCAAATCAACTATTTATAGTCTCTGAACTCAAAAACCAGATCGCTCAACAAACCTTAATCGAATCGATCAACAACCCCGTTCTCCTCACAAGCCCTGGAGGCGGGTATGCGTAGCAAGGAGACATCCTCAGTTGCCTAAAAAAACCTCGGTTACTCTTCGTAGAAGGCGAAGAGTTGAGGGCAAAATAGTCAACTTTTTACAGAAGAACGTTGATCTGAGAGATCCGAGGGTTAGGCGTTTCTCCTGGGCGGCCGGGTAGAGCTTGTATAATGGTTCATTTAGATGGTGAGGAGGTGTATATATAGGGCTAGGGCAAGAGACGACTTCTAAGTCGGTTCCTTATTCCGATACTGCCCTTGAGGTTAATTTATTTGTTCTTCTGTGCATGCGGCTTTTCCCTGGGTTTTCTTAGTTTGTTCTGACCCTTTTTGGGAACACTCTGACTCACTCCTAAACTTTATAGGAGTAACGTAACGTAGTAGGAATAGGATAACCGCGTTACGACGTGGACGCGTTTCCTCACCGTCCAATGGGAATAGAGAACTACGCAGCAGTCCAGAACACGAGGATTTGGGGAGTATATTGGGGGTGGAATAATGCTATTAATAGGAGTAGATTTTCAACAATTTTTTTTAATTTAAGAATAATTTAAAAAATCAAATCACTTTTTTTATTTCTATAAAAAATACTTCACAACAACTTCTCTTAGAGCTTGTTTGGTAACCCAACCAAACAATTTCAATTTCCATTTCACTTCTCCCAAAAATATCAAATAAAAAACATTCCAACTTTTTACACTTTTTACATCACATCAATAATTTTTTATTATTATTCAAATAAAAAAACTCACTACAAAACAAAATTTTTTCACTTTTCTATAAAAACATTCTCAAATTCTATATCACATCAATCATTTATTACTACTATTCAAATAAAACATCTATTTCCCACTGGATGTGATAGAAAATTTGAAAATGTTTTATAGAAAAGTGAAAAAGTTTTGTTTTGTAGTGGGTTGTTTTGGTTGAATAATAATAAAAAATTATTGATGTGATGTAAAAAATGTATAAAAGTAAGAATGTTTTTGATTTGATATTTTTGGGAGAAGTAAAATGAAAATGAAAATTTTGTGAATGATTTACCAAACAGGCTCTTAATCTTTTCTTATATATTAAAATAATATTTTCTATCTATTATTATTATTTTCTCTTTATTTCTCTCTCGTCAACGTCCTTCTTCTTCATGAAGCTGCTGCACCCTTCACTGGATAACTATTTGGTAGAAGAGTCCGTTCATGGTAGAAGTCCTTCCTTTCAACTAAAGGACTATCCAATTCACTCGGTCCATAATCCATTCCAGAAGACACACAAGGAAAGAGAGAGAGAAACCCCAGGAAACCCCACAAATATGTACGTTATGCAACGGTAGGCTACGGAAATTAAAATACTTGTGAAAAAGGCCAGAAATGAAGATGCCTGGTAGTGGTGGAGCCTCAAAGAATCTCATCCCTCTCTCTGCTTGCTTTGCTTTTGGTCTCTACGAATTCAATTTTTCCTTTCCCCTCTTGATTTCCCCCAGAAACAGACGGTCCCTTGATTAATGTCCTTGTATTTAGCCTCCACTAAGAGTGCCGACTCCGCCCCTCACCGCGGCCTCCGGCGAAAACGACGTAGTCCTGGGTTGCAGAGGATACCGAAGCCGTCGAAGATTTGTGGCCTCCGGAAACTTCATCAGGTAGCACTGGTCCACCGGAGATGTGAGAGGAGAGAGGACGTTTTTTTAAGATAAAATAATCTATTGGACAGCTACAGTACCCAAACAGGTTCATGGAAAATAAGGAGACCGTTATGACTTGGTTTTTGCAACTTTTTTCAAATTTTTCTTATTTTAGGAAATGAAATTAAATATAGAGTCATTTCAAAAGTACTTAAAAAAATAAATCATTGTCATCTTCATAATTATCATTTAATTTTAATTTAACAATGATTTTAAAACAAATAATATTGGAGAGGATATTCTCTTCGGAGGTAAAACTTGGTATTCCCGTATTGAGTTTCAATCGTTTTAAGATATCAATATATAATTATATAGGTTAAATTATTTAATTGAACATGTCAGACTTATTAACTTTAATTACATGTATTTATCAACTGAAACAATTAATTGACTTATATATATATATATATTAAAAGAACATTGATTTTTAAAATTTTAATTATTATCTTTAAGTTGAATAATTAAAGTTTTATTTGTTAAAATTATTATTTTTCGGTCTTTTATACTTTTATCTAAAAATATATATATTAACAAACAACTAAAATAAAAATAAAAAATAAAAACTCATAAAAAATAAAATAATAATTTTTACATTTATGTCACATTAAAATATATTTTTAAATAAAAAAAAACCCCAAAACACATTAATAAATAAACCAAAAATATATTTTGTCCATCAATGTTTATCATTTCTGTTAACTATACACTTATCATCTTATGTTTATCATGATTTTTTATATATTTTTTAAAATAAATAAATATTAATTATATAAAGTTTTGATTCTTTAATTTAAAAATAAAAATTAAGCTGATATTTAGAGAAATAAAATATAATAGAATATCTTCTATAAATTAATTAATTTTGGAGGACATTGATCCACGAGGGAGTGGGTGCGTCCCATTAATTTTAACACGTGTCTCTCATGCTTCAATTCTACCTGCCCGACCTCCGTAGTCCATTTTCCACACGGTTGCCACACGGAAAATAGCAGAAGAATCGTGTATTGAATTTCAAAAAAATAAAAATAAAAATTTCAGCCAAAACCCTAAACCCTCGTCAAGCGCGACCCCGAACCGTAACCAAACGGAAACAACCCCCTCCCACGATGATAAGAAGGGTTAACGTTAACGGCAACGGAGTTGCCGTCCTCAGCCGATCCATCGGAATCGGAATCGGCGGCGGCGGCGCCACCTCAGCCACTAACCAGCGGCTCCTTCAAGCGGCGCTCTACGGCACCACGGCGCACTCAAACGCCAAGTCCAACCCACATTGGCTCTCGTCGAGAGTACTCGCCGATCGCTTTGGCCCGTTCGCTCCGTCGTCAGTCCCAAAAGGCGTCGTCGGGACCAGGTTCATCCATTCTCTGGCCGAGGAGCCGCCACGTGCGGATAAATTCTCCCCCAAAGACGTGGTTCTTTTCCAGTACGAAGCTTGCCCTTTCTGCAACAAAGTCAAAGGTAGTAGATTAAATTAAATTAAATTACGAAAAGTTTTTATTTCATTGGTTTGATTTCACTTCTGTAATTTTGTATCGATTTCCGCGGATGTGTAATTTCTTGATATTTTTCCCGACTTTGTTTTTAATTATTATTTTGTTGTTCTTTCAGCGTTCTTGGATTATTACAAAATTCCGTACGAAGTAGTAGAGGTTAATCCCATCAGCAAAAAGGAGATCAAATGGTCCGATTACAAGAAGGTGCCCATACTGAAGGTTGACGGTGAAGAGATGGTCGATTCTTCAGGTTTTCCTCGTTTGTAACTTGATAGTTTGTTGACTTAAATCAGTTGATTTGTTACATTTTGTGGTCGTTTTTGTTAATTAACTTGTTTTTCTTATGCAGACATAATTGATAAGTTGTTCCAAAGGATTCATCCAGATAACCCTGCCGTGGATGGTGAGGAGGAAAAGGAGTGGCGTGGGTATGGTGGTTCTATAGATTGAAAGACTTGCTCATTGAATTCTTGTATGAATAGCTAATTGCTGTTATTCTAAGTGTTGTTGTTTTGTTAAAGTCGAGTTGCTGGTCCCTTTGCATTTCATCCATCATCCCATTAGATTGAGCTTAAATGTTTCTGCTAAAATAGGATGAATTGATGATGCTGTTATTCATAATGTAGGTGGGTAGATAATCACTTGGTGCATGTTTTATCTCCAAACATATATCGAACTGCTTCCGAAGCTCTCGAGTCATTCGACTATATCACTACACATGGTATGATTTCAGATTAATCTCACAAGTTACATTAATTCACTTTATCGGTTTTCTCCTCCTCTTAATATATATATATATATATATATAGTACGAAAACAGAAGACATGGCTGCTTGAAGTCCATCATACATTTTTTTTTTCTAACACTTAAATTACATAGAGCTTTTGTTGAATTTGTTCTAAGAGTTGTTCATTGCTTTTGATACAGAAAGAAAACATCAACTGCGAATTATATGTTTCTTGTCCTTTTTTTTTTTTCATCATGAAAGTTATTATTTTTATATTTCCAGTGCTTAAATAATTTTATGCAATGAAGTAACACGCAACTTCACCAATTACTTGTATGGGCCAACACAATTATGCCAGAGTGAGCCATAGCTTCTACCCAATTCAATATTCAGCGATGGTTTGTCTACTTCTGACCCCGTACACTTAGTTCAGGAGTTTATTCACACTATCATACATGATCTTTGGGTGAGGGTCTTAGACAAAACCAATCATGGATTTATCTTGACCTTCACCTCAAACTTCATTGGAGGTTGGTTTTCCTAATGACCTTGTTTATTTGATTCTGTTTTTTGTCGTCTTCAGTAAAGTGAAGTTACATGGTCTTTGAAGGCTCAAAGACAGGGGAGATCATTTCTCTCCATTAGACTAGAGCATCAACAACTGTGATCCATGAAATTTCTGTAGAGGCTTGAAGTTTAGAAGAGAGGCCCTCGTTTTAGTCATCTGACTAGTTGCTGCTTTTTGCATGATATGACTTTCAGTTTGCATTCGTTGATTGTCTCAATACAGTTTCCTTTAGGATGTCTCTAGGGATATTAAAAAAAAAAAAAAAAAAAAAAAAAAAAGGTCTCTTAGCTGTGTAAACCTAAAACGGATGGTGGGCTTGATTTAAAACTCTATTGGCTTTATATGATTTGTTAATCCTAGAGCATTCACAATTTTGGAGCCTACATCAAGTTGACTGTTGTTGCAGCGTGTTAAATCTTTTCGAGAATTTGTTGTGGTTTAACATATCATCTTGCTTTGAAGTCTTCAATTGATCAAGTTGGTGTTAAACTGAAATTTAGCATAAAAAACCTCAATTCCGGTTTGCTATGTCTTCTTGCTTTAATCCTGTGACTTGTTTAAGTTGATGTGAGACTCAAATTTAGCTAATGACTATTCTTATGATGTTCTCTTATATGCAGGCAATTTCAGTTTCACTGAGAGGATAATAGCTAAGTATACTGGAGCTGCAGCTATGTATTTTGTGTCAAAGAAATTAAAGAAAAGACACAATATCACAGATGAACGTGCAGCCCTGTATGAAGCTGCAAAAACATGGGTGGACGCGCTGAAGGGCCGGCAATTTCTTGGTCTGTTTAACTGATATCATGATGCAGCTAAATTAACTGACTTTGGTAAAGCTATTTCTTAGAAATATTATTAACTTTTTTGAGATTTCTTATCTTAAACAGGTGGGTTGAATCCTAATTTGGCTGATCTTGCTGTCTTTGGCGTCCTGAGGCCCATCCGACACCTCAAGTCTGGCAGAGATATGGTAGAGCATACATGCATTGGTGACTGGTATACTCGAATGGAAAGCGCAGTAGGAGAATCTTCTAGAATCAAGGCAGAAAAGTAGAAAAGATTTGTTAGTTGGTTTGGACTTTGCTATGGAATCTTCTAGAAGCAAGGCAATTTCTGCTTCGGCTAATGGGGTCGTTGATTCTTAACTCTCAGCTTGATATGCAAACTAATAAATTAGTATTACAGGAAATACTGAATCAAAATGAAAAAACTCCTCTTTTTTATTTTTAAGACAGGAGAATATCTGGTGTTGTCTAATAAGTAAATCGCTATAAGGATACTTGTTATTGCTGATCAGTGTCCTGGGAGCTGGGGGTTAATATATCTTGCGTTTACCTAATTAAGAACAAGAGGAATGCTATATACGTACCAAACCAATATCTTACTACTATCCTATTATGCAGATGTGGGTAGATTAGCATTGTCACAGCAGTATAGTGAGATACTTATGAGATATTGGTGTGGTATTTAGCATTACTCTAAGAACAATTCTTGTGTTTTTTTATTTTGTCCACAATTGGTGTCTCGCAATCATACTATTCTTTCTTTCTTTTTAATCTATAGTTGGTGTCTCGCAATCATACTATGATATACTATGATAATATGGTTGTTTGAATTTTAGTTAATTTGGGCAACAATGAGAAAAGGCGAGTTCACTTGCTTGAGCAGGTAAGCTTTGCATCTCGAGTTGTTCAGACACCTGTTTGGTGCGCTCTGCACCTCGAGCTGTTCGAACACCTGTTTGGTGCTCGAACAAGTGGTTTTCACTTCTCGTTGGGGCCTCCTCTCTTAGTATGGGGCTTGAGCAGGCTGCAATTTGTGTGTTTGAGGTAGTATTATGGAGGTCACAAACATAAAATTAAAATAAATGAAAGTTTTTTGTTTTTATTACTATTTCTTTTCAAACCGACAGGGTAAATAATTTGGTGAAATGATTAAGAGAAACAAATTAGTCATCAATTAAAAAAATTTACAATTTTTATTTATTTATTCATTTCATCATTTATAGGTGAACACATCAATTCTTAAAATAAACCTGTAGTAGTATCGTAGAAAAAAAGAGCATGCCAATAATGACCGACCTAGAGGTGGCTCCCTCTAACTCAGGAGCTCCCTTTAAAAAAAAAAAAAAGAAGATTTGAAAGGAGGTCATGTAACTTTCTGAAGCTTTTTGTATGAAAAAATAAAATAAAATAAAATAAAATAAAATTCTCACCGCTCGAACTTTAATTTGAGCTGTTTATTTGAAAGAGCAAAAGGATCAATCCTTTTACAGCCTGTTGGTTTTTGAGACAAACTTTGAGATACTCCCTACTTTTTTTTTACCGCCCCTTTATCGAAAGTTTCCAGGTGTAATCAACTATGCATGTAGTCGTTGTGTTGGCAAAGCCATCGCCCCACCTGCCCTGCCCACAACCTCCTTCCGAAGTTCCATTACAAGGTTACGTACTTATCCCCCCGCACTTATGATTAAAGTCCTCATCATTAAAGCCTATGATGATACCATCTAAAACTCTATCGGCCTTTTTCTGTAGAGAAATTAAATAGACTCTAAAAACTTCTTGATCAATAAAAATTACTTGATATCCGGATCATCTAAAGTGCTGAATAAAGCCAGAATCCACGTTTATGGGCTCCCTCCTTTGTCTGGTCCTGGGGCTCTTAATGACATGGAGATTCTGGTTAACTCTGATTTGGTTAAATGTTTGACCAGTTAATGACGGACCTCGGCCAATCCACGTGGCACCAAACAGCAGTTTACGTGGAACTTTTGTCGTTTCCAAACGGACACAACAAATATATATATATATATATATATATATATGTTATTTATGAGTCACATAGAATTCAAACTTTTCTAAAAAATAGGAAAATCTTCAGCCTTTCCCAATGACTAAACTGACAATTTCTCCAATCTCTGAATCCCTCCATAACGTCTGACCCTTTCACGTCTGAATTGAGTGAATTTCTCTTTCACCAACACATCTCTCGCTCTCTCTCTCTCTCTCTCTCTCTCTCTCTCTCTGATGAAGATCTCTGACCCGAGAGTTCTGTGACTCCCTGTCACACAATCTGCATGTGTACGTCGTCGTTTGCGCGCCACCCTTCTATCTCTCTCTCATAAATGCAACTTATTGGTTGTGAAGCCTTTTGGGATTTCACAACAGAAGAGTGACTACCTCTCTTTCTCTCTCTCTATTCTAATTTTCTGTTTCCGTTTTTTAGTTCCTTAATTACGTTGATGAAATCAAATTATATCGATAAAAACCTCCATTAATTGATTATAATTACATGTCATTTATATATTTGTCGGTTTTCCCACTATATATATAAACCACCCATGCACGGATTTCTTTCATAATGGTTTCCCTTTCAGTTAAACCAGCAACAAAGATGGCAAAGGTTATGCCAAATAAAGAGAAAGAGTTTAGAGAGAGAGAAAAGGCCATGCTTCTTTTCTGATATAACAAGAACATGATTATGAACCCTCTTGCTTTAAACCTACCCCATTTCGTTTCACTTCTCCTCTCTCATTAATGTATTGCCCATGTAATATGTGAAGGGAAAAGCGTACGTTTTAATTTGTTTGTCTATGTTCTTGATTTCTGGCAATGGTTAAGATGGCTGTTCAGGCACAGTTTTACCCAGAAAATATGGATTTTCCCTTGTGTGGCCTACAGGATCCTGCTTTTGGGTTTGTTGATGATCTTCGGTTTAGCCTTCAATATCCCCAACAAACTCACTTTCATCTTCAGCGGAGCGCTCAAAAGTTTGGCGTTGATTGCAACGAAGGGGTTTCATCCTCTTCGAGTTGCAATAGCTTCCCTCCAATGGCCTTTTTTCAATCTTTGGATGCTCAGTTTGAATTGCAGAGCCAGGAGATAGACCGCATTCTTCAAATACAGGTAATAATCTATCATAATCTCATATGGGTTTTATTCAAATCAATGTTATAGAGCGCTTATGAATCTGTCTTCTGGTTCGAAATGGTTTATTTATTGTTTTTTTTCGTCTATTAAACTTTTTGTTAAGTCTAAACCTATACAAAAACCCAATAACTTTGTCGGTGTTAACATATTAATAAAATTCATCCCTTTCTTTCTTTGTCAACAGAATGAAAGGTTGAGACTAGTTTTGCAAGAGCAGAGGAAGCAAGACCTTGCAGTCCTCTTGAGTAATGTTGAATCGAAAACGACGAGTTTAATTAGGCGAAAAGAAGAAGACCTGGCACAAGCAACAATGAGAACAATGGAGCTCCAAGAATGCTTGAAGAAAGCAGAGATGGAAAGCGAAACATGGCAAAGAATAGCCAGAGCAAATGAAGCGATGGTAACAGATCTAAATAACACGCTTGAACAGGTGAGAGAGAGACTGGTTTTGGTCAGCAATACAGCCGAAGATGCGGCATCGTTTTGTGGCTCATGTGATCAGCAAGAAGCGGTGAAAAGAAGTAGCAGAAAGATTACTTGTAAAAGGTGTTACTCTCGGAGCTCGTGTGTTCTTTTTCTACCCTGTAGACACCTCTGTTCGTGCAAGAATTGTGAAGCTTTTCTCGGTTCTTGTCCTGTATGTAACGCTGTAAAGGAAGGTAGTATAGAGGTTTTCTTGGTCTAACGAGGAAGGAAAAGCAAAGAAGGTGAAGGAAAAGTTTTTGAGAAGTACACACCTGTACTGTCATTATGGTGTGTTTTTTTGTTTTCTTTTGCTTTTTCTGGGGTCGGTGGAATTGGGATTTTTTTTTTTTTTTTCCTTCTTGCAAGTGCAACGGTCGTGAAAATGATGATGATGGTGGTGGTATAGTAAAGAATCTTTTTTATCCTTTTTCCTCTTCTGGGTTTATTTATTTTTTCCTGATTTAGATTTATTTCTCTGAGTCTGAGAGATTGATGGGTTGTTTTTGTTTCGCAATTAGTGTCAGCTCTCTGTTTCTCTCTCTACCTAGAGGGAACAGTGTACCATTTTAACTGACAAAAAAAAGATTTGGAGGCAAAGTTTGACACCTTCCAAGACTGCCTGTGTCACCGCCACTTTGGGTCTTAATTACTGCTCCCTACAAGCCATAAAATATGAGCAGACTGTCTGAAAAGAGAGGAGGCAGAAGCAAAAGCTGGCAGTTGGGCTACCCTACAAAATGCTGACACAACCAAGGACATCTCCATACACAATTACACTAACCTTCTCATGCCTTCAATCTTGATGGGGAAAAAAAGTAAAAAAATCAGACCAGCAAAAAGAAAGGCTTTTTTACTCGTGTTCCCTAAAATGAAAAAACATGTTTGAGACCCTTTTGCATGCCTGAATTAACTGCATTTTTTTAAAAAAAAAAAAGTACAAAAACAAACTACAAAGGAGGGGTGTATCTTCATCACTACATTAGTCTACATAGGAAGAAAATAGAGAAGGGGAAAAATAAGTGAGAATGCAGCCTAATAAGCCATATGTAGCACTTCTGTAAACTGGAAAGGAGAGCAGAGGCTTTTGAAGCAGATAAATGTTCCCAGGGCAATTTTTTATGGAATTGGCCAGTGTCAAAATATATGGTATGACCCATCATGATCATGAGCTGCTTTGTTCTTGAAAAAACCAAAGAAGATCACAAAAACCTGGAAAAGATGAGAATCGTTATAAGGAGGGATGCCAAAAGAGATGGAAGCATCCATCCCGAGAATAGACCAAGCAATAGGGTCTAAAGGCAGAAGGATTCCTTCTAGGCTATTCTAGCAAAAATACAGTTAAAGAACAAATGAGATGAAAGAGTCGATTTCAGAACTGCAAAGGGGACAAACTAACTCAGCAGAGGGAATATGTTGAATGGAGTTCAATCTAGACTTGGTAGGAATCAAGTCCCAAGCAATTTTCAATAAAAACAATCTCAGCCCATCACAAAAGATTTAACTTCCACAAAAGCTTCCAGGAAGCCCCGGAAGGGGAAGAAATCAAATCAGAATTCCATGCAATTTTATTAAAATTTTAGATTATCAAATTATGTGAATTAAGGTCGATCGTTTTATGCATCGAACAGCATAAAAAATACTACATATTAAATATATGACATGTTAATAATAAGAATTGAATTTATTTTTATCAGATTTTTATATTTTATATCGTATAAAAGAGCGAATTTTCAAAAGTAAAGAAAAGTCTTTTGAAATATTTTTTTTTTTGATTGCCTTAATAACATATCATATATTTATTATGTAACATTTTTCACGCCGTTTGATATAAAAATGCCTAAATTCTCATAATTTGAGATCCTAAAAATCCATCATTTCTCTACTCTATTTATTTCTCTATTTCTAACATTTAATTTATATATATAAACTAGACATGTTATATATTTTTTTGCTATACATTTTTTTTCAACTTTCTCCTATTATTCTATTTAGATACACATAGCCCTATAAAATTAGCTGTAATTTTTATAAGTAAAGGGAAGATTGGAAGAGCTTCTTTGGCATGGAAGAGAAAATTCTATCTTTCTATACTTTTTTTTTTAAAATAATTAATTTTAAAACATTATAACTTTATATCACATTAATAATTTTTTATTATTATTTAAATAAAAAAATTTTATTATAATACAATTTTTATTTTTTTATATAAATTTTTTTTCTTTTATATCACATCTATCTATGAATCTATCGCTCCTTATTACTCAAATTATTCATTTCTCTTCTTTTTATACGTATATTCGGTAGTAAACTGTTTTTCTATATTTTGGCCGGTTGGGTCGGTCCTTGCCCCGAAACACGTGGGCCCCCTAGGACCCCTACTTAGAGTTTAGTACTTTATAGTATGGATCCAACAAATATTAATGGTTGTTTTGTCGAGATCTGTTGCCCCAAAAAGTGGTGTTTATGGGTTAAAGTTAGGACCCGGTCCAACTAAAGTGGTGTCCCTTCTCTCCCTCCCCGTCCAAGGCCAGTGTTGTACGCGTGGGCCTTATACGTGGACGGACCAGATGCTCTGCACACGTAGTCCAATGATCTTCTTTCCCTGCGACATGTGGATCCCACTTCACTTTGACGAGATCAGAGCTGTTCCTTGGGAATCAAGCCATCAACAAGTGTGTGAAACCGATCAGAGATTTCTGCATTTTGGCAGTTGGCACCGTCCGGCCAGTTGAAAGAATCGAAAAACTTTCGACTCTTTAAGGTCATTTTCGTCCCGTTCCCACCTTCCAAATGTCAGATTACACAGCAGCGTCGGAGATCTCGTACCTTCGTCTTCGCCTCAGATGAAAATGGGAGAAGGTTTTCAGCGAGCGATTTGAACAGCATCCATGAGAGAATTTACATCGGACCTCTGTGCTCAAGTAGTTGGCTGAGCAATCAAAAATTTATGAGGACAAGGGAGTTTCATATAAATTTTTATTTGCGCAAAATAAAATTTACTTTATTTTAAATATTATTTTGATAACCGAACTTACAGTTTAGGCAAAATTACTAATTTATTTACCCCTTTTAAGAGTGAAAAAAATTATATTTTAGCCTTTTAAATTATCATTCGTTTTGTAATTAGCTTCATTAATTGTCAACACTCTAACTCCGGCCTCCCAAACTATCAAAACCTTTAAAAAAAAGTTTTATTTGACGAAATATTTTCATATTACCTTTGTCACGTGTCATTTTTCAATTAAAAAAATTAAAATAATAAAAAAAACTAAAAAGGAAACAGGCAACCACATCCTTGGGGAGGATAAGAATCCTCTCCAAAATGGAGAGGATCCAAATGCCCTCTGCAAGCCACCCCCAGAGGTGGCTTTGGGGTGGCAAGCAGGCCACCCCATTTTCCTTAATTTTTTTAAAAATAAGTAAATAAATAAAATTTAAGTTTTTTTTTAGTTTAAAATTATTTTTTAATTGAAAAATGACACATGGCATGGGTTATATGAGAATATTTTGTCAAATGTGACATTTTCCAAAGGTTTGGTAGTTTGGGGGGCTGGAGTTAAAGTGTTGGTAGTTTGTTGGGCTAATTACAAAACGAGTGGTAATTTAGAAAGCTAAAATATAATTTTCCCTTTCATTTTTTTCTTCTCTTTATAAAGTATCAATATTTTGAGATTCAGTCCTTTTTAATTAATTTTTTTTTATCATAATTAAATCATTAATTAGAGAGCATCAAATATAAGAACACTCATAATGGATTATCTATTTACAACTTTAAGTTAGAATAGATAACAAAAGTGCTAAGAAGAGACTCCATCAGCTTATGTATTCCAACTCGATAATAGATTTTTCTTAATTCCATAAATAGTGCAACTCTCAAAGCAGAGTTATACTATTCAGTTATCTATTTTTTTTTTATTATTATTTATCTCCACATTTTTAGCTTTGTTTTTTTCCTTTTTCCCTCCACGTTCTTTCTTTCTTTTTCTTCATTTACGGTGGAGATATAAGGGAACGTGTGTAAAGTAGTGGAGTTATCAAGCGGGACCCACGTAGAAAAAAAAAAACTATAATGAAAAATAAAATAGAGTTAATAATAAATAATCGGATGTATATTACATTTTAAAACTCATTAGCTAAACTAGATAAAATAGATTTTAATTAATTATACTAGATTGAAAAATACATAAGTCGAGTGCTCTAACCTCTTTACCATAACTGAATCCTTAAAAGGTTTATATGTATATGTATAACAAATAAAACTTAATTACACTATACTGCTATTTGATGCCTTGTTACATTAGGCGATGAATCCGTTCTGTTCAAGGTGCGAACAGTGAAGAGAGACATTATATAATAGTTTAAAAGGATACCGACACAATTGTAATTTGAAAAAATATTGATAATAGAATGGTAGTTTAAGAGGGATATATGTACTTTTTTTTTATATAATTTAAAAGAGAAAATATATGATTACAATTTCTGTACAATTTCAATAACTATTTTTTCAAATTAACTATTTGATCTGTTTTTGTTAAATTTGGATCTACATATCTAATAGTTTGATTTTTTTTTTTTTAAAAAAAAAAAAAAAAAAAAAAAACACTAAACAATGGTGTAGAGTGTCAACAGTGAATAGGTGAAGAACATATTTATCATTCTACAATTTAAAATTAGAATTTGAATATTCTCTCTGAAAAAAAAAAAAAAAAAGAAAGAAAGAAAGAAAGAAAGAAATATAATATGACTATATATATTGTGGTTGGTTTAATTTACGAATTACTTCATGTCATATTAAAATGAATTCAGAGTCTTTGGGGTATGCCAAAAAAATAATCTAATCATTGGAGTTAAATTCTGTTAAAACATTTGATGAATTCTGTTAGGTGTCACGTTAGCGCCAATATGACGATATGTGTTGTTCATAATCTTAAAAAACTAAAAAAAGCTTTAAAAAATATTTTCAACAAAAAAAAAAGGAAAAAAAAAATGGGTGGCTGTCGGGGTGTTAGGGGTGATTTGGCCACCATAAAGGTTTTTTTCTTTTTCTTTTTTGTTTCTATTATTTTTAAATATACAAATATTTAAGTAAATTTAATTTCCAAACTTAGGGTATTTTTGTTATTTTACAATTTCTTTTTAACGATTTTGACTAATGGCGAAACTTTTTACAAGAAAATGGTAGTTTAAGGACAAAGTAATTTTGATAATAAAGGGAAAGTTAGAAGAAAAATTATTAAAAAAAAAAATTTATGCTTTCACATATTATTTTAAATGCAAGTACATTTGAATCAAAAAAAAATCACTTGGGATTCATGCATTGATGCATAGGAAAAAGCCATACAAACATACTGCCCTTCTTTTTTGGGAATACAAAAGTTCAACTTACGTTACTTTATGGGAACTTCATTGAGATGATTGACAGAAAAAATTAAAATTAAAATTAAAATAATATATATATATATATATATATATATATATATATATATATATATATATAAAAGGAAGCATAACAAGTAGGGACGTAAACGAGCTAAACTACTCGAGATCGACTCGAATAAACTTGACTCGTGTTTGAATCGATTATTAAATGAGCTACTCGTGAATACGAAATCAAATTCGACTATTAAACGATGCAAACTCGTATAAACTTGGTTCAACTCAATTAAAATTTATAAACTCGCTCGTATAAAAATATACTCGTTTATTAAGACTAGACACACACACACACACACACACACATATATATATATTATAAAAATAAGTTATATATTAATAAACAATATACTATATGTAAGCAGGAATTAAATCACAAATAAAAATGGTCAATAAATATTAATTAATTATACTTGTTTGGTTATATAAATATGCATATAAAATAATAAAAGTGAATAATATCAATACTTAATTGTTAATCACTTAATCATATGATACAATGACAATTCAGATACTTAATCACATGATTCATATTATATTATTCATGTAATATAATATGACTATATGATCATATAATAATATAATATTGTGGCATATGACATGTAATCACTGATCCACTATATTTAATGTTATAACTTATAAGTATTATCATTCGATACTTATGAATCATTAGAGCAGTAGCAGCAGCTTCCCAACCATTTTTCCTATTTTAGGGAAAATTTGGGGAATCAAACCATTTTTTTTCCCTATACAAAAACACTCCACAACAGCTTCCCTTTATCTTTCCCTATTGATTAAAATATTATTATTTTTTACCTTTTATTTATTAATTTATTTTTGCCTTTTCTTCTTCTTCTTCTTCTTCTTCTTGAAACTGAGCGATTTCGTACCCAAACCCATCGACCCAGGAGAGAAACCGAGCGATTTCGTGAAAACCGTGCCCGATCACCGGTGGGTGTTGCTGAGCCGTCGCCGACAGAGCCAGAGGAGCCGATTTCCAGCGAAATCCGGCGGTTTAGTGACGGCGAAATAGAGGAGACCCGATCCGTGAGACCTAGAGACCCGATCCTCTGATGGGTTGTTGCCGACGGTGACCCAATCCTCCTATTCACACACAGCCACCGCACATGCTCGACAGGGTTCTCGGCGACGGCGATCACTGCGATGGAGAGGTGTTTGAAGGGGATCTCGGAGTACTGGCCCACTCATTTTCGACCGAGAAATCGCCGATGTCTTTGGGATCAGACAGTGCTCATGGTTTTCTCTGTTTGGATTTCTGTCTATTTAGCTTCACGTTGAAAGAAGGATCGGAAATTCATAGTGCTCATGGTCGATTCGAGTTCGGCAGGGGCGAGAGAGAGATATCCGTTTGGGATAATGGAAAGGAAGGAGGAAGGGCGAAAAGGACGTGTGAAAGGCTGAATGAGAGAGGAGAGAGGAGAGAGAGTTTTTTTTTATTATTAAAAAAAATCTATTGGGTAGCACTGTAGCTACCCAAGCATGAAGCCCTAAAATAGGGCATCTGCTGTGGCTTGTTTTTTTGAACTTTTTTCAAATTTTTCCTAATTTAGATAATAAAATCACTTATAGGGCATCTGCTACTAGTGCTCTTACATCACCGTCATCACGTGATCCAAGATCTAAAATCATATGAATTGTTAGATTGTATTAATCATATAATCATACATTTATACGATAATACTTATATCATATGATCATAAATGTAGTTTAATTAATTTTTATTGCTAAAATAAATAATTTGAATTGTATGATACGGGCCGAGTACTCGAGCTCGGGATCGACCAAAATGACCGAGGTCGAGCTCGAACTCGATCAGTAAATTTTCCTAAACGAGCCGAGCTCACAAACAAATTTTAAGCTCGTGTCGAGCTCAACCTTCACTGTTATATAAATGAGCTGAGCCCGAACAGCCAATACCCATATAGGATCGACTCGTTTACACCCCTAATGACAAGACATTCGGAGGTGTGTCAAGAAAACATGCAGCTAATGGTACACAAATTCCGTTAAGAGTATGTAATCTTGTAATATATAAAAGCAGACACTAAATGATGTACCTCTAGCTTGGTTAAGATTGTGAAAAGTGGCATTTTAGGGTGGTTCAGATTATACAGAAAGCCCAAATCCAATGCCCCACAAAATTTGAACGCCAAGAAGTGCCGAAGGGCAAGGAGAGTCAAATGTCACCCAATGTCAGTTCTTCCTCGTCATTACTGACATTAAACTCTCCAACTCCTGGACATCCGCAAGTTTGATGAAGCTTAAACACAATGTAAATTCTTCCCTCCCACAACTGTAAGAACATCCATCGACTCCTCCGCATGCTTGATGTAGCTTCAACACAATTTCTTTGGTATCCATGGCGTCTCCTTCCATCGTTAATATTGGCTTTCCGTCCTTCATCTCGATGAAAAAGGTGTCAATTCCTGCGAATAAAACTGGTTTTTTCACTTACTAGAAAAACAAATAAAATTGCAATAATAAAGGTATCATGTTAAAATCCCCCTCCCAGGCCACAATTCACTAGTTAAATTCCACGCCTCACTTTGGTTCCTCATAATTGGGTTTTTTTTTTTTTTTTAAGTAATTATTCTTCATTGGTTAATAGCTGGACACGTACACATACAACACTAACTAACCCTTGATGGAGTTTCTGGTCATTGTTCTTTTTCATGTAAAATAAACGAGTTCATTTATCGCACATCATTTCACATTAATATTTAAAAAAAGTCAAGTCAATCGACATAAAAATAAAGTAAATGTGATAAATGATTGTGAATAGTAATATTACTCTGTTTGAATTATCGTTAAACCCCGAATACCAAAAATGTAATCAACCCGGTTGATAATTTAATTAGAATATATTAATTACTTTTTATTAATTATCAGCCCTCCAAGAAAAAAATCCTAACTCTGCCAATGTCAGTAACTCATATGAAATTTCATATACTAGAGGGAAAAAAGGGCTACCTACAATGACTCAATAGTGGCTATTTATAATATCCTAAGATCCTAGCCCCTCATCTTTCATAGAACAAATAAATCTTAGGAAAAAGGCTCCTCCTTACAACTGTTGTGCTGAGCCTAGAGACATGGAGTGGATTCCAAGTAAGACTCGTGTGCATGTCTCTAGAAAAGTGCAAAGGAGTTCCACCAATCACTCCTCTAAATCTTAATCACCCAACTTCATTAAAAGTCACGTGCTAGTCACTTGACTTTTGTACGAAGTAAATACACAAAACTGGTCATGAGATAGCTACCTAGCACTAATTAAAATAAAACAACAAATAAAAAAAGAAAACTAGTAATAAGTGACAAAATTAATTAAATGAAATAATTATTTGGTACCTTGTCCAAGAGAGCAGACAATACCGGCCAGCCACTTGACTTCGAGACCCTTCTGACGCAACCTCACTACAAGCTTCTGCAAGAATAAAATCAATATACACCAAACGATCCAGTTTAGACCCGGCCGAACTTATTACTAAAGAATCAAACATAACTAATATTCATAAACCAATACAATGTTTTCTAAAAAATTAACTTTAAACCCTAAAGAGAGGAAAGAGGAAAACAGCAAAATCTAACCCTTCCCTGAAAGTAATCGCGACCCATCTCAAAATTTGTATGAAGTGAATTAAAACAAAATTCATCACAAAACACGTTTTTAAAAAACTAACCCAAGTATCAAACAAACCAACACAACAAAGATCTTTTATGATCATAGCACAAAAACGAAATAACTAAAATAATTACCAAGACTACGGATGCACTAATATAAAATTTCAGGCCACAGACCAAAAGCTTGTGTTCCTTAAAGCATAAGAAAATGAACCCTCTCTTAAACCTCAACCCATTTACAATTCTTACACAAAATGAATGAAATATCAAACATCTGTATGTATTCAAAGGGTACCAAACACTCCATTCCCTCCATTTATTTTCATTTTCCTCACAAGCAATCAACTTCAAAGCATTTTAATTTTAATTTATTACTTCTTATATCATATCAATAAATTTTAATTACTATTCAAATAAAAAAAATCACTACATTACAATTTTTTTTTTTAACTTTTTCATACAAATTCTTTATACTTTATATCACATCAAACACTTTATACTACTATTTAAAAACATAATTCAACTCAACATTCTTTACGGAACATCCCTAAGTATTCGTTTTCAGCTCAGTGAATTGATTTTCAAGGTAGGTTACACGTGTGGAAAATGATATTCATCCTCTTTTTTAATTAATGGGGAATTATCCACGGATTTTACCGCTTGATGATATACTTCTTATGTGCAAAAGTAAGAATAACAATATATTACGAGTTTAGACAGTCTAAATCGATCTTTCCTCTGAAGTTTAAACAGTGCATTAGGTTCTCATGCCATAACAATCGGCACCAAAATGTCCATATATTCTTTCCCCGCGATTTACCATATCAAGATCTTATTAGATCCGAAGCATTCATTATTTCGGTCTTGCATTGTTTGACAGTAAATCAAAACATTACAACGATACCTAAAACACGCCTGTATCTTTGACACTATGAACTACTCAAATTCCCAACTCCTAACAATAGTTAATTGATAACCTGTCTCGGTTGAGCGCCCCGGTTCAAAGTGGCGGAGGCGTTGTCGTTCAACTTTGTGGCGCCGGGTTCGTCTTTGGGATTGAGAATGGTAGAGTTCGAACTTGGCTTCATGTCGATGGGGTTCGATTCATCGTATACAAGTTGGGGGTATGAAGAAGAAAAATCGAGACAAAAAGAAAGCACTGAACGGCGGATTAGGTTTATTTTTGCTTCTCAGAGCAAAAAAGAGAAAAAAAGAGTCGAGAATTTATAGGGCTTTAATGTCGGGCTCGATCAATATCCGAAAATTTCATAACTTTTTACCGAGTTCCAACCCGACCGATAGGATTTTAACAGTTTCTAAAAAATCCAATTTTAAAAATAATAATTTTAAAATATGGTTAATAAAAATAAGAAAAGGTACACATAACTCCCTCAAACTACCATCTTACTATCAATGTAATAACCCTGATCCTCTTTCGATGATAGTATGGTCAATTGCTATCCATGAGAATGGATGTCTGGACAACATTAAAACACTCGTTTATTTATTATAATCAATGTCCCCCTAAACTACCAATTGTGTCAATGTTTCTTCATAAATTACAAAAAAAAAATATTATTATCCCCCTAAGGACAAAAATACCCATCATAAAATTATTAAAATAAAAACTGAAAAAATTATTAAAAAATATAAAATAACTAAAATTTATACAAAAAATAATAATAAAAAAAATTAAAAACTGGTTTGTTTTATAAAAAAAAAAATATTTCTTTTTAATTCAGTTATTTTTCGTTTGTTTTTTTTTAAAAAAAAATATTAAAAAAAACTGCTTTTTCTTTTTCTTTTTTTTTAAAAAAATTGTTTTTATAATTTTCTGTTGTTTTTAATTATTTTTTCCTTTTTTATTTAATTTGTTTTTTAAAAAATAATTTTTTTAGGTTTTTTATTTCTTTTATTTGTTTTTTAGTTTTTTTTTTCGAATTTATAAGGACATTTTTGTCTTATTGAAAAAAATTTAGGGTCATTTTTATCTTTTTGTTGGTCTTATGGGGGACATTGATTTTTTTGGTAGTTTGAAGAGAAACATTGACACAATTAGTAGTTTGGGGGGTACATTGACAATTGAGTAGTAATTTGAGGGGGATATAAGTATTTTTTAAATTGTATTATTTTATCAGCGGTTGACACATGGCAAACCGTTAATATTTTGACAAAAAATGTAACATAGGTATCAAACGGGTTTTTACCCCTAACTCAAGTATCACTTATGAAACAAATGAAAACTCAGGTACCAATAGGGTATTTAACCCTAAAATTTATTCTAACTTTGTTCTTGCAATTAGAAAAAGTATACGCTTCTCACATAAAAAAGGACACATCATATTTATATAGATAGGGTTGAACAATGTTCCTCCAGACTAATTTGTAATAAATTTTTGTCCTAAATTGCCTCCTATATTGAATAAAAAAAAAGAAGAAGGAAAAATGCAAAATTAATTAATATAGTTGGCCTAATTTACAAATCACTCTCATGTAGTAAGCAAAAATGAAAATTTACTCCATAAAGTAACCGTTTACAACAATAGGGTATTTAACCCTAAAATTTATTCTAACTTTGTTCTTGCAATTAGAAACAGTATACGCTTCTCACATAAAAAATGACACATCATATTTATATAGATAGGGTTGAACAATGTTCCTCCAAACTAATTTGTAATAAATCTGTCTTAATTTGCCTCTTATATTGAATAATAATAATAATAAAAAAAGCAAAATTAATTCATGTAATTGGCATAATTTACAAATCACTCTCGTGTGGTAAGCAAAAATGAAAATTTACTCCCTAAAGTAAATTTAGAGAGTAAATTTCTGTTTACAACTTAACAATATATATATATATATATATATATATATTTTTGTTGGTAAGAACATAATCAATTTGGTTATCACGTCAGAACCAATAAAAATGCCACATACGTCACCTATTAATAAAATATACATATATTAAAAATATAAATATATAAAACTTAAAATACAATTTAAAAAAAGAAAAAGAAAAAGAAAAAGAAGACATTCACCCCTCATTGGATGCCCCACCCTGAGGTGGCCGGAGGTGACTTGCGACCATCCATAAATCAGGCTAGCGCAAGGCACCCTCAGCCCATGGGGTAGCCCCGAGCCTCGACCACCTCTAGGTGGGCCACCCCCACGAGGTGGGGGTGGTTGACCAACCCCTTTCTTTTTCTTTTTTTTTAAAAAAATAATAATTTTGATAGTTTTAATTATTTAATATTTATATTATTATTATTATTTAAGAGTGACATGTGTCACATTTTTATTGAGCTTGATAATACACCCAAACAGATTTTAGTAAATTATCATTTTCGCCTAGCATTTAAATTTTTGAATTATTTTTTATTTTTTATATCACAGAGCTAAATTAGTCAAGCCCGGACTACTTTTACCTAAAAAAAATTAAAAAACTGTGGAATCAGCTCGGCAGCGTATCTTTTTGCCACGTGGTCCACTGAAACAATCTTAAGCACCGAAACTTCCGTGCTCGTGTATTAAAATTTACACACAAGACTACCCAGGAAAAAAAATATTATTCCTCCACAATTAACCGATTCTCGCTGTTCCATCTTTCTGGTCTCTCTGCGTCCCAAAAGAACACGAGCAAACAAGAAAACCTGCCCTGTTCTTCTCTGGATCTAACAGAGAAAACCACACCTTGTCACGGCCATTCCTCTGGCCATGGTCGTGGCAAGGGGAGCTAAAGGCTGGAGCTTGAAATGAGAGAGATGAAGGAGACGGCGTAAAGTGAACTAAAGAGTTCTAGAGTTTTAGAACTAACCAGCAGAGGGGCGGCTAAGAAAGGGGCACGTGGCAGCAGGCTGCTGATGGAATAGAGGCAGTTGCAAAACGGTGCGTAGAGGACTTGCTGAAGCGGTGCGTTTCGAGTAGTCTGCTGCGTGTCGTTTTGGTCCAATAAGCTACAGGGGCGTTAGTTATTAGTAAGTGTCATTTTGGGGGTCTATCCCTTGTAAGGCCACTATATAAGGCCATATTAGGTTAATAGTAGGGCATTGAAGATCGGGTAATTGTAATTGGAGGCTGAGCACCTCGAATGCTCTTGGAGGACAGGCACCCTCGAAGTTGCCATATCTTAATTTCAGTGATATTTCCCTCATTCAATCCACTCTTCTTCTTCCAAACTTCCATTTCCACCTACTTAATTCCTACAAAACCTAAGATACCCGTTACAATTGGTATCAGAGCTTAGATCCGAAGCTCATGAAAACTAGGACCCAAACCATGGCCGACGAAGCGCAGAATGCGAGAGACTTGCAGGAACGGGTAACACGGATGGAGCAGGTTATGGTATCATCGGAGGATTTACAGGCGGCTATGCAGTCCTTAAAGGCCCAAGCGGTTTCGCAAGAGGCCAGGCAGGAGGCTCGGGCTACCCGACTGGAAGAGCAGATGCAGCGCCAGGAACACCGAATGATGGCACAGATTCAAGAGCTGTTGGCTAATAGAGGTGGACTGGGAATGGGATCTGGAGCTGCCGGGGAGACGTCGTTTTATGAAGGATCTACCTCGGGGGACGCACTTGTCAAGGCCAAGACAGTCCGATTTGCTGGGGAGTCTTCGTTCCAGGAGGGATCTGCCTCCGGGGACGCAATTATCAAGGCCAAGACAGTCCGATTGGATTTCCCCAGGTTTGATGGAGAAGATCCTGAGTCCTGGAGCTGCCGAGCTGAGCAGTTCTTTGACTTCTACAACACGCCTGCGGAGCACCGAATTGCCCTTTCCTCTTTCCACATGGACGGGAAGGCTCTGGTGTGGTACAGAGAGTTACGAGCTAGCAACTCAGTGAAAACATGGGATGAGTTTGTTAGTTCTATGCAGATCCGTTTCGGACAAAGTTCCTACGACGATCCGATGGAAACCCTGTCGAAGTTGAAGCAAGAAGGCACGCTGGAGGACTACAAGGACCAGTTCGACACGCTGGCCCTCAAGGTTCACGGGTTACCTGACAGCCATAAGCTCAGCTGTTTTTTGGGGGGACTCCGAGATGACATCCGCGTCAGGGTACGGATGTTTCATCCGAAAAGTTTGATTGATGCCTATTCGCTGGCTAGGATGCAGGACGAATGTCTGGTGACTGGTCGACGAAATGCCCGTTTTAGCTGGAATTCGACCCAGGTGCACCACTCCGGCCAAGGCTGGAGCACTAAGCTTCCGGTGGGAATTGGCAAGAGTAACCGAAACCCTACTGCTGCCCAGCCCAACGTACCTGGTCAGGGCTGGCAAGGTGGGGTGCCCCAGACGGGGATAGGGCCCCCAGGCAGAGGGGACGCCCACCCGAATAAGGCGCTCGTACCGGTGCAAAAAATTACACCAGCCCAAATGGACGAGAGGCGGCGAAAGGGCCTCTGTTACACATGCGATTCCAAGTGGACCCGAGGCCACGTGTGTGCTGCGCCAAAGCTATTCCTACTTGAAGCTCTTGAAGATGGGGATGAGAAGGAGGGACAGCTGGAAACGGCGGGTGAAGAGGATCCGGGAGAGTTCTTCCTCGAGGAGTTCCCCGAAATTTCCCTAAACGCTATCACTGGCACCCCGAGCCCGAAAACAATGAGGTTAGTTGGGTTCCTAAGACTCCACCGAGTGGTCGTCCTGATCGACTCAGGCAGCACCCACAATTTTGTGGATGCGAATTTAGCTGCTGCGTTGGGACTTCATCCGCAACCCCAGGAAGGAATTCGGGTACAGGTAGCCAATGGGCAGGAGGTGGTGAGCCCTGGCAGAAGTAGAGAGGTCGAGATCAGGATGCAGGGGAGTGTGTTTCGCTCCAGCCTCTTCATTTTGCCTCTGGCCGGATGTGACGTTGTCCTGGGAATCCAGTGGCTTCGAACTTTAGGCCCTATTATGTGGGACTTCAGCAAGCTTCAGATGGTGTTTCAGCATGAGGGCAAGGAGTGTGTACTCCTGGGATTGAAGAGGGGCCCGAGTGTGAGTTTCGAAGCAGGGGATTCGTTCAGATTGCCTAAGAAGGAACAGAAGGGGGTGTTACTGCAAGTGATCCCTCAATCTCCTCACTATTGGGCCTTGCAGGGTCCAGGGTTTGCCTCCACTTCCCGCACAGACCACCATGGTCCACTTTCCTCCCTTTTGCAGGAATATGACGACGTTTTCCGGGAACCCAAGGGACTCCCACCCGCACGGACTCACGACCATTCCATCACCCTCCATCCCGGGGCGCAACCAGTCTCGGTCCGGCCCTATAGATACCCATACTACCAGAAGGAGGAGATAGAGAAGATTGTGAAGGAGCTCTTAGAGTCCGGGGTGATAAGGCACAGTCACAGCCCCTTCTCATCCCCGGTGCTATTGGTCCGAAAGGCGGATGGTTCGTGGCGAATGTGCATGGACTACAGAGCCCTAAACCAGGTGACCGTGAAGGATAAATTTCCTATCCCTGTGGTAGATGAGCTCCTCGACGAGCTATGGGGGGCAAAGGTCTTTTCAAAGTTGGACCTACGGTCCGGATATCACCAAATTCGGGTGGTCGACGAGGATGTTCCAAAGACAGCCTTCCGCACGCACGAAGGCCACTACGAGTTCTTAGTTATGCCCTTTGGGCTAACTAACGCCCCCTCCACGTTCCAAGGACTCATGAACCAGATTTTTAAACCCTACTTGAGGAGGTTTATACTCGTTTTTTTTGACGACATCTTGGTGTACAGTGGCGATATGGAGACACACGCCACTCACCTAAGGACGGCTCTAGACCTCTTGCGGCGGAACCAGCTATTTGCCAAGTCTTCTAAGTGCATATTCGGTTGTAAGGAGGTGGAATACTTAGGGCACATTGTCACGGCAGAAGGAGTAAGTGCCGACCCAGGGAAGATTGCAGCCATGGTGGACTGGCCTCTTCCTAAGAATATTAAGGCCCTAAGGGGATTCCTCGGGCTCACGGGCTATTATCGGAAATTCATCAAGGGTTACGGCTCTATAGCTAGCCCACTGACCGCCATGCTTAAGAAGAACTCCTTCGGCTGGACCACTGCCGCACACGAGGCTTTTCATGCCCTGAAGGAGGCTGTCACCCGAGCCCCAGTTTTGGCCTTACCTAACTTTTCCCAGCCATTCGTCATCGAATGTGACGCCAGTGGGGGGGGAATCGGGGCAGTGCTGATGCAGAACAAACGCCCTATAGCCTTCCTCAGCAAGGCCCTTAAGGGAAAGGCCCTTCACATGTCTACCTACGAAAAGGAATTGTTTGCCCTAGTGACAGCCGTCCAGAAGTGGAGACCTTATCTCCTAGGGCAACCATTTGTTGTGAGGACCGATCATCAAAGCCTCAAGTTCCTGCTTGAGCAGAAAGTGGGAACACCCTTCCAGCAAAAGTGGGTGACTAAACTACTGGGCTACGACTTTACAGTAGAATATAAAAAAGGGGCGGATAATCGGGTCGCCGATGCTCTCTCTAGGAGGGAGGATTGGGATGAGGAGATAACCCTGTCCCTGCTTTCCGTTCTAACCCCTAGTTGGACAACAGGGTTGAAACAGCAGTATGAGGAAGACGAGGACCTCAAACAGCTACTATCTCGGTGGCACAGCCAAGAGTTGGACTCCCAGAGGTACTCCCTCAGGGATGGGCTGCTGCTATACAAGCACAGAATCTTATTGGGACAGTCACCACAGCTCAAGGATCAGGTGTTGACTTTCCTCCACAGTGATCCTTCAGCCGGGCACTCAGGCTACGAGAAAACACTACACCGAGCTAAGAGGGACTTCTACTGGAAGGGGATGAGAGGGGATATCAAGCGATTTGTCAGGGAGTGCGAGGTTTGCCAGAGGAATAAGTCTGAAAACACCTCCCCTGCGGGGCTGCTGCAGCCTCTTCCTATTCCTACCCGGGTCTGGACCGAAATCTCCATGGATTTCGTGGAAGGGTTGCCCCTGTCCCGGGGGCATTCGGTGATCATGGTGGTTGTCGATAGGCTGTCTAAATACAGCCACTTTGTATCCCTATCCCACCCCTATACGGCGGCTATGGTGGCCCAGCTCTTCATTTCTACTGTGTTCAAGCTCCATGGGATGCCCCAAACCATTGTCTCGGACCGAGACCCTATCTTCACTAGCTTGTTCTGGAGCGAGCTGTTCCGATTGCAGGGTTCTACTCTCAAGCTAAGCACTAGTTACCACCCGCAGACCGACGGTCAAACGGAGATCGTCAACAAGTGCCTTGAGAACTACCTGAGATGCTTCGCTCAGGATAGCCCCAAGCACTGGACTAACTGGCTACCATGGGCGGAGTACTGGTACAACACCACATGGCACTCCGCGATCAAAATGACCCCCTTTGAGGCCGTCTATGGACAACCCCCACCCCGGTTGCTATCCTATATTCCAGGAACCACTAGGGTTGAGGCCGTGGATGAGGTGCTGCGCAACCGCGAGCAGATCCTCGGCCTCCTCCAACTAAACATGCAACAAGCTCAACAACGAATGAAACGATATGCGGATCTAAACAGAACTGAAAGAACTTTTCAGGTGGGCCAGAAAGTTTACCTCCGGTTGCAACCCTATCGGCAGATGTCGGCAGCCTACCGCCGGTCTCTCAAGCTATCCCCCCGCTTCTATGGGCCCTTCACCATCCTCCGCCGGGTTGGAGAGGTGGCCTATGAACTGGATCTGCCGCGAGAGGCCCGCATCCACCCCGTCTTCCATGTTTCCCAGCTTAAACCTAAACTGGGTTCGGCTTGCACGGCGCTGCCCCAGCTTCCACCAATCGACAATCAGGGGGCGATTCGACCCGAACCAGCACAGATCTTGGAACGCAGATCACGTCCAAAGAACAATCGGGCCCTCACCGAGATCTTGGTCCGGTGGGAGGGGCAGACGGCGGATGACGCCACATGGGAGGAGTTCCATGCGCTAAAGGAAGCCTACCCACACCTTGTGGGCAAGGTGTTTTAATGGGGAGGGTATTGTCACGGCCATTCCTCTGGCCATGGTCGTGGCAAGGGGAGCTAAAGGCTGGAGCTTGAAATGAGAGAGATGAAGGAGACGGCGTAAAGTGAACTAAAGAGTTCTAGAGTTTTAGAACTAACCAGCAGAGGGGCGGCTAAGAAAGGGGCACGTGGCAGCAGGCTGCTGATGGAATAGAGGCAGTTGCAAAACGGTGCGTAGAGGACTTGCTGAAGCGGTGCGTTTCGAGTAGTCTGCTGCGTGTCGTTTTGGTCCAATAAGCTACAGGGGCGTTAGTTATTAGTAAGTGTCATTTTGGGGGTCTATCCCTTGTAAGGCCACTATATAAGGCCATATTAGGTTAATAGTAGGGCATTGAAGATCGGGTAATTGTAATTGGAGGCTGAGCACCTCGAATGCTCTTGGAGGACAGGCACCCTCGAAGTTGCCATATCTTAATTTCAGTGATATTTCCCTCATTCAATCCACTCTTCTTCTTCCAAACTTCCATTTCCACCTACTTAATTCCTACAAAACCTAAGATACCCGTTACACACCTCCAATCAGCGATGCAACAAGGAGATTACAGCTCCGCTCCATACTATCAATACCCACACTTCCAAAACCAAAACCCAAACCCTAACCCTAGCCCTAGCCCCTCTGATCCTTTACCAAACCCTTACGCCTCCGCGCCACCCTTCACCTCCGGCTATTCTCCCTCCGATTACTCCGTTTATCCCTCCACGTACCCTCCGTTTTCTCAAAATCCCGATCCTGTTCCTGCCCCTGCTCCTCCCCCTCCCCCTCCCCCTCCCCCTCCAACTGCTCCTTCGTACACCCCAACCACAAACCCCAATCTGCCCTCTTCGTTCCCTCCTTTCGAGTCCCACGTGCCCTACCAACCGCCCAATCAGCAGCAGCCCTATTATCCACCGTACGATCAGCATCAGACTGCTCCGAATTATGCCCCTCCTTCAACCTCGATCCTCCCGAACCCTTCCCCAATTCCGAATCCCTACTCGGCTCCGTACAGCCACGCCAACGCTTCGACCCCTCCCGTATACGATAACCCCTACGAGAGTTCTGTGAAATTCGATTCCACCGGTGCGTATTTCGACGAGTACGGAGGATTCGGTAGGAGCCGGTCCGATTTGGGGCCTGATCCGTACAGGAAGCGATCGGAGAGCGTGTCGCGGTATGACAGCGACGGTGTGTATGCGTACGAGGGGCCGAAGGCGGAGCCGTATGGGGCTCGTGGAACGGCACCGAAGTCGTCGACGTGGGCGGCGTTCGATGACTATGGGAGGTCGATCAGCTTTGGTTCTGGGAAGGACTCCCCTGTGAATTCGAGCAAGATCGTGAGGGCGGTGCCTAAAGCTGAGACTCAGCAAGACGTGAAGAGCGGGGTCCAGAAGTTTCGGGTCAAGTTGTTGGCCGAAAGTCTTGGTCAGAGTACCATGGATGTGCTCTGCCAGGTATGAGTTTCAATATGGTTCGGTTTTGTTTAAAGCATCCGTTGTTTTATAAGTCTTCGAAATATAGGTATACAAGACCAAATTGATATTTTGATTGGTAACTTCTATGTATCATCCCAATATCAATCAGGTCCTAGGATTGAATTGTTTTGAATTTTAGTCTAACAAGTGTTTGAGATATGATAAATTCCTAGCATTTATTTCTGTTCATCGGCCGGTGTCTTCAATTTTGGTGAGATGAAAATTATTATCAAAATGCATATATTAGGTTTTTTACTTGCAACTTGCAAGTCTTCAACAGATTGTTTGTCCTTGGATCAAAGTTGAACTTCTGGAGATTTTAGTTTTTCTGATTCAGTGGTGTCACCGAACCTTTATGGGGGTTTAGACTCATCTTGGATAACTAAGGTTTTTCCAGAGCTACTGAGAATTTATGACCAATCACAATGTGTTTCCGTGCTTTTTACATTTTTTGTGTATTGGATGGCTATGTTGAGCTCATAATTGGATCACACCTTTCTCTTTCAGATT
This sequence comes from Alnus rubra, assembly GCA_028654335.1. Taxonomy (NCBI): domain Eukaryota; kingdom Viridiplantae; phylum Streptophyta; class Magnoliopsida; order Fagales; family Betulaceae; genus Alnus; species Alnus rubra. The sequence continues at coordinate 56,092 of JAJPGS010000204.1, read as the reverse complement.
GGTTTGGATGGAATTCGCATGCTTGATCCTGGTACCAGTAGGACATTGAGAATATATCCCCTCGAGACCATTACAAGATGTGAAGTGAGTTGGTTGATTTCAGCTGAATTTCTTTCTATGTCCAATCGTTGGGTTATGATTAAGATATATATTATTGTTTCATTTAGGTTACCGATTCATCTACGCTTGCATTTTGGTCCAAGAGCTCGGTGGACATTGAGCCCAGACGTATCAGATTGCAATCAAATAGTTACACTACCAATACCCTTCTGGACACGGTGACTGCTGCAACTGTACAGGTAGGGAGTCCTACCAGTAGTATGTCCTGTTTTACAATAATAGTGATTTTGGCTTGTCGTTTGTGCGGCTTAATAAAACAAACAAAAACCAAGGCAACACACATTAATCTCGCTGAGGTTTTAGTTCTTTTGTGTTTGCCTTCTGAAAGTCAGAAAGCATATGAAACACATGATTTCTCTCTCTTTTTAAATCTTAGCTTAGCATTTTTTGATTGATAAATTACACGTGTATTGATGGATCTTGAAGTGATGACCTCGCCATCCAGTCTATCCTTGGTTTTGCTTTTTCCGTCAACCATCAAGTGTACTTGCGTTTTTGTTTTTCTACTCTGTAATGTAGGCTGCGGTTTCCACGTTTTATGACGTGCAAGTGCTTTTTATTATGTACTTTCTGCTTTTTTTTATGTTCCAGTTTCCCATATCAATGACTGAATAATTATAATTGTGGTCCTCTGAGTTTGAGCTGGCTAGTTTATGGAGATTGGGCCGTGTGTCTGAGTTTGTAAAGCTGGGCAATGTACTTCTTGAATGAAGAAGGATTAATGAAGATTTGAATTATCATATATCTCTCTATTTGAACAGAAAGAGGTGAAGAAATTACAATTTAGGTACTTAGTAAATACTGTTGGGGAGTGAAAAGGTCAGTTTTAGTAATTGCAATGAATAAGGCTTGTCTTACTTCATTGCACCCCTAGGGGGCTGGGGTGTGTGCTTTTATTACCATGATAATGATCTTGGTATTCATGTACTTCCACATAAACTATGTTTTCATGGTGACTAGTACCAGTTCATTTGCAGCAGTCAGATACGCTCCTTTCCTTCAATTATAACTGCATAGAAGTGTTCATAACAGTGTTCATTTTTTCTCATGTGCACACTTGCATGTGTAAATATGCATGTTTATGATGTGGTATAATAAAAAAAGCCTTGCATGTGGATACCTCTATTTGTTTGTATTTGTTCCCAACTTTCAATTTTTAAGGATAGTTCTTTCAAGACTGGATGTGTGTTGGTGATGCATGATTTCCCTCTTATTCGTTGTTATGCAGATAAAGGAGATGGGTGGAAGTAGCAGGCCTTCTGATTCTTTAAAGACAAATGAACAGCCTGCAGAAAAGAAGAAAGGTCTTGGCGATTGGATGAACTTGATGAAGCCTGTCAATGAGGAGAAAGAGCATTGGGTAAAATTAGTACCTAGAAATATTTTCTGCAGGCTTTGGTAGTTTTTGGAAATGCTTTTGACTATTGCATATGAAATTTTTTTCCATGTAAAGATGTTTTGTTTAAGCCATCAGTTTTGTCGGTTGGCAATTAATCATTGATTTTTGAAAATAATAATGTCCATTCAGTTAGCTCAACTAATAAATATGATTTGCGCCTTCTTGCCTATTGTGGTGTCTTTGGAGGGAAATATAGTGTGATAGAAGTTTCGAGGACTGAGGGAGGATGTTGGCGGAACTGTCTTTTATTTTTCAATACTCTATATTCGGACATGCATTTTTATCTCCTTTGGTGCTTAGCTTTCACAATTTTTTTCTTCTTATTTTAGCTAGGTGTTTCTCTTGTAAACTTCATGTGCACCGGGGTTGCGATTTTTGCTTTTAATGATATTTCGATTACTTATGAAAATAAATATGATTTGCAAACCTAACTATATGTATTTCTTTTTTCCTATCTGACAAGTTCTCCCATGGAAATTCTGTCAGAATTTATAGGGCTTAATAGAGTTTTAATTGTTTTAATGATTTTTTTTTCTTGCGCATACCCATTCACCACTGTATATCTATTTATATTGAAATCAGTTTATAGAGTATTATTTACTTTTTGGCTTGTAAATCCATTGAGTTCTTGGTCTTTATTATTTTTTTATTTTTTCCATTAGGTACCTGATGAAGCAGTTTCAAAGTGTACTGGGTGTGGGACAGATTTTGGAGCTTTTGTGCGTAAGGTACATACTTTTCATGTTTTTAAAAATGAATTATCTTGTTGTGCATTCTTGGTGACCTTATGGTTTTCCTCCTTATTTTCAGCATCACTGTAGGAACTGCGGAGATATTTTCTGTGACAAGTGCACCCATGGTAGGATTGCTTTAACTGCTGAGGAGAATGCTCAGCCTGTCAGAGTTTGTGACCGATGCATGGTATGTGCTTTTCACTTGTATGTAGCAAAAGGAAAGTACTTAACTGTTTAGTACTTATTAATTATTTGTTCATTTTCTTTCATCCACTCTATATCTAACAGAGACTTGTTTGGTGGATTCTCCTGCGTGCCTTGTCTATTTTGTAGTTATAAAGCCTTCCTAGCATAGTAGTATGGCTTACTAATGTATTCAAAGTGAATGTATCTGTCACTTTCATGGACGAAATATTTGTAATAGTACGAAATGATATAGTTATTGTTTGCAAGTCTTCTTTATGTTTTGGGACATAATATTTTGCTAAGCTTCCTATGCAGCTGTTGGAAAAGGATGTTAGAGGATGTACATTTTATTGTTAGGAGAAAAAATAATTTTTTTGGGGTGGTAGTGGGGGACCGGGGGGAGATGATGGGAAAGTTAATGGTTGGGTTAATGCAATAGATTCTTATCAGGAAAATGCTTTCTTACACTTAAAAAATAAGATGATGTGGAGGCTTTATTGTCAATAAGAATGTTACAGACAGCCTCATTCTTCCATAGTGAAGGTACTTTTTGTATAAGTTGTTGGTATGTATAGCATTGCTCTATCCATTCTATTCTGTTCTGGATTAAGATAAAGGGAGTTTATACTTTTGAGGTACTCTTAGCTGATACAAATCAACCCAAATAAGTTTGCTCGTTGGGAGTACCTTCGTTGACGAACATAGCTTTTGGGATTAAAGCACAATGTTATGAAGATAAATTTTTCATTAAACACCTCGACCAAAAGAGAGAGGGAGGGAATTTTATGTATGGTTTGAGGTTTTTGTGGATATCAATTAAGGACGCTTTCTTGATAATAGTATCTTTAAATTCTTTTTGTCTGGTAAAAGAAATTGCGCATGAAATATCTCTACATTGCAGGATCATGACTTAATTGTTGCTTTAAAGCAATGTTGATTTGATTTAGATGTTTGATTGAATTTGTTATGTTTTGTGTGCAAGGATAGGGGTAGCAATCTCTCTCTCTCTCTCCGCGCTAAATTTTATCAATAGAAAGCCATTTTATTATGCATTTGTGGTGTGCACACGTGTTCTAGTTATGCAAATGACAGTGGTTTATTGTACATTAGTAAGATTGGTTGTTAACTTCTTATAGTGTCATTATCCTTTATAGGCTGAAGTGACCCAGAGGCTGAGTAATGCTAAGGAAGTGGCTAGTAAACCTGCAGCACTGCAGAGTCACGAGGATCTTGCCAAGAAGCTTCAGGTAAATCATGCTTTGCTATTTTAGCCTTTGGTGTTATGTGCCCCCCCCCCCCCTCCCCCTTTTTATTTTTTCTCTCTAATGGTCCTTAAAAATGTTTTAATAAATTCAGATGATTACATTTTCTTTACTATGCTTATATTATGGAGTTGAGAATGAATTTACTCCTCTATATATTAATATGAATTTTCAAAACTAGTCTACTAGTCAAGGAGATGCAGCGATTGGATTTTACTTGTAAGTTATGTGGGTGTGTGCATGCATCTTATTGTGCCCATTTGATGGTAATTGTTTGTAACAGGAGGAGATGGAAAAGAATCGAAGGGCATCATCAGGTAGTCTTCTTTTATGATAAGTTTGTTATTATAATTTATATTGTTAGGTTGTTTATGCTTCCAACTTGATTGATGTTAGCTTGGGCTGGCTGCCCTTGGGAGTAAAGGTTTGGGTTTTTGTCTTGATGTGGACAATCTGGCGTGGGATTTAATTAATGAGTCAAGTGAAACTCTAAAGGAGGAGTGTTTATCAGGTGCTCATTTGAATGGTTTGTTTTCAATAGGCTCCAGGTCCGATGGATCCGGGAGGCGGATGAAGGAAGTTGCCTGTCCTATCTGCACTGTCCATTTGCAGGTCAGAATTCAACTAAATTTCGGGAAACCCCCTCCCCTCTTTTTTTTGTCTCTCTTCCATTGTTTATTTATTTGATTCATAATATCATCAAGTCCTATGTGATTGTTACAGGTCCAAGTTCCCAGCTCGGGTTCTGAGACCATTGAGTGCGGGGTTTGCCAGCATCCATTCCTTGTGAGTGCCCATTGATTTTACGTACATTCTATGAGATGAGAGCCTAAATTTCTGGATATATGTGATGTCTAGTTGAATTTATTTTACTGGTTGGAATATTGTTGATTAGTGATTTGGATTAGCATTTATGTATTGTTTTATCCTTTATTTGGTTTTATACACTTTGTTGGTCTGATGTAAGCTGTTTTCACCGCTAATAGTGTATGTGCAGTTCTTTTCTTGTAAGCTACATCAAATCAAAGCCGGTCATGATTTTATGTATGAACGCAACAGTTAATCTTCTTATGAATACATGTATATCATATTACGTGCTCAGTGCTCTATTCACTGGCGATTTCCTTTTACATATTCGAGTTGATACTATAGCAGGCATGTGAAAAGTACTAACGGAACCCTTGATAAACCATGCCATTAAATTTTATGGCACCCCAAAAAAACATCAAGAACTAAATGGGCACGAAAATTACCCTCTTGTTGGATGTTGGGGGCCTAATTTGCTCACAGAAATGGCCAAAACTGGCCTACCTAATGCCAAATAAATGTTATATGTGTCCATCCGAAGGAGCCAGTCCGTTTAGGCTAGGTGTGGAATGAGAACTTTTACTGGACGTGTTGATTGCCGTTTCATGGAACAAGAGCGTATGGAATTATGGATGCTTCAAAATTCACAATTCACATCCGAGTTAGTCCTCTCTCTATTTTAGTTTCACAAGACAAAAAAAAAAAAAAAAAAAATCAATTTATTCTCTGTTCCTGGTTTACGGAGACTATTTTCCGGACAGATTTCCTTCAAAGAAGCATTTGGTTTTTTTTTAATTGCAAGGCAAAGACCACTGCATCACTGGCGGTCGTGTCTTTGTCACTGTAATGTGTCTTTTCACAGCTGTTATCCGTTCGGCGTCATCCATTTCCCTCTGGTTGTCATAAACGATAGCAACAGTCGGTTGTCAGTGGTGTGAAGTGAAAAGCCAATGTTATCTCTTTGGTGACACGGTGAACTGCCTCCAGGGAGCCTACAATTGAATATATCACGGAAGAGAATGTACCCCTAAATGTTAGGCGTTTGGTTATAGGGATAACGTCGTTCCCCATCCAGGTTAAACTTATCTGTGAAATAATTTTGTTTATTTAGATGATGTTAACTTGGCAGGAAATAATTTGAACCAAATTCATGAACTCAAGCAAATATTGGGATATCAATTAAAGTTTAAGAACTTCGAAAATTTAAAATATTTTCTTGGCATAAGGGTTGTGCATAGCTTCACTATTGTGGAAGGAGGATGTGTAAAAAGTACTATGCAAAACTATTATGCATAACTTTTCTATCAATGTGTGAAAATCATTTATATGCATAGCTTCACTATTGTGCAAGCTGGATGTGTGAAAAGTACTATGCAGAACTATTATGCATAGTTTCACTATTGTGCCAGCTGGATCTGTGAAAAGTACTACGCAGAACTATTATGCATAGCTTCACTATTGTGCCAGCTGGATGTGTGAAATGTACTATGCATAACTATTATTCATAGCTTCACTATTGTGTCAGCTGGATCTGTGAAAAGTACTACGCAAAACTATTACACATAACTTTTAAGTTAAACTCATCTGTGAAATAATTTGAAACAAATTCATGAACCTAAGCAAATATTGGGAGTTCAATTAAAGTTTAAGAATCTTGGAAATTTAAAATATTTTCTTGGCATAAAGGTTGTGAATAGCTTCACTATTGTGTCAGCTGGATCTGTGAAAAGTACTACGCAAAACTATTATGCATAACTTTTCTATCATTGTGTGAAAAACATTTATATGCATAGCTTCACTGTTGTGCCAGCTGGATGTGTGAAAAGCACCATGCAAAACTATTATGCGTAGCTTGTAAGTAAAACTTATTTGTGAAATAATTTTGTTTATTTAGATGACGTTAACTTGGCAAGAAATAATTTGAAACAAATTCATGAACTCAAGCAAATGTTGGGAGATCAATTATAGTTTAAGAATCTTGAAAATTTAAAATATTTTCTTGGCATAAAGGTTGCCCACTCAACCAAGGAAATTTTCCTATCACAAAGGAAACATGCTCTTGAAATTCTTGGTGCAATGCCACCAAAGTGTAACATGGATCAAAATTTGAGACTCAATGCGCAAGATGGAGAGCTTATTGCAGAATCTTCTTCGTTTGGTCGACTAATTGGGAGATTAGTTTACTTAACTATTACTAGAACAGATTTGACATATGCGGTACATGCCAATTTATGGACAAGCCACGATCATAATACCCCGAGCAAAACACATAGTAATTTATATATAAAAATTAATTTTTTTTATTTGTCTAGATGGATCTCATAAGTGATTTCTCACAATTATCTGGATTTGAACAAATAATTAGAGAGGATCTTAATCTCTGCGTATAGACAACCATTGCATTGCTATGCAGGGGCGGTCCTACATAGGGGCTAGGGGGGCCCTGGCCCCCCCAAGCCCCAAAATTTTCCCCAATTTTTTTTTTTTTTTTTCACAAAAAAAAAAATTTAAAATTAAAATTAAAATTAAAATTTTACCCTCTAATTTTTTAATTTTTTTTAGTTTTGCTCCCTCAAATTTTTTTTTTCGATTTGGCCCCTCCATTTTTACATGCCTGGGTCCGCCACTGTTGCTATGGACTACGGTCCTATGGGGTGGGCGGCTAGAGCTCATCTTCCAGTCCGGCAATAGGAAAATGCTGCGTCGACGGAAACAATCTTTGATCAAATCCCCAGAATTTGAAAATTAAAGAGGTCCACGCTACATAGATATTTCTATAGCGGCTTTCTAGGTGACGGTGACGGTGACGGTGACGGTGACGGTGACGCGTGAGCTAGCCCCATTTATATTTTGCCATACATGGAAGTGGTCCTCAGCGGCCAAGCCATGTGGAGCAGACGCGGGCAAAATGACTCCCAAACTTTTTCCAACACCCCTTCACTCAAACCGTTAGTAACTTCGTACTTGGCTCATTAAAAATTGGCTCCAAGTCTCTGTCTAGCAATTCTCTTGCCATAGAAGAGGGGGTGGATGAATTACAGAAAATGTGAGAGAGAGGCTCCCTGTTCAAGTAGGGTGTCTAGGCAATGAATTCTTTGTCCGGACAGATACTGGCGGGGGCATAGACGGAGGTAGAAGTTCTTATGGACAGAGTCAATAGCCAAAGTTTTGGTAGGAGCCAATAAGCTAAATTTTTATTATTTACCTTATATTTTTTAGATTTTTTTTTCCACCTTATAATTTTTTTTTAAGGAAATTTTAATTTAAAGAACTAAATCACTTTTTGCCTCCATACTTAAATCTACTCCATAATACATTCTTTTATCATTTCTCTATACCATTTAAATATTTTTTAAATTAAATGATAAGGAAAAGAGAGAGAAAAGATAAATCATTTAAATATTGTTTCAAATAAATGTTAGAAGAATGATATAAAAAAGATAAATTTTTTTTATATTAAAATAATGTTAAGGAGACCATTTTACTTTCTTAGATTTATGGTGCAACTTTTGGTTTCCTAATTAGTTTAAGAAACAACAAAAAAATTCGATTCAATAGTTTTTTTTAAGAATTTTTCTTGCATTTAAGAAAGTGAGTGGAATTTTAAAAAAGCTACTAGGCATCGAGACTAGACTATGTTTTAGACCCATCATCACATGAAGTCCAACATTTTCATGTGACAATTGACCTTTTATCGTATCGCAATCTCTTTCTCATTTTTTTGACGTGATAATACACAACTAAGAGATAAGATTATAAGAGAATGATTTTTAGAGTTACTCTATTTTACTTTATTTTATTTTTAAGCAAGGGAAGTGACCATTAAGTTGAAGGTTATGGCTCTCGATTTTTGTAGCAGGCTCTATAAATGGGGACACCTAATCCTAAAGATTTAGTTGGGAGTTGGACTCCTAATAAATTGCACCGTACTGTGGAAGGGATAGTCGATTAAAGCATTACTTCCCATTTGTTTCCCCATTTTTCATAGATATGAATTGTTGGGTGAAAGTTTATATGACATTTATTATGTATATAAATTAATATAACAGTTCAAGTGATATTTATCATGTCAATTATAAAAAATATAAATTACAACTTAACAATTCGTATAACATTTATTTTTATAAAACATGAACTGTCATCTAAGCTTATAAAAATATTATATTACCTCAAATATTTTTCAATTCAAATAATATACAAAATAAAGAAGAAAAAATGTCACGTTAGTTGATTGGTAGCACTTAAGACTGTGCATATCATTAATAATGGATTGTTGTAGAATGTAGAGGGTTGAGCTACTATGAAATTTGTAGTCATTAATATTGATGGGCGCTTAGAAATAAAGAATTGACATATAGACGGGCATACAACCCTAAATTAATTAACAAGTTTTGATTGAGTGTGATCTTTTTTAGTATATATGGCTTAAGAAATTATACTCTTCACAATCTAAGTCACATTCTTTAATAATTTTTCGGTTTTAATCATTGAAATTGCATAATAAATCATGTGGGGTCCAGGGGAAAGATTTTTTGTTTTTCTAGTGTTATGAAAGAAAATCTAAAAGTTATAACGTATCATTGGATCAGAATCATTGTAATTAGCAATTCAGACACCCTAATTTTAGGAAGGGAATACCTTCCATTCGGATGTGGTGCAACATGCAACAACCTTAAGTCGGTTTCCACTTGCATTACCTTGGAGTCCTCTGACATATCTGGCAGCATATTTTCCAGTTAAAATTGGGTCTTCACCAGGAGTCTCTTGCCCCCTTCCCCATCGAGGGTCTCAGAATATGTTTACGTTTGGGCTTCAATATGTCAAACTAGTTATTCTTGCATTGTACATTGCTCTCACTTCATCTGACACTACCTGCACATTAACTATTTTGAGTTCATACAATTCTTTTAGAAGATATTATTACTTTTTGGTTGTAATGTGATATAAATGTGAAAATAATTTTGAGTATTTTGTTTGTTAATATATATATAAAAAGCAAAAAATTACTCTAAAATAATGTAACCAAATTATTGTGGTGTATAATTGAGCTTTTAGGAGGAGCTCCTAGCATAGTCGAGTCTATAGCTAGCGAGCTAGGATGCCATCGCTCTCAATAATTCTTACAACTTCAATTCCCAATAAACGACCACTATTAAATTTCTTTAGTTCCCACATTGACTTGTTAGACCCTGCTAGTCACATATATAGAATTAATAATTATTTATGGGGATCGACATAAAAAAAATATAATGATAATGGATGAGAAACTAATACCATATAGTTTATATATATAAAACTTTAGGATGGAAACATTGAATTTGGCATGAAACCTTTTCACCCCAAAGAGAGATTCCATGCAACTTCAACGTTTTTTTAATGAGATATGATTCTCCACCATCTAAATATACAACTTTTCACCATCTTGTCTATGTGGCAAGGTGGTCCCTACTAACTTTAGAGTTTTTTTATTTTTAAAAAATAAAATAAAGTGGGGGACCACCTTGCCATATAGAGAAGGTGGTAAAAAATTGTGTATCTAGGTGGTGAAAAATCATTTCTCTTTTTTAATAGTGGGCGATTCGGAAGATCTAGGGCTTGCAACAAACCATTTAATGAGGTGGCCATATTGGGTGCACCTAATGCGCCACGCTTGCGCATTTTGTCTTCACTTCATTGAGATATGCATTGCCCGGAGTTGTAGTCTAAGCATCTCCAACCTGATCCACCAAAATTGTTACACACACACACACACATATATATATATATATATATATATATATATTTCGTAATTGATTCAAGATGAGAATTATATGATATTTATAGGAAGTCATTGACAAATTAATGGATGAGGATTCTCTTTTGAAATGGAGAAATGGAGAGAAACTAATTTATAGTTTAATTAAATTTTATAAGATAAATGTTATATATAGAGTATTATTTTATTCTATTTTTATCGTACTTTGTTGATGTGTTTATGCAAATCAGTTATTGTGGGTTCTATAGATTTAATGTTAGATCTGAAAAAAAAAAATATGGATGGAGTTGGACGGGAGTGAACAAAAAAAGGAAAAATAGCATTTCTCTATTAAAGATGCATTCAAATGTTAATTGATAGTACGTGTTTGGCATCAACAAAGTGACTTATAAGTGTAGTGTATGCGATATGATATGTTTAAAAACTTTTGTATAATTCTTATACAACTCTTGAAACTTTTTTTTTAAAAAAATAAAAAAATAAAAACTAACCATTAGATCTATTTTCCTACGTGTGGGTTATACATATTTAATGGATTTTTTTTTTTTTTTTTTTTTTTTAAGTTATTGAGGTTGTATAAAAGTTATACAAATGTTGTAAACGTATCATATCTCATGGTGTATAACATTACTCGTTTTACAGAAAATGGAAGAAGAAGAAAAGGGGGAGGGCCGGGCAACGTTGAAGAAAAAAGAAAAGAACTTAAAGAAGTTATGGTTTTTTCTTTTTTGTGTTTTCACCATTCAGCTAATAATAAAAAATTATTAATAATAAATTTTTTTTTTAAAAAAATAAATAATCTTGTCTGGCGGGTCACCCGCGACACGACCCGCCAAGACAAGATAAACAGGTCGACCCGTTCAAGGTAAACCCAAACCCGCTAATTTCGTGTTATATTCATGTCGGATTATCGGGTCCTGTTAAAATTGCCAGCCCTACCTGCCAGCGCCCCTCCCTCCATCCCTGGGCAAGAGCTTCTCTTAAATTTTTCTTTAATTTAAAGAACAAAATCGCTTTTTGCCTCCATACTTAAATCTACTCCATAACGGGTAATGCTACATATCACCCTTATGTCCCCTCATAATTGATGTGACTCTTAAAATTACCATTGGATCAAAATTTAATAGTGGCCTATCATAAATTTAATAGTAATTTTAAGAGCCACATTAATTATGAGGAGACAAAAGGGAAACACAATGGTGATATATAGTATTACTCGACTCTCAATTGTAGGAGATTCTAGACCTACTTAATTTCACTAAAATCACACGAGCCTTTAGGCATCGAGACTAGACTATGTTTTAGACCGATCATCACATGAAGTCCAACATTTTCATGTGACAATTGACCTTTTATCTTATCGCAATCTCTTTCTCATTTTGTTGACGTGATGATACACGATTACTGATTATAAGAGAATGATTTCTTACTCTATTTTACTTTATTTTATTTTTAAGCAAGGGAAGTGACCATTAAGTTGAAGGTTATGGATCCCCATTTTTGTAGCAGGCCCTATAAATGGGGACACCTATTCCTAAAAATTTAGTTGGGAGTTGGACGGCTAATAAATTGCACCGTACTTTTGGAAGGGATAGTCGATTAAAGCATTACTTCCCATTTGTTCCCCCATTTTTCATAGATATGAATTGTTGGTTAGTTGATTATATTACCTCAAATATTTTACCTCAAATTATATTACCTCAAATATTTTTCAATCCAAATAATATACAAAATAAAGAAGAAGAAAAATAGGACAAAACAGAAACAGTCAGTATCCAATTTATGTCACGTTAGTTGATTAGTAGCACTTAAGACTGTGCATATCATTAATAATGGATTGTTGTAGAGGGTTGAGCTACTTTGAAATTTGTAGTAATTAATATTGATGGGCGCTAATAAATAAAGAATTGACATATAGACGGGCATACAACCCTAAATTAATTAACAAGTTTTGATTGAGTGTGATCTTTTTTAATATATATGGCTTAAGAAATTATACTCTTCACAATCTAAGTCACATTCTTTAATAATTTTTCGGTTTTAATTATTGAAATTGCATAATAAATCATGTGGGGTCCTGGGAAAAGAATTTTTTGTTTTTCTGGTGTTGAGAAAGAAAATCTAAAAGTTATACTCTATTATTGGATCAGGATATTTGTAATTCGCAATTCAGACACCTTAATTTTAGAAAGGGAATACCTTCCATCCGAATATGGTTCAAAACCTCCTATTTACCGTCTCCAATAAAACTTTGACACATCAATTAAAAACGTCAAATACAATTATGATGAAAACACTGAATTTTTAACCAAAATAAAAATTGACAAGAACCTATTCTCTTTCATTCAAATCTCATCGGATCTACAACCCCTCTTAGATGTATTGGAGGCTGAACCACCCCCTTACTTCATCAGACAACGCAATCGGAATCCATCGTAGGCCACCACTAGAATTCGCCCAAAGCCACTCCGGAACCTGCCCAAGGTATTCTCAAATTTTTTTAGGTTAGCAAAAACTAGGGAGGTGAAGCAGTTCACTGGTTATTCTTTTCTTTACTTGTCCTTGCAGGAAATTCAATCCCAACAAATAAAAAAAGAGAAAGAAAAAGAAAAATATTTTAGCAATATGACTTATTCGAATAACCCATTTGATCATAAAATTTTGCAGGATTGTCTTATTAGAACAGTAGAACTGACACGAATCGGAAATCTTGCTAAATGGATACGCAAACAATGACCCAAAAATAAGCATTTTTTTTTTTGAAAGAGTATCCTGTTCCTACCTGTTTTGGAAAGAAAGGCTTCCTCTTCGTCTTTTTTGGTTCTTTAATGTTATTTCATGTCTTCTATTTGTACTTACCAAAAAATTTTGGATATTTTGGTAGGGGATAGTGATTGCTGCACTCCCGGTGCATAACAATTGCACTTCCTCAAGACACATCGGGGGAGTACACATGTTGTGCATCGAGAGTTTTTTTACCATTTCCCATTAGCGGGTGTTTTCATTTAGTGCATATTCGTGCTCGAAGCTGACATGTTGATATACTATAGGGTGCTGCAAAAATACCTGGTTTACATCGGGACGTTTAGTACGGGCTCTCTTTTAGGAATCTTAATTCATTGTTTTTTTTTTTGAAGGGAAAATTTAATTGTCCATTAAGAAACTTGTTCGGCACATACAACATCCTTAATAACATTAGGACACACACCAACCCAAATATGTTGACTATGATGGGATGCAGCAAACTTTGCCAGCAGGTGAGCAGCACCATGCCGACCCTCCAACAAGGAGAAGTTGCTAACAATAACTGTGTCTCCCTAATAATATTCTCATAAGCATCACAACACTCCTCTGAGCTCCCCAATGCCAAAACAACCTCTCGAGCATCGCCCTCCAACTCAATTGAAAGGAAACCCCTCTCTCGCCCAAATTCTACAGCCCTCTTAGCACCAATGACTTCAGCCACGGTTGGATCTCTAATATAAGGCAAGGTTGAACACATTAATGCCGCCACCCTTCCCATAGAATCCCTAGCAATAATCCTCATTCCCATAAGCTTATTCTGACTATCCAAATGTCGCGTCCCAATTTATCTTAACATTTCCAACAACTGGTTTTGTCCACTGAGAGGGAGTGATATGGCCACCATCGGAATGGTTCACCGCATCGACAAGAGTTTTTCGAAACTCATTCGACTCCTCTGTTACGCCTTTCAACAAACAAGAAGGGGACTGGATCACACCTCAAAAAACCAGGTTGTTCCGGCGAAGCCAGATCTTATGAGCAGTCAAAGCAAACAGTTTCATCTCTCTATCATTCAATCTATCACAGAGGTAACCAACAATGGTGAGGAAATCTGTTGCCACTGTAGAACTCTTCTGAATGGGTCCTCTACAAATTCCCCACACCGCACGAGCTGCATCACATGGCCACTGGTCTCAGCTTCGATACCACACATAGGGCACAGCGGGTCAGAAACTATTTTCCTCTTAAATAAATTGCTCTTAGTAGGAAGAATTTCATTACTAAGACGTCATAAAAAGAGAATAATTGAACTTGGGATTTTTAATTTTCAGAGGCGAGACCAAACAATGCTCAATGACATACATGCTGAGGAACACCCCAACACTCTAGCTCTTCTGTCAACCTCCAAATGGTAAATACTGCGGACTGAAAAAGACCATGCTTTTGTCCCTGCCCAGATCAGTTTATCCTCCTGTGTTCGTGGACTAATGGCCAAACTACATATCTTTTCTACTGTCTCCATCGGAAAAAAAATGTGCTCAATGAGAGGTATATTCTACCAATTTGTGTCCAAGTTAATAATTTCTGCAACTTTAGCTTCCCTATTCAAAATCCGAACATGATCCTGAATTTTATGTGAAAAAGTTGATGGAAGCCATTTATCCTCCTATATCCTTATGTTTAAACCATTACCCACTCTCCACCTAATTCCTTCTTCTAAAAGAGGTTTAGTTTGCCAGATGCTCCTTCAGGAAAAAGAAGGCCTTTTGCCTTTATTAGACTTCAAAAAATCAGAACCTGGGTAATACTTCTCCCGCATGACCCGAGTTGCCAGGGATTCAGGAAACTTCAGTAACCTCCAACCCTGTTTAGCCAACATCGACACATTAAAGCAATCCAGCTCTCTGAAACCCAGCCCTCCACTATCCTTCTTTCTGCCAAACTTTTTCCAAGACATCCAAGCTATTTTATTAAGGTTTTTTTTAAAGCCCCACCAAAACTTACTCATCAATGAATTAATCTCCTTGATCAGGGTCTTGAGGAGTCTAAAAAAGCTCATCGTATAAGTAGGAATTGCTTGGATAACCGTTTTCAACAGGATTTCCTTCCCAGCATGCGTGAGGAGCTTCTCCTTCCATCTGTTGAGTTTTGCTCATATTCTTCCTCTAATAGAATTGAAGGAGGAAATTCTAGATCGTCCAATTAGAGCTAAGAGCCCTAAATATCTCTCAAATTGCTTAATAGAATTAACACCCGCCTCTTGAAGAATTGCCTCATTAACCTCTTGAGGAATCTTAATTCTAATATCACTACAATCGTTTTACATTAAATTAATGAATAAAAAGTACATACAATTTAACCTCAATTCTATAGACCGCAATTTCTTAAAGCCACGTTTTGATATATTAAATTCAACTCAAATAACAAGTAAATAAAAGATAACATCTAGTTGATTTGAAGAGATATGTGAACTATTACAAATTTTACAATGCCTACATTCATGTTTTTTTGGTTTTTTTTTTTTTTCAAATGTATAAATATATATATATATATATATATATATATATATATATATATATATATTCTTTGGCATTTAGGTATTTTCAATAATTTTCATTAAAGAAGACATAAATAATTAACATAGTAGTTGCATCGAAAATTTTGAAAACTTTGTTGAGATATATTGCCACCTTTTAAACATTAAAAGCAAACGTGAAAAAGTTGTTAAACTTTAAGGGGTAAAATATATTTTTCCCTTCATTATTTCTTTCCCTTTCGATAATTTTTTATTTCCCAAGCTTAAAGTATTCCTAGTAGCCTCACCAGGTGAGACAATTTGATAAAAACACACAAAAACTACTCCCAGCAGCTTCACCAATTTAACAAGAAAACTATAAAAAACTATAAAAATTGTTCTTTCTCTCTTTCTTTCTTTTTTTTTTTTCTTTTTTTTTTTTCATACCAATCAACACATCACCACTTTTTTCCTTTCCTTCTCCCATTTTCTTCTCCCAATTCTCACGCACCATTTTCTTTCTCCCATTTTTTTTTCTCCCAACTCCTACTTCTGAAATAGCAGTCCCTCCATCTGGAGTTGTAGAATTTTAACAAATTTTCAAAAATATGAACGTTAGGATGAGACAAATATTCATAAATATGACTGTTATATAATATATATATTCAAAAATATGATTGCTAAGAAAAGACAAACATTTTAAAAAGATTAAATAGAGAAAGAATAAAGAAATTTAAAAGAAAAAAAAAGTATTATTTAAATGGCACAGTGATAGTGAATAGTTAAATAGTGAGGCTGCTGGAGGTGCTTTAAAAAAGTGACTCATCAAAATAGAGAAAAATATTTTTTAATTATTTTTATGAGTAAAATTTAGTAAAGACTTTACTAAAAATGCTTTAAAACTATGACATTTATGACCCCACTAAATCTCTAATGTTCTCCGGACATCATAGATATATTCGGAAAATATTATAATATCTAGTTTTTTTTTTTTTAAAAAAAAATATATACTTTTTGGGTGGCATCATCCAAATAAATACTCTCTCAATTATTTACCCCTATTTGACAATTATGTTGGTGGGACAGCTTTTATTGCTAATTTTTTTTAAACATAATATATTTTTTTAATATTAAAAGACGGACTGGACCGGACCCTGTTTTGTCATTTCTCATTATGTTGATTGTTGAGATTAGGTGGGAAATTGAAGGGAAATGATTTGTGGGGGACAAGTAACATGGGACATCAAATCAAATGACACTTTTTGCATTTTTAATAAAAGGAGAGGGCAAGGCCGCAAGGGGATGGTCTCTATCAGGGCTCGAAACTGAAATCTCCTTTGCTACAATCAAACTGAGATCTTCTTTTAAGCATAGATAAATAAATAAATAAATAAAAAAAGTAAGACTATAAATTATATTTTTATCTTACAATTATTTTATAAGAATTTTGATAATATAAAATTAAAGACAGGTCTTATCTTTAACTTAAAAACACAAAATAGAAGTTGTTAATAAGCATGACCTTATTCCATCGTATTTGATATATTCCTTTCCAGCAGGACAAAAGAGGAAAGAAAAAAAATTTATGTGTATCTGTCTATAATTTTGACTGCATCAACATAAGAATATAAGAACAAAGAGATATCTTCAAGATAATTTTTTATTTTTTATTCATGAGTTATTCTCTTATTATTCTACTTTTTAAAATTATTATTAGATGTATGGGACTTGTATGGACCTCACATATTTAATGATAATTTTTAAAAGTCAAAGAATATAATAATAATTAGAAAATAATGTATAACACGTCTCTATTTTCAATAAATGAATGTCTGAAATTTGTTCTAAAAAATATCTTTTTATTTATTAAAATTATTATTAAATTTCTGTGGCCTATATAAATGGAGAGGATCCAAATTCATATGCATACACGTCACGGTTCTAATAATAATTTTTTTTTAAAAAAAAAAGAATAGATGAGACGATGACCATCCGAAAAAATTATCTGAGTTTCAATTCCTTCAGTGGCGCTGGTGCACATGGCTTGTGTGAGTTTACTTGATGCATGGGAATTGGATGCTACCTGATCTTCAATAGAATCTGAGCCCCATAATAAATGAAATGAAATGGTGTCCACAGATCTATGGTCTAGAGTCTTGACCAACACGATTGCTGCGTGCGTACGGAATATTTAGTTTTTATTTTTTATTTTATATTGGTATACGGAATATTTAGTTAGATGCACTTTAAGAGATAATTACCCAAATGAAACATAAAATAATTTTTTTTTTAAAAATTCCTTACACCTTTTAAATTTTTTTGAAAACAAATTCTAGCATGGAAGTTCATTTGTTAATTATAAGAGATCAAAAATATATATTTTTTTTTTAAAAAAATGATCATACCATCACTGCCACCCCCACAAAGTAGAGGGGGCCGTGGCGGTGGGGCCTGTCCTAACACGAGAGAAAGAGTCGTGCCGCCACCCCTAATCTGAACACTTGCCATTTTCTATTTTAGAAATAATTTTAGGTTGTTAATAATTGTCAACTGAATTTCTTTTGCCAACCTTATAGACAGCTTGTCAAATGTGACCCTACCAAAATCACTTTTTCCAACAAAATGATCTCTATGACAATTCCTTTCTTTTTTTTCTTATTTTCACTTCCTAAAAAAAAAAAAAATTAAAAATTAACTTTAAAACAGGATAATTTTTTTTTAATTTTTTTAGATCACATCAACAATTTTTTATTACTACTTAAATAAATAAATAAATAATTCACTATAATATAAAGTTTTTTCACTTTTCTATATAGATTCTCTATACTTTATATCATATCAATTTTTTTTACTACTACTCAAAATAAAATAAATAAATAAAAAAGTTCTCCTCAAACATGACTACATGAGGATAGGTGATGGCATTAGATTTTGTACATTTTCGTGGTAGAGCAACTTTTTTGTATTGTGTATGAGCAGTTAATTGACTTAAAAGATGGTAGGTATGCATATATAAATAGATGCAGAAGCCCGTGACTAAGCCAGACAAATTGTGACCTTTTTTCCTCCTTTTTGGAAGAAGACAATGCCTCCTTCTCCTTCTCCTTCTTCTTCGACCATATTATTGTTCAATCTCATATTATTTGTTCTTTTCTGCAACACCAAGGCTGTCATAAAGCTACCGCCAAATGAAACCGTCCCAGCAGTTATAGCATTCGGAGATTCAATCGTTGATACGGGAAACAACAACGGTCTACCAACTATTGCCAAGTGCAATTTCCCCCCCTATGGGAAGGATTTTCAAGGTCATATTCCAACAGGCAGATTCGGCAATGGAAAGGTCCCCTCTGACTTGATAGGTATCTCTCTCTCTCTCTCTCTCTTCTTTGTCTAGTTAGTTTCTTTGTTTCGAGCTTTCTTGTCGAAAGAAATTCATATTCAAATTAAAAAATAAAGACAATAAAAAGAATAAGAAAAAATTGAGCCAATGACATATTAATTGATTATCCCATAAGTTTAGGGGGCTTTTTTGAAATAATGCTTTCTTGTTCAACATATTATTACATAGACAAAAAAGAAAAAGAAAAAGAGTGACATGTGTCATTTAAGCATGTGAAAAATACATATTTTTTTATTAATAGCATTAATAAAAAAAAACATGTGAGAAGTACATGCTATTAAAATAACATATATTTCTCACATGTCAATGAACACATGTCAATATTAGATATGGTTTGTATGAGATTTCCTACAAATTAATTTGTAGGAAATTTGTATCCTTTACATTTTGTAGTTCAGGAAGCTACTTTAAAAACGACGGATAATTTGGGTTTATTATTATTATTATTTTAATAATTTTTTTGAAAACTGTTTTGGATTTTATTAGTTATTACTTTTGCACGTGCGTGCAGAGTAGTGCTGATAGTTGTCGCTCCCGTACGTGCAGCGCTTTCTCAATCTTTCTCATCTTTGGAACTCGCCATTCATGATCTGGCAATCTGCCCATCAGCCCATGCTTCAAATTTTTTTAATTTAGACATACCTTTAATCATATTTGTTCAACAAAATAAGCAAATCAGAAAATCTCGGCAATATAAACTTTAAAATAATTTAGGAGATAGGTAGAAGTATCTTATAACTTATGCTTAAGAGATGTGATATGTTGTCACACTATGACATAATTATTGACAGAAGTCACACAACTATTGACTTTTTTTTTTTATATATATATTATTATTAAACTAAAAATCGCAAAACTATGTAAATGGATTGGGATTTGGTTTTGTGTTTCCTTTTTCTTTTCTTTTTTTTTAAAAAAAAATGAAATTGTAAAGAAATTAAAAAAAAAATCAATAGTTGCCTCTTTAAGTGGTAAAATATCATTTCTCTATGCATAATTACCTTTAGGTCCATATTGATGGAAAATACAGGCCCTTTATTTATAAATTAGGTCAGGACCGTCAATAAAAAAAATTCCTTAACTATTCCTCTCATCAAGGAATAAAAATCAGCATACAAATTAATTTTGATTTTAATTCCACAAACAATTCCTTATTTGGAATAAATTTCCAAATACCCATAATTGTGTTTAATTTTATAAATCACAATAAATACATATGACATATGGGCCACACTTTAATATAATTAGGAAATTTCTTACATTCTCCCACTTGACTCTTATGACACATGAATTTATTTAGAGAAACGATATAAATATATCTCTCATATATATATATATATCATTTTCAAATCCACCATTAGATTTGGGAGACCCACATTTGGTCCTATAAATTCAATGATGGATTTGAAACTTTGTTGTATGGAGATATGTAGGAGATGTATGTGTATCATTTCTCATTTCTTTATGGTGTTAGGTACTTTACTATGCAATAAATTATACTTCCATTGTTGACGTAACAACTATAATCTGCTTACTGCACCTTTAGGATATAGTCTTTCTAGTAACAATAAAAATACATCATGAAGTTGATTTTTTGTTATCCACACGTTCAACAAAATCTAAATTGAATCTAAATAACTAATCACCTTCAAATGGTTAATGTGCCTGTAGTTAAACTATGTTCCTTGATTCCATGAAAATACCACAAGACTTTATGTAACGGCTCAGGGAAAAGCGCTAGCTACGTCTATGTTATCATCTCAAAATGATTAGTCAGTTTGGAATTTCCCTAGAATTTCTTATAAAGCCCAATTTGATCACCTAATAATTGGACAATGTAGGACTCAACACTCATGACGATCTTTATAAACCACCCAATCTATGTGAGTTACTCATTTTTCCAATATGAAATTGGAGTGTTACAAACTTCACCTCTTAAACTCTTGACACCCACGTCAATGCCACTTATATAGAAGATATTTAGTGATAATAGCTACTAGCAAGGCATTTATAAACTCTTGATCATTAGGTGTTCTGTTTAAGCTTGAAATTAGATTTTATATAGAAGATATTTAGTGATTATAGTTACTGGCAAGGCATTAATCGTTAGACCCTCAAGGATCGATCTATCGATGAAGGTAGAATATATTAATTAGGTTTCACGTGTAATATTATGATTTTAAGTATGAAATATGTCTAATATTAGAGCATAACTTGTAAAGACGTGAAGTTAATTTTGAGATGTTCGGAATTGAGGACGAGTGATCGAGGTAAGTAAAAACTTTCAGAACGGTTAATCAGTTTTTATCATGCAAATATGTTATTTTTCATTATAAAACTGATTAATCTTTTATGGATGCTTACTATGAACTATTATGTTATGAGTTTAACGATTTCAAACAACGTTTATAAATGCATTGATAAAGAAATTTATTTGCTAAATGAACTATGGTAATGGAACATATGTTGTATAGATCATCATCTATGGATGGCGAGCACATATGTATACACAATTGACCCTATGATCCATATAATTATGTTGTTTAGCCTTAGATACAATAATTTTATAGGTGATCCGCAAAACCATGTATGAGTGGTGGTAATAATAGACAGTACTACAGTTAATATGGGCTATTCAGGGTTGGATTACTAGTTAGTAACGGTATGTGTGCTTCACTAGGGCATCAATGTAGTGCTACAGGTCACACGAGACAGCCTAAACCCTATCGAGAAGGGATTAAGGGCTCGAGCAAGCCATATGGAATAAAATTATGAACTATAAGTAATTACTTACATTGCATGAAATACTTTATTTTGCATGTTTTCCTTGCATTAAAATAATACGTGAATTGTCATGGGAATTTTTCATTATTCTATCAAAACAAAGCAATATTTGATACTAGCATATATATAGAGGTACGGTAATACTTAGCAATTTTGTAAATCTCACGACATTTTCAATTACTAAAGTCACTTGTTATTTTCATGAGATAAGGCTTACTGGATAACAAATTATGTGATAATTTACTTACTAAGTCGTGAAGTTTCACTGTTCTTTTTCAATTTTGCCAAAAACACTGCTTAAGAAAACAAAAGGAATAGCGCTTGGGCTTTTAATAGCCGATCAGTTAAAAGTCGAGGACTTATCTCCATGCCGACTTATTCGCGCCGTCTGGCAATCGAGAATTCAATGTCCGAATTGAAAGGGCGATGAGATCCACAAAAAAAGGGAAAAGGCTGATTCATTCGTTTCGTTGTCCTTAAGCTGCTTATCCATTCGAGAGTTAAAGAAAGAAAAAGATAATACAGAAAAGTGTACTACCGATTTTATGAAATACAATTAGTCTCCACTTTTTTCTATTTCTTTTATTTTATTTTCTTGTTGTCCCTTCCTTTTTCTTTTTCTTTTTCTTTTTTTTTTTAATTTTTTTTTACCATAAATTATAAATATCATATGAGATATGCTCTTTTGCTACTCTAAGATACAACTTCTGACCACATTGTTCATGTGGTAAGATAGTCCCTAACTAGCTTTAGACTTTTTTTTAAAAATAAAAAAAAATAAAAGTAAAAATTGCCACATAGGTAAAGATAATCAAAAATTTTATCTTGGAGTTACAATGTATCATGTCTAGTATCACATATGGTGGACTCAACCTCAAATCTGTTTCACCTTTAGCGGATGATTTGGGAGTCAAAGACCTTTTACCAGCATATTTGGATCCAAATCTGCAACCTCAAGACCTAATCACCGGCGTATGCTTCGCTTCAGGCGGCGCAGGATATGATCCCTTGACATCCAAAGCTGCGGTACGTTCACACATGTATCTCTCTCTTATTTTACATTAAAATTTCATCTCGTTTTTATTATACTTCATTAGATATGTAGAATTAATCCAGATTTAGGAAAAGGAATCCAATGATTAGTTCAAAAAAAAATATTGTATAGAAGTTGTAAACGTATTATTCTTTATCTTATAACTATTACACAATGCTTACGTGGTAGTCTTACTAACTCTTTAATCTAATGGTTGGTTTAAATTGACACGTGATCATCATTGTGAAATAGTTACAAGATAGAACTATATATTTATAACAAAATTTCAAAAGCTGATCTTCAATGCCACACAAAAGTGGGACACAAGTGTGATTTCTATCTAGCTAGCATTACTCTTAATTAATTCTTTACTAACTTATTAAGAAATAAAAAAACATGCAGTCAGCCCTATCATTGTCCGATCAAATAGAAATGTTCAAAGAATACATATCAAAGCTCAAAGGAATTGTCGGAGAAGAGAGGGCAAACTTCATCGTGGCCAAAACTCTATATGCCGTGGTGGCTGGCAGCAACGACATTTCCAATACGTATTTTGCTGGTGGCGTGCGGCAGTTGCAGTACGATGTCCCTACTTACACCGACCTTATGGCCAACAAAGCTGTCGAATTCTTGAACGTAAGTACTTGTCATCGATCTTCCCAATTTAATTATGGTAATTAATGACGTTTTCGCTTGCTTTCTCATGGAAATTATATTTCAGTATTATTTTTTGATATTTTTGAATACATCCCGGCCCTCTCATTAGTCTCATATGATCTACATACTGATCAACGACCTTAATCAAACCAAATTAGATTGATTTGGGTCTTGAGTTTTCACTAGTTTGGTGCGGAAATAGGTCCAAAATCCTTGGACCCAAATGATTTGCTTCGATTCGAAGTTAGGGGTTGTATTACTTTGATCCAATCCCCTCAAACTTTGTTTTTATTGTTAAAAGATGGTTGTTCATATAGTCTGAATGAGGAAATAACACGTCTCTATAATATAAAGGTCATGTGTCGAAGCGTAAACGAAACGAGCCAAGCCTATGTGGCCCATTGCAGCTTAATTTTAGTTTGCTAAGCCGGAGTTAAAGTTAAAAGTTTATTGAGAATTTCAATGTAACAAGTTAAAAGTTTTAATTTAAGACTATAGATATGTAGCTGAATCATGTAAATTGTGTCTGTTTTGTTTTCTTTCTATTTTTTTTATTTACTTTTCATTAAATTACATATATAGTGTGGAGAATCCAAATGTAATACAGAAAATAAAATAAATAAATAAATTATTTCATATATGTTTTGTAGGAAATATATGCACTGGGGGCTCGAAGGATTGGGGTGCTGAGTGCACCGCCAATTGGATGTGTGCCATCACAAAGAACTCTGGGCGGAGGAATGCAAAGAGAGTGCGCAGAAAAATGCAACCAAGCGGCAAAGTTGTTCAACGCTAAACTGTCTTCGAAAGTGGATTCCCTTAACAGGATCCTGCCCGACAGCAAGATTGTCTACCTTGATGTTTACAACCCTCTACTTGATCTCATTCATAACCCTGCAAAATATGGTAAAATATCGTAATTTCTTTTTCTTTATCAATTAATGTACGTTTTAATCCTTTCTTAATTTTTTTTCTTTTTTATTTTATTTTATATATATAATACAGGCTTTGAGTTTTCGAATAAAGGGTGCTGTGGTACAGGGGAGATAGAGGTCTCTATACTGTGTAACCATTTGTCTGCCACCTGTCCAGATGTGTCTGACTATGTTTTTTGGGATAGTTTTCATCCCACTGAAGCAGCGTACAGAACCCTTATTACTCAACTCCTCCAAAAGTATATCAATAAATTTTTCTGAGGCAACCGATCGACCATGCTAAGTTTCTTCATGTCGAATTCAACAGCTGGCTCCAATCCAATTGAAATTATAATTTTAGCTTTTCATTACTTCACATATTTGTTTAATGCTCCGTTTGTTTCGACGTACAATGGTTTTCGTCGTAAAATATTTTCGACTAAATCATTTTCAAAAAAAATAATTTTATCAAAAATATTTTCCTGCATTTGGTTCGCACGAAAAAATTACAAAAATGAGAAAATGCAACTGTCGCCGTTGCCGGACTCCAGCCGGACTCCTCCGGACCCGGTCAGATCCGGCCGGAATATGGTCCGCCGGCAGTTTTCCGGTGGCCGAATGTTGCCGGATTCCGACGATTGATCATTGCTAGATTCCAGCAATCGGATATTAAACGTGTATGCAAGGACGAAGAGTTTAATTTCGAAAAACGATTTACGGTTTTTAAAACCGTAAATTATTTTTAAAAAATTAAAGAAGATTTTATGATCAAATCGAAAATGATTTTCTTTGACCATTATTTTTATTCCTATCAAACAATTTATTAAATTATTCCCTGTAGTTTAAATTTTATCTAATCACTCTTTAAGATGTGTTCCATTATCAAATCGGTACCTCTAAATGCATGATGTTAAGGTTTTTAACAAAAAAAAATGTGGCACGTAGGCATAAGATCATGTCAGACCTACTAAAATAGCTTCATGAGTACAAAAGTCTCATCTCAACATGATATATGACAAAAAAAAAAAAAAAAAATTAACTACATCATATGTCATGTAGTTTTTAACCGTTCATATTTAATTTTAATTTTTTTTTTGTTTTACTCATTAAAAAGTTATAAATAAATTTAAACCATTAAAAAAATACAGAAGCAGAGGTGTTATCGAGACCGCTCATGTATCCACAAGTCAATAACCTGCAGATCTGTTCACTCGGTCCAACTCTATTTCATTATCTACTCATCAAATTTAGGTGTGATGAATGATCATCTGACTAAGTTTGTTTCGAATATTGTTATGAATAATATTCTATTTTTAAAAAAATAATTTATATTTTATTCAATTTTTTTTTTAATTTTTTCTTACAAAGTCAAACCTCGTAATTCGCATAATGAATTCGAATAATATTCAAATTCAACACCCAAACGGACCATAAATCCATCTTAAAGACCAGCTGGGGAGTGTTAAGAAAAGTCAACCAGATGCGTGGTCCTATAGGCAAGCATTATATTAATAGATGTAATCAGACATCTATTAATGGGATCCGGCTTACATGTGGTATTTTAAAACTACCGGATGGGTGCTGTAGTGGAAAACGGTATTGTTTTCCATTTAAAAAAATTTGCAAAATTATAAAAATAATAATAATTAAAAACAAAAAATATTAAAATAAAAAAAAAGCTTAAGAGGTGGTCGGCGTTGTCCAAGGGGGTGCCCGGCCACCCCATTATTGGCCAAGGGTACGGCCGATCTGGGGGTGGTCCGGCCACCCCCCTTGGCCAATAATGGGGTGGTTGGCCACCCCTTAAGTTTTTTTTTTTTTTTTTTTTTTTTTTTTTTTTAATTTTTTGGTTTTTAATTATTATTATTTTTATAATTTTTAAATTTATTAAAAAATTTGTAAATTTTTTTAAGTGGAAAACAATACCGTTTGTGGAGAACGGTACTGATTTCCACTACAGCACCATGCGGTAGTTAAAACTACCGCATGGTGCGCCGGATCCCTATTAAGGAAAGATAATCAGACATAATCAAACAAATCAACAAATTATGTCCCTTTCTCTAACACAACAATATTATATAATTCACGACCGATTGACACAATAAAATAAAGCATCAACGTACATAAAATATCTTAGATTAGATCCCCAGAATTAGAAAAGAAAAGCAAGTTTATTAAGACGTCTACGTCATATTCTATAGTGGCTTTTCAGGTGGATAAATGATAGAGGGAGACCTTTAACCGATCCCCCTCTCTCCATTTTCAATAAAAAAAAATAATAATTTTATTAAAAAAAAAACAATCAAAACGTACTTTTTTTTAAAAATAAAATTATATTTTTTATTGAGAAGGGAGAAAGGGGGCAGGTTAAAAGTGCCCTCTATCATTTATTTTTTGGGTAACTATGACGGGCCGCGTGAGCCCCCATTTAGTTTTTCCCATATAATGAAGTGGTCGTCAGCGGCCAAGCCATGTGGGAATTGGGATTGTGGAATGTCTCCAAATTGGGCAAGTTCCTCTTGGGTTCTAATTCTCTCTTCCTCGATCTTATCCTCTCTCTCAAACCGTACGTGGTCCAATGGCTAGTCATTATTGGCCCATTGAGCAATCATTTTTCTCAACTCTCCAAAACCTAAAGAAGGCTACAGTTTGATCCGCACTTGGTTTGTTTTGGCTCAGGTCCAGTGAAAAAACAAAAACTACAAATATCTTGGTAGTTTTTTTTTTTTTTTTTTACTGTTCATATTAAAAAAAAAATTTAAATGAGAAATAGAGTAAAATTAAATTTAGATAGATTAAGAAAAGAAAAAAAATACTACATATTACATTCATATTTTATTGGGTTGATGTGATAGTGCCCGTTGGCCCTTGATTTTTTTTTTTAACAATGGCTAATCGAAAGGTTGACTACACTGTCACATGCATGAGAGTATACTGTTAGGTTTTTAATATTGGCAAATTCAATATCAAAATATATTTTGTTGAAAGTTTCAAATCTGAGATCAATATGAAGATTCTACTAAAAGAAAACATCAGACAATGATGTCCGAACGCCATGTGAAAATGTCAAAACGGGACTTCCAGATAGCATCAAAGTATTTGCTTGTTTAGACGGCTTGTGTTAATGTTCGGACAGGTTTTATAGAAGAACTCCTAAGACTTGTTGTGTCCGAACATGGTAGTCCGGACGATTAGTGACCATGTTCGAACAAGTTCTCTCAATAAGCTCTTAAGAAACCTCATGTCTGGACGGTTTGTAATGATGTCCGGATAGGAGTTGCAGGAAGTTCACAAGTGTTATGTTCGGACAGTGCAGCATCATGTTCAAACACTTAGGGCAATTAGAGTCTTGTAACCCTTGTTGCGTCCGTACGACTTTTTTTTATAAGTTTATTTAAATTGATTTTTAAGCATGAATTTATACTTGAAGTGTTAACGTTATATCTCTTTTAGAGTTATAGTTATTGTTTAACCATCAACTTTGAATAATGTCGAAGCCTTTTGGAGTTATGGTAAAGAAGATCAAGTAGAAGTTGAATGAGTCGCTTGTTTGATACAAAAGAGTGTTAACTTTAAAGGTTTTGTAATTGTGAACTTATTGTAACCTTTATTATTTTTTAGTCGATTGATTTCCGAGTTGGCTATCATGGAGTGATTTTCTACTTGAGTTAAAAGATTTTACACTTCTTCACCAAATATCTGTGTCAATTGATGTATTGCTTTTTATGTTTTGGTAAATGTTTGTTTGTAGTTGATTCAATTTTTAATTCCGCATTATATTAGCATACACATATTCAACCCCATTTCTATATGTTTTGGAGTATTATTATTATTATTATTATTATTTTTTGGATAATTGCACAATTTGTCATTGGAGTTGGCTTAAATTACGAATCACTTTCTATTATACAAAAAATTATTGTAGGGTTCTTCTGATAAACTAAAATTATGAATCACTCCCTAAAGTCTTTTTTCGTCCACAGAGTTAATAGACCACGCGATATAGTTAATACTTTAGCACATAGACCACACACTATTTAAAACTCCCGACTAAAGACTTTCCAACAAAGTCTTACATTCATACAACATCTTTCACTCATCTTAAAAGACAAGCCCTTGAGACAACAAACGGAGTTATAATCGGCGTACATTAATACTGCAGGCATAGGACAAGGTTGTATAAATGGGCAAACCAAATGCGCGCACAAAAAACTAGTTGGGAGTTGGACACATAATAAATTGGAGCGTCCTATGAGATAGGATAGTGAATTGAAATGCTGTCGATTACAGCCGCGTTAGTAGCACTTTTGCAACTTCCAATAATTCAATCGTTACTTGTACTACTGATTTACACCATTACTTCCCCTACTTTTCACAGCTATACTTATATCAACTGGCCCAGACTAATTTACATTAATAAATTAGCCTACACTAAATTTGATACCATTTTTGTTTCTTAATTGTTGAACACACCCAAATGGGAGTAATGCTTTATATTTTCATTTCATTTTCTTTCTTAATTAAAATATTAATTTTTATATACCAAATATTACGATATCAGTCACGTAAGCTTTGGAGAATTCAAGAAAAGGGTGTATAGCATTACTCCGCGAAGATAGTCCTGAGAATCACAAGAAATATGTATTTTAGAAAATGACAATTTTCATTTTTAACAAATCGGGTGGGAAAAATATTTTTTTTTTTAGTGAATTGTGTAAGATTGAAATCGTACAAGGCATTCTTTGCACTAATTAATTTTTTATTTTATTTTTGATGAAACTAATTAATTTCAATTATTCTAGTTTATCTGATATTAATAAATAATTTAAAACACAAAATAATTTTTAAAACATAAATATTTCCTAACTAAAACCAAATATCTTCAAAACACATTAATAAACTGTACGTCAGTATTTATGTTAGCTCATCGTCTTGTCACATTAGAGGTTGTACATGGCTAGGCTAGACTTTCTGTTTCGCATGTGAGAGTAGATTGCGGTTAATAAATGCTCAGATCATTAATGGATGGTTCTAGAGGGTGATCTACTCTGTCCGAATATTATTGACGGGCGTTTGGAGATAAGGAATTTATGAGCTTGTTTCGCGAAGAACATATTATAGTCGTGAATTGTTTGTTTTGAAATTAGTAAAAAATTATAATGTGATATAAAGTAAAAAAATTTTGTATAAAAAAGTGAAAAAATTTTGTATTGTGGTGAATTTTTTTATTTAAATAATAAAAAAAATTATTGATGTGATATAAAAAGTAAAAAAAATGAGAATGTTTTGATGTGATTTGTTATTGAAAAATGTGAAAAAAATAAAAAAAATAATGGAAATAATGTTCTTCACTACCGTGTAATGTTATGTTGTTTGTCAAACATACTCGTAAACGGTGTTGTCAAGTTTCGGAGCAGAACAGAATAGTTATAGGCTACTATTCATTTTTTTTTAATAATAATCGACATCAAAATATTTTTATTTTTTTTATTTTTTATATTACATCAATAATTTTTATTACTATTTAAATAAAAAAATTCACTACAATATAATTTTTTTTTTTACTTTTTTATAATTTTTTTTTTGTTACTTTATATCACATCATCACTTTTTATTAATTTCAAAATTAACAACTTAATACTATGTTCTGTACATGCATTTATCAAACAAACCCTATATACTGATAGGACATGGGATTACCATCCTAAATTAATTAACAAGCATTACAAAAAATAAGCTCATTATATCGCGGCTAATGATTACTTTGTCTCCATTATTGATCAATAGCAGTGACACGTGGCCACTAATGAGATGGTTATCTTTTAATATATGGTTTAACAAATTATATTCTACAAACTTGAAGTCATATTCTTTAATGTTTTAATCATTGAAATTGCATAATAAATCATTTATCGGGGAAGAGGGTTTTTTTTTTTTAATTATTGTGTTAAAAAAAAAAATCCTAAAAGTTACAATATCTGAAAAAAGAATTTTTTATAATTAGCAATTCGATAGACTACGTACAATTTCTTAAACCACATCTTGATAATTTAAATTCAACTCAAATAACAAGTAATTAAAAATAACATCTAGATACGTGAACTATTACAATGCGTACATTCAAGTTTTCTTCAGTTTTATTAAATTATCATTTATTTTAAAATTTTAATTAGTTGTTTAACATGCATAGTAACAATGAATTGCGTGAAAAATATTTCCGCGCCGACATCTGAACCTTTCAAACCGACACGTTTCCTGCGAGTGTTACACCTATTCGGACTCTCTTTCCACCCCCGACTTAACTGTCGAAGTAAAGGACGCCCGACTACCCGAGATGAAATGACCATGGACTCTGAGAAATCAGACTGTAGATCTACATCAAGAACATGCTCCTTTCGTTGTGGGCACTTGGAGCATATACTTCATGGTTGCTGCACTTCCAAAGAATCCACAGTTGTTGGCACAGAGTTTTGGAGCTGTAGGAGAAGCCTGACACCCCCCTGTCTTATTGTGTTCACCGCAATTCAAAAGTTTAAGCTTTATTTATTTGATTTTATGTTAAAATTTAAATTATTATTTGTCTAAAAAATTTAAACTTTTTAGAATATTATGTTGTACCCTTATCCATGTTTTTTTTTTCAAATGAAATACTTTTAGTTTTGAGCATTTATAAATTGGTTAATATTTTTATTATTTCTTCCCTTTCAATAATTCCTTACTTTTCGGCATGTAAGGCTATGGCTTTCATGACCCCATTTAAAATCTCTAATGTTCTCGAGACATCTCAGAATCTACCATCATATGCTTGAAAAATATTACTTAATTTCTTTAATATAGTTTGGATGCTTTTTTTTTTCGAAGAATTCAGAATAAATTTATGTTCTAAATTGTGGATAAGAGTTATGTCGACATCCTAATTCCCATATATAATAAAATATATGTTTGCAGACGTACATATATAACATCGTTTTTTTACAAAGTATACGTACGCTGAAACATAAATAAATAAAATACATTATAAATGCTACGATGAAGCGACATACGTACACAGCTAGCCAACTCTCAGTGCCTCACCATAATTATTTAATTATTTGTTGGCCTTTAAAGTTTCAACTACATAGATTACTCTGGTAGAGTGGTAGGGTTTCTTCACCGTCGCTGACCCATTTATTTTCACGTCAAGAAGAAGTCCAATCCTCGAAGACTTTCTGTCACCTGTTAATTCCCTTTGATTGAAGAACAGCTGTCCGCCGGTAGTCCATGAACCAATAAATAATGGCAGATAATTTGCTAGTGTTGTGGACGTACACCGCGTCAGTGCTGTCTGGTTGTTTACCAACCAAGCTTTCAACTTTACAGAGCGACGTAAATACAACTCTACCATATTTTTATAATTATTTCCCAAAACAATTTTATAATCACTAGTTTATTTGTGTTAATTAATAAAGGCATTTGGCGTAGTAATCAGGAGGTAATCCACCTAACTTGAATGAACAAAAAGGAATTCTTTTCTATTCCTTGAGGACGAGATCAGCCCTTCTGTACGACTCTCCCAATGTACACGTTGATAACCCTAATTCTCAGATCGAAAAAGTTAAATTTAGTCATTAGGTTTTTAGGCGATTGTACATTAGTTCTTAAATTTTTAAATTTGTTCCCTTACAGAGACGGATGGCTCATGGCTGCGCTAAACTAGATGAAGGGTGTTGACAACTCCATTGTGAGGAGTGGCAGCCCCTTACCAGATGATGGGTGGTCCACCCTCTATTGCGAGGGCTACTGTCCCTCATTTGGTGGGGTATTGTCAACCTTGATGGTGGTGAGGCTTGAGGAGTCACTTTTCTCGTTGGTGAGGGGTGGCACTTTTCTAGTTGATGAGGGGTGGCCACCCCTCACCAATTAAATGAGGATGGAAGAACATTGAGGAGAAATATTGACATTTTTTTTTTTTTGATAGGAAATATTGAAACAGTTAGTAATTTGGAAGGAACATTAATAATTAAATAATTGTTTAAAGGAGATATGCATGTATATTTTTTTTTTTTAAAAAAAAAAATTATTTTTAGATTTTCCCCCTTAAAATTCTAGTTTTGCGTCTTTCGGGGACCTTATAGAAATTCAACAAATATAATTTCTTATATATACAGCTTACTTGTTAGCACATTCTCGCTGGCCTTATCATAATTTTAATTTTGCGATCATTCCGGTCACAGTTATCCATGATTATATGCCATCATTGTTTACAAAAATAGAGTTATATATGGCATTAATTAGCCAATTATATTTACAGAAAGAGTAATGATTCATGAGTAATGCTAGATGTCATATTTATATTTTTTTTTGTCCCTATAAAAATGAGGTGGCTTTTAAAATTACCGTTGAACTTGTGATTAATTAAAATTAAATTTTGATCACATGGTAATTTTAAAAGTTACATCGTTTTTAGAGGGACATGGGTATAACATTTAGAATTACTCATGATTCACCACTACTTAAATATATTACTTTTTATCACATAGTCTATGTGGCAAGGTAGTCCTCCACTACCTTTTAAGTTTTTTTATTTATTTTTAAGTAAGAAATCACCTTACCACATAGACAAGATGGTAAAAAATTATATCTTTAAGTGGTTGTGAATCATTACTCTTACAGAAAATAAGATTGCTTCGGGGTTTGGCAGAGGATAATTTATTGCAGCGACTCAAATTTCCCGTCTTCGTTGGCAGGACTTTTTGATAAACCAATTAATATTTAAATTGACATGTATTCTTAACATGCAAAATACACATAATTTTCTTTAATAATATTTACTTGTCGCATACTTTTCTTAATTGATTAAAAAACATATGATTTGTAAGAATTTACTCCCGACGATCGAGGAGAAGTAGCTGCGTGGGCTAATGGTTCATGTTTATAAGATATCTAAACGTGACGTATTGACAAGTAATTATTCCACCAAAACTCATCAGTACTTTGTTTTTTAAATGTGTTTAGAAAAAGGATCCATCATGAAATTATTGGCACAGTATTAAATTTTGTTAAATTATTTATTAAATAAAAATAAAAATAATTATTATTTTTTGGTTTAAACTTTTAAAATAAATAGTGATTTAATATAGTTTCAGAACAAATGTCATTAATTTGAAACTAGCTTGTTTATAACTAAATGTTCCACGTATTTGATGAATCTCACTTATATATTGAGAAGAAATTTGAGCCCTCTTTAATTTAGTCTACACATGAAAAAGAGTATTAAAATATCTAATCTAATACTTTGTTTGGCACAAAATTAATTTTAGCTAGAGTGAGCGAGATAAGGGAATCTAAGTGCATTCACATGGTTGATCAAATTTATTCTTCATTTTAACAAATTAGAAACTTTTTTATTTTTATTTTTTATTTTAGCTATCTACTTTTCTAAATCATATACATTCGACTCTCTATTTTAGATATCTGATTTTTACTATTCATTTTAAGTATTATTTTTAAATTTTTTTATTGAGAAGACATATAATATTAGACATATATTAAAAAATATTTTATTTTCACATTTGATGAGTAAATTGTAATAGCTCATCAAATATTTTACCAAATTGTTGAGGTGAATATAACTCGATCCTTTTACTCCAATACATATATATATATATATATATATATATATATAATATATATATATATATATAATATAATATAATATATATATATATATATAGTCTCTCTATATGTGCGTGTGCATTTAAGATAAAAGCAGACAAGACTTAAACTTAACTTTATACTAAGTCATACATGGGCGGAGCTCCCTAAGGTTTTCCAAAAAAAAAAATCCTAAAAAAAATAATTTTAAATTATATTCCTAAATTTTTTATTTTTTTAGTTTTGCCCCCCCTTTTTTTTTTTTCAAATTTGTTCTCCCAAATCTCAAACGCTAGCTTTGCCTTGAAGTCATAAGTCATAACTGCATACAAAAGCTACATGTCTATAAAATCATCTTTAAAAATAATTTCTTTCCAAATACAAAAGTGTTCTACCAAACTATAGACATGTACACACACACACAAAAAAATTATTTAAAAAAACTTAGAATCTCCTTTGAATTGTGCTCAACAACGGTATTTCATAGAATAAAATTCATCTATTATCATTTATGTAGTAAAATCTTTAACAATTTATTTCTCAATATAAACTAGCAAATAATGTATTAAAAACTCATCTTCAATTCTACTACGTAATCTAGTCTTTACTTGTACAGTAAATTTTTTGAAAGGTTGAATTTCATTTTTGCCGAAGCCATCATATATTAACCCTTCAAAAATGATTTTTTTTTTCAGGGTTTATAAATTTTTTGGGCTATAAAACCCACCATCTAGGTGCTTCCGCCCCTGCTTATAGTGTATTTTTTTTTTTTTTTTTTGTATTATTAGTATTTTTTTTTCTCTTACAATATGGTTAATCTTCGGGAAACATTTTTTTTTTGGCTAATTAATTTTCTACACGTTAAAATAAATCATATTTTATATAGAGATGTGCCGTCCAGCGTCCAGGAGGTAAAAGAGGAAAGATTTATGAGAATCTTTCTTACTGACTTCCTGACTGCATCAACATAACCAATAGTAAATGAAATGGCCGGTGTCCACATATCTGTCATCATAACCAACAAAACTGCACTGTGTATACGGAATGCCTTTTTTATTTTGGAGTAAATTTAAGTCATATACACTTACCCAAGTATTTTTTTTTTTTTTTTGAGTCCTATGCAGCACCTTTTAAAGCTAGTTGATGCAATTGTTACCCAAGTGATATCCACATCTATGGAGTCATTAATACACCTTTTAAAATAAAAAAAAATATATGGTTTAAATAAAACATAAAATATTTTTAAAAAACCTTCTTACACCTTCCTATAAGAATATTTTGAAAACAAATTATTCAAGTGTGAAAGTTGATTTAATTTGTTGGTTATAAAAAAAAATGAAAAGAAAATAAAAAAATGGAGGTGGTACCGACCTTATAAACAACGCTTTTCAAATGTGTCATACCTAAAACATTTATCAACTTTCACATTTTCAAAAACTATTTAAAATACAAAATTCAAAACAGTTTTTAAAAATTTTGTTAAACATAACCTTGGATTTTGTACATGTTCTTGCTGGATCAACTTTTTTCTTGTCTTAGTTGTCTAGGAGCAGTAAATGACTTAAAGAGATGGTAGGTATGCATATATAAATAGATGCAGAACGCCGTGACTGAGCCAGACAAATTGTTCTTCCTTCGTTTGCCTTTCACCTAAACTTGAACGCAAAACGAAGAAGACAATGCACTTCTTCCTCTTCGTTAAAATGTTTTCTTCTTCGACCATATTATTGTTCAATCTCATATCATTTGTTCTTTTCTTGAATACCAAGGCTCTCATAAAGCTACCGCCAAATCAAACCTTCCCAGCAGTCATAGCATTTGGAGATTCAATTGCTGATACGGGAAACAACAACCATCTAAAAACTGTTATTAAGTGCAACTTCCCCCCGTATGGCAAGGATTTTGAAGGTCAAATTCCAACAGGTAGATTCGGCAATGGAAAGGTCTCTTCAGACTTGATAGGTACGTAGCTCTCTCTCTCTCTCTCTCTCTCTCTCTCTCTCTATATATATATATATATATATATATTTTTTCTTTTGTGCTGATCTTGGTCTACTTTTTCTTTGCTTCGATCTTTATTGTGTTGTTTTACTTTGCGCTAGAAAAGAAATCAACGTATTCTTTGTTTGGATCTTTGTTGTGTTGTTTTACTCTGCGCGAGAAAAAAATGGACGTACGTACGCCAGAGCCATAAGTCGAGACATGGTTCTCTAGGAAAATAACGCTGTTTTGACCAGAGAGAGAGAGTGCAGAACCTTTATTTGCAACGAAACTGTCTAGTTTAATCGAGCTCGTGAGCACTTGAATTGCTTTTCGATTCGATTTTTGTTTTCTTGGTAAGCTGATAAGTTGTGTGTTTGTGTGCAGAGATTAGGTTGTATCGAGGTATCTCTATAAAATTATATAGATTAATTTTAATTTAACATATTTAATTAAACGGATCAAATTTTTCAATTTTAATTTATTAATTTCGTGTGGAGTTTTTGTCGTATTTATAAATTAATTCTAAATGCATGTCACGTGTCGAATTTTAGTCATGTCAAGCTATAAATACAAGACTATACAAATCAATATTAGTACAATCTATTTAATTAATTAAATGAGTCAAATAATTCATTTCTCTCTTATTAATTTCGTATTTAATATATATTAAAATTACAAATTAGGTCAAAAATTGACAATCACCCTGCCCATTAGTACTTAATGGCAAGTCATTAATTACTTCTGCATGTCCGTGCATGAGTAGTACTGAGAGTTCTCGCTCCCGTACGTGCAATGCTTTCTCAATCTTTCTCATCGATCTTTGGAACGCCATTCATGGTGATAATCTGTCTTTTATGCCTCCTTTGGGAGGCCCCACTACCAAAAAAAAAAAAAAAAAAAAAAAATCATTTGTTGACGGTTTTTTTTTAGATGATTTTATTTAAAACTGTTTATGTATTTTAATTTTCAAGACTGTTTTATAAAAATGTCTAAAAATTAATATTCAGATAAATTTGAAGACGATTTTTTTCAAACCGTCGGTAAGTTACAGACAATTTTTTGAAATCGTCTGTAATTTTTTTTTTCTATTTCTTTCTTTTTAAAAGACAGTTCAATCTTCTTCCTCTATTCGATAAAGACCTTCACTCTCTCAAAGGAAAAAAACCTTCTTCCTCTAGCTTCGTTCTTCTTCCTATATCTCCAGCTGGCTATTGAAGACGGACGTCGACGGGATCTGGACGGTCGGCAGGAACAGGACGCGCAACGGAATCTGGACGGTCGGTAGGAACGGGAAGCGCGACGATTTTCGGCAGGATCCGGCCGGATCTGTCGAAACTAAGCCGGTGTTTGTGCGTGGGTTTGACAGATCCGGCCGAAACCCACGCTCGGCCGGATCTGTGGCCGGAATAGAGAGAGAGTTTGTCGGACGAATTTTGTTTGTTTTTTGGGTTTGGATTGTGTTTGTCGGACGGATCTTTGTTTGTTTTTTGGGTTTGGATTGTGATTAGGGTCATGGCTGGACTATGGTTTCCATTCGACGACATCTATTGCCCGCGCCGATGCTTCTGAGCTTTCCTTATGCGATGGCCTTTCAAGGGTACGTTGGTTTTCGGCAAGATCCAGCCGGATCTGTGGCAACTCCGGTAGAATGTTTGGACAAAATAATAATAATAATTATTATTATATTAAAAAATAATGATTATAATTATAAATAAAAAATAAAAAATAAAAAATAAAAAATAAAAAATAAAAAATAAAAACAAATTCTAGATAAAATAAAAAATAAAAAAATTCTAGATGGTTTTGGGCAAAACTGTCAAGAATTTTTTAGACGGTTTTGAAAAAACCGTCTAGAACTGCTTCTGGACAGTTTGGGCAAAACCGTTTGAAATTATAGACGGTTTGGCCCAAACCGTCCGCAATTCGGATTAGCGACACATTTTCTTAGACAATTTGAAACCGTCTAGAAAAAATCGTCTGGACATTTTTCTAGACGATTTTTTACAATTTTTGGACGGTTTCAAACCGTCTAGAATTCTTAAAATTTTTGCAGTGTAGCTCGGCAAAAAGGTCCGGCAGTTAAAGGAATTTAGACAAAGTCTTCATTGTTTATTGTAGGATATACGGATTTTTGGATAAAATTCAACAGTGAAAATTTTGAATTCTATGTGATTAAGGTTATGTTTAATTGGTTTCCTTTGTAATAACATGAAAGATGAAAAAAATAAAATAAAAATATCTTGCTTAATTTTTACCAAGCTAATCTTTCTTTGCAAAAAGAACAAAAAAAAAAGAAAAAGAAGAAGAAGAAGGTAATTCATCTATCTCAAACTTGGTGGTTTGCACTTATTTATAGATGGAATTTCAACCGTTTACTTTGGATCAAGTGAAAACTAATTTTCTGACTCCGAAATTCCTTCCCAACATACTTGGAATCTGTACAACCTTAATATTTCGGAATTTGATGCTTTCGAGATATTTTTGAGCTTCTTCTGAAGTTGTTTCTTGATGGGTCTAGCTTAGCTTTAATTGGTTTTTCAACTTAATATATCTTAATGGGCTTACATGAATTAAGTAAGCCCTATTGAGAATATTTCTTAACAATCTCAAAACAAACAAAATAAATAAAATCTTCAGTCTAACCAGATTCTTATTGGCCAGCAGTGGAATCCTTATATTTGAATTAGAGTGTCACTAGCTAGCTCACTACTAATGGGTTGCGGTGGAGTCTCAGCACCGAAAATAAGGAGGAGTCTCACCTCAAAACTGTTTGAGCAATTAATATGTATTTATCCATCAAATCTCTCTTTCGATCTCCATTCGAATACAGATCACACTTAATGGCTTGTGATGACTAAACCCTAATCCTAATTTATGGCAATGCCTATTTATTAAAGTACAAAACAAAAAATACTCGATCTAAAGAAAATTAACACACGTTTATTGTATTACAAACCCTTTAACTCTTAAAAATTATATGATAGTACTAGATATGTGGACCAATATTTCGTACTTCACCTCTTGCGTCACGATAACTGAATTAATTAATTATCTCGCACCATCTGGAAATTGAAAATTCAATGTCCCAAAAAGGAAAAAGATTGATTTGTTGTTCTCACCATGCCTAGCCTATCAATTCCGAGTTACAGAAAGAGAAAGATAATACAGGAAAGAATACTATCGTTTTTATGACTCTCCCGGCCACTTTTTATATTTATTTTATTTTATTTTCTTCTTGTCCCTTTTTTTTTTAAACCTTAAATAGTTTAATTTCATCGCTTTTTACAACCAGTATATAGAAGAACTTCTAATCATATATATATATATATATATATATATATGGTGGACTCAACTTGAGAACTCATTTTCGAATGAAAAGATTATCATAACTAGGTTGTAAATCATTGATTTATAATAAATGGTATCCTTATCCCAAGTTTATTTTTCTAATTTGTTTCACCTTAAATTTTAGCGGAGGAATTGGGAGTGAAAGGCCTTGTGCCAGCATATTTGGATCCAAATCTGCAACCTCAAGACTTAATCACAGGCGTATGCTTCGCTTCAGGTGGCGCAGGATATGATCCCTTGACACCCAAAATAGTGGTACGTATACATGAATGCAGTTCTCTCTCTCTATCTCTCTCATTTTACGTATACGGTATACTTGATGAGATTTATCATTATCTCGTAACTTATTGAAACATGGAAACAGTCGGTCCTATCACTGTCGGATCAAATAGAAATGTTCAAAGAATACATTACAAAGCTTAAAGGAATTGTTGGAGAAGAGAGGACAAACTTCATCTTGGCCAATAGTCTATGTCTTGTGGTGGCGGGCAGCGACGACATTGCCAATACATATTTTGTTGAGCATGCGCGGGAGTTGCAGTACGATATCCCTAGTTACACTGACCTTATGGCCAACAACGCTGTCAAATTCTTTAAGGTTACTTCTCATCTTGCCAATTTAATGTTATTGTCTTCTATATATTATTAAAGTGTCCCACATCGCCAAAAGATAGATAACTTCGGTACTTTATAAGATATGATGTCCATTTTCTCTTAAGGCGTCTTTTGAGAGTGAGTTAGGCTTACGAACTTTTACATGGTATCAGAATAGATTCTTTGGACAATGATAGATCTTTCATTCCTGATGTTGAACACGTGTTTGGCCAAAGTTGTCACACGTGAGAGGGCGTATTAAAGTGGCCAAATGTGTCTTTTGATAGTGAGTTAAAACACACACACACACACATATATATATATCTTTTGATAGTGAGTTAAGCCCATAAATTTTTACACACACACACATATATATATATATATATTCGCTTGCTTTGTCATACTCAGTCACGAAAATGATATATATTTCCGTACTATTTGTTGATATTTTTGAATACATTATTCCTCTCATGTGAATCTAGAGGTGCAACTCATTGTTTTCGATCTAGATTGACTGCAATTTGTTGACTGAATTGCAATATTTCTGTATCTCTAATGAGAGAAAAACTCGATGGGCCGCCTGTCAGAATCAGTATTCCTGCAGTTCAATACGTGCTCGGATAGTTAAACCTAGCAAAGTCCTCTCTGAATTGACTGCCTGAATTAGTTGCAGTTCAACCTATTCACGCAACCAATCGCAAGAGATTCCGGTCTCCATGTCTCCATTATCGCGTATTCAATGACCTTAGTCAAACTAATTTGGATTTGGGTATATTGACTAGTTTGGTGCGGAAATGGGTCCAAAGATCTTTGGACCTAAGCCGTTTGGTTCGATTCTCAATTTAGGGATTGTATTACTTGATCCAATCCCTAAAACTTTATAGTTATAATATCTTGAGTACGTTCGTATGTAAGCCTTAATATTGCATATTATGTAATATTTTTCATATCTATAGCTCTCTCTTTTCTCTACATAGTTAAAAATTTGCAAATGATATGTATTAATTTAATGAAACATGCATCTTCTAAAATAATTTCAAATTCGAAATAAAGTGAGCTCAAATTAATTTAAAGGTAATATAGGAAATAAAATAAATAAATTATTTGATATGTTTTCTAGGAAATATATGGGCTAGGGGCTCGAAGGATTGGAATATTGAGTGCGCCGCCAATTGGATGTGTGCCTTCACAAAGAACTCTAGCCGGAGGAATACTTAGAGAGTGTGCAGATAAATACAACGTAGCAGCAAAGTTGTTCAATTCTAAACTGTCTTCGGCAGTGGATTCTCTTAACCGGAACCTGCCCAACAGCAAGATGGTCTACATTGATGTTTACACTCCTCTACTTGATCTCATTCAGAACCCTACAAAATATGGTAAAACACCCCTCTACTTGATCTCATTCAAAACCCTACAAAATATGGAAAAATATCGCAATTTCTTTTCTTTATCAATCAATGTTTTTATCTTTTCTTAATTATTTTATATATACAATACAGGGTTTGAGTTTGCGGATAAAGGTTGCTGTGGTACGGGAGCTTTAGAGGTAGCTATACTGTGTAACCCATCTACTGCCACCTGTCCAGATGTGTCTCAGTATGTTTTTTGGGACAGTTATCATCCCACTGAAGGAGCATACAGGACCCTTATTGTTCCAGTCCTCCAAAAGTATATCCCTCTCTTCTTCTGAGGCAACTGATCGAATTCTACCACCTACACTCCAATCAATCTCCATCAATTGCTCCTTCCCTCAACTGCAACGGCCGGTGATTTTGGCTAGCTTTTCATAATTCGTTTATATATATATATTTTGTTTAAGTTTTGCTTCATAGAAATAATTAAAGAACCCATCTTATGTGTTCGTTCTCATTAAGATTGACAATTCAGGAAGAATTTTTCTCGTATTGATGATTTTCCCACCAAAATATGGTCTGCAGACGGTGTTATATTTCCATATAGCTAGGTTCGATTCAATTAATGAATCAAACTGTAATATTATTGAGTTCATAATATAATATTATTGAGTTATTTGCGTTCAACATGTGTTGGAGTATATTATAAAGTTCAAGAATACAAGCGACAGACGAAGGACTATGATCATCTTTCTACAGTTAAAGCTACTGTCAGTACACATGCAAACTCATGATCAACTCCGGAAAGCGAACCAAAAGAACAAGAAAAAATAATCATAAATCAGCAAAATAAAGGAGGAGTAGTAGCCCCTAAATCAACTACCCCCTTCTAAAATCTAGGAGGAGCACTAGCAGTTGCCCCTAAATCAACAAGGGACGGCTGAGATCTTTTAAGTTTTAACAATCTAGGCGTGAGAGGTACCGAGGTTGAAAATAACATTTTTTCTTTCAAAAGTTGTCTTCTTTCCTTCATCTTTTTCTAAAAAAAGAAAAACAAAAAAGCTTTGAGAGGCTTCTGCAACTGATTCGCGCGGACTGCAACAATAAAAACTATTTTCCCTCTAAAAGGTTTTCTTTTTTTACTCTCTAGTTTCCTTTCGATCTGAATTTTGGTTTATGGGTTTTTAGTATTGTTTAGATTCTCTATCATTCTTCAGAATCTACTCACAAGCCTAGGCTTAGCGATTCGAGTTTACGGGTCGGGTTCATGTCAACCCGATTATGCAAATGGGTTTGACACGAATCCGACCCGATTATTAATTGGGTTGGAACTCGTGACCTTAGGGTGCGTTTGGGATTGCGATTTCATAGACAATAAGTGCGATTTTAAACCAAATCGCAGAACATAGATCGTTTGGGAACTGCGTTTTTAAAAATTGCGATTTGAAAATGCAGAAAATCTGCTTTTTCAAATCGCAGATAAGATGGTGCTTTTTTGAAAACGCAGAATTTTAAAAGGTAAATTCGCGATTTTAAAGGCTAAACTGTGATTTTGCCAAACGCTTAACTGCGTTTTTAAAAATCACTTTTTTCAAATCGCACATTTTAAAATCGTTATTTTAAATCGCACTTTTTGAAATCGCAAACTCAAACGGACCCTTAGCACGACCTAATAAACACGATTAATAATCTGATAACCCGTAACCCGACACAACTCAGACACAAATAAGAACCCCAGATTGCAACTACAGCTTCCAAATAAGAACCCCAGATTGCTAATCGAGCATTACCTCTCAGAAAACGATTGGATGAACAAACTCAAGACATTCACAGAACAATAATCAATATTACACAACCGTTATATATCCTCCCATAAACACAAAAACTCCAACAGTGCTTGTAGATTCACTTGAATGACATCGGAAAATGAAGCAGAGCAAGCTTTGTTATGAAATTTAGCCGACATTCCTCACCCAAAAAAGAAACTTACCCAAAATTTAAATTTTAACTGAAATTATCACCATATTTCTCAGATATCGCAATTAGTTGCCTTCAAGGTAGAATTAGGAAAAATAACAGAAAGCCAGTACCTCAAACGCAAACGACACAAAGTAAACCAAAATTCAACTCCAAAAAAACAGCAAAAGGAGGAAAAAGGAAAAAAAATATAAACCCAATAAGAGGTAG
This sequence comes from Alnus rubra, assembly GCA_028654335.1. Taxonomy (NCBI): domain Eukaryota; kingdom Viridiplantae; phylum Streptophyta; class Magnoliopsida; order Fagales; family Betulaceae; genus Alnus; species Alnus rubra. Next base: position 12,684 of record JAJPGS010000204.1, on the reverse strand, counting down.
CTAAAGACAACAAATTTCAACTATCGCAACAACAAAAACAATAGAGAGGGAGGGGGAGGGGGAGAGAGAGAAAGCAACTAAAGCTTGAAAATGAATAAGAGATTGTGGTGAAAGTTTGAAACCTATTCTTTTGCTTAACAAATTGGTATCCTTAGTCTTTTGCTTCTTCCTTTCGGGCTGCGTGAACGGTGAAGTGGTGATTCGGGCACTGAAGAGTGAAGAGTGAAGGCAGAGCTGCAGAAATGAGAGAATGAAAGTGAATGACAGGCAGAAGGGCGTGCACTTGAGGGTATGCGGCTAGGGTTCTACTTCTCCGTTCACAGTTTCACTAATTCAACCCGATTATGATCCGAACCCGATAATGTTAAATCCAAATTTGGTATTTTCATGTCATGTTCGTGTCGAATTCGCGGGTCGTGTTTAAAATTATCAACCCTATCTACAACTCTGTTTTTCCCCTCCTAAGAGCACTAAGAGCACTAGCAGCAGATTCCTAACCATTTTTTCTATTTTAGGGAAAATTTAGAAAACCAAACCATTTTTTTTTTCTCTATACAAAAACACCCCACAATAGCTTCCCTTTATCTTTCCCTATATATTAAAATAATTTTTTTTTTAATCTTTTACTTTTTCTTTTTAATTTCATTGCAGATTCAGTTACTTTCCTCCTCTTCTTCTTCTTTCTTTTTCTCTCTGAGACTTTTTTTTTTTTTTTTTTTTTCTCTCTTCCGGTTCTCTCTCAGATTTTCTCATTTTAATGATCCCCCAACTCTCCCCCCACGCACAACCCACCTTCCGATTCTCTCAGATTTTTTTTTTCCGTCTTCTCTCCCTCTCTCTCTCGTCTCCATCTTCTTCCTATTTTGTCTATCTATTTTTTTTTTCTTTCTTCCATAAACACTTCTTTCTCTCTCTTGTCTGCATCTTCTTTGAGGGTGAGGAATGATGACAACTGAATGAGAGAGGAGAGAGAGAGCTGTTTTTTGAGATTGAGGAATGATGATGCGTGAAGAAGAGAGGAGAGAGGAGAGAGAAACGTTTTTTTTTTATTAAAATAATATGTTGGGTAGCTATAGTGCTTCCCAAGCATCCTCATCTAAGAGCACTAGTAGCAGATGCCCTATAAGTGGTTCTATTCCCTAAATTAGGGAAAATTTGAAAAAAATTCAAAAAAACAAGCCACAGTAGATGCCCTATTTTAGGGCTTCATGCTTGGGATTGGGTAGCACTGTAGCTACCCAATAGATTTTTTTAATAAAAAAAAAAAACTCTCTCTCCTCTCTCCTCTCTCATTCAGCCTTTCACATGTCCTTTTCGCCCTTCCTCCTTCCTCCTTCCTTTCCATTCTCCCAAACGGATATCTCTCTCTCGCCCCTGCCGAACTCGAATCGACCATGAGCACTATGAATTTCCGATCCTTCTTTCAACGTGAAGCTAAATAGACAGAAATCCAAATAGAGAAAACCATGAGCACTGTCCGATCCCAAAGACACCGGCGATTTCTCGGTCGAAAATGAGTGGGCCAGTACTCCGAGAACCCCTTCGAACACCTCTCCATCGCAGTGATCGCGTCGCTGAGAACCCTGTCGAGCATGTGCGGTGGCTGTGTGTGAATAGGAGGATCGGGTCACCGTCGGCAACAACCCATCAGAGGATCGGGTCTCTAGGTCTCACGGATCGGGTCTCCTCTATTTCGCCGTCACTAAATCGCCGAATTTCGCTGGAAATCGGCTCCTCTGGCTCTGTTGGCGACGGCTCAGCAACACCCACCGGTGATCGGGCACGGGTTTCACGAAATCTCTCGGTTTCTCTCCTGGGTCGATGGGTTTGGGTACGAAATCGCTCGGTTTCAAGAAGAAGAAGAAGAAAAGGCAAAAATAAATTAATAAATAAAAGGTAAAAAATAATAATATTTTAATCTATAGGGAAAGATAAAGGGAATCTGTTGTTGAGTGTTTTTGTATAGGGAAAAAAAAATGGTTTGATTCCCTAAATTTTTTCTAAAATAGAGAAAATGGTTGGGAAGCTGCTGCTACTGCTCTAAGAGCATTCCTAGCAGCTTCCCTTCCCTTCCCATCTATTTTCCCTACATGTAGAGAACAAAATTACTTTTTGCTTCCCTATGAAAAAATACCCCACAGCAGCTTCCATTTACCATTCCCTATATCATTAAAATATTAATTTTTACTTTTTCATTTTGTTTTTTTATTCATTTCTTTTTCTTCTCTCTCGTTCTCTCGTCTTCTCCGTCACACACAATGCCGCCATCCCTTCCGTCACGCAAGCTGCAGAATGGAGAGCGAGGAGGACACCGAGACGGAGGAGACAGAGATCGTCACGTGGCCGGTGTGGGTGAACCCGAATTTCTCGAAAAGGATCATGGGGCGGGTGTCGGAGGTGATGGCCAGGGTTTTGATCTCGGTGGAGCTGTGGGAGAGGAGGAAGCGGAAGGGCAGTTTCGTCATTTTGGTGGTTGGTGTGGAGAGACTGGAGAGGAAATTGGCGTGGTGAAGGGGGCGAAGGGGGAAGATCGAGTGGGAGCGAAGGATGCGAGGTAATGATAAATTGATGATGAGGGTCAAGGGGAAAAGATCGGACTGGATACGATGGATACAATGGGAGATTCGGACGGACACTGGAATCGGCGTAGGGGATATCGTTTGGTGGGTCAGTGTCAGACTCGGCGGTGGTGATTGCGACGACGTCGTTGGCTGTGGTGATCGGGCTGTTGGTCGTATTGGTGTGGAGGAGATCGTGGGATCGGAGTGGTGACAAGGAGGTGAAGCCAATGGTGGTGCCCAAGCTGTCGGAATGGATAGAGGCACAAGAAAAAGAGGAGCAGAGATGGCGATCGAAGAGAGAGGAGCGGTGATGTGCAGAGAGAGAGAGAGGAAGAACAGATCGTGGGCAAGAGGAGAGAGGTTTTTTTTTTATGAATAAACAACATATAAGGGAAGGGAAGCTGCTGTAGGATTGTTTTTTTGATTTTTTTAAAATTTTTCCTAAAATGTAGGGAATAGAACCCATGTAGGGAAGCTGCTAGTAATGCTCTAATATGAGGAAGCTGCTGTGGTTCGTATTTTACACATTTTTTTAAAATTTTTTCTATTTTAGAGAATAGGACTACTTATAAGGCATCTGCTACTAGTGCTTTAATAGTTTGATTGAGAACCTACATACCAAAATGCAGTTGGGCATTTGGACGAACATAAATAACAGACTTGACATGCATGAGAAGGAAATAATTTCATGATGAGTTGCCACCACAAAACTCACAATTGGTAGATGAAATGAATTAAATGCCCGCTAACGCTAAATTAATTGGTTCGTTTCCGGTTGGCGCTTTCCAACATTTAATTTCGTTAGATAGAAAAATTGATTATGCTAACCTGTTTTTTCATACTACCAAATATTAATTGATTGTGCCTCCAATAGCTTTACTGGTCCTTGATAGAGAATATAACCATTGTTAAAGTTCCAAGTTCATTATAGAGATCAACAGAAACTTATACGAATAAAAAAAGAAAAAGAAAAAGAAAAACCAATTAAAGAACACTATATATCCTTAACAGCAATTCAAGCAGGTCCTATTCACGTTTTGAAAAAAATCTTTGAAACAGAGGAAGTAAGTGAGAAAGCTGTCAATAAAGCTAGTTGCAGCGGTCTTATATAGTAGGGTGTTGTGAGTGCATCTGAAGTCGAAGGCACTCTTATAATTCTTAGTTTCATATCAACTTGAACAAAAAAACACAAAAAAAAAAAAAAAAACAAAAGACAGAACAAGCTGTAATAGAGAACCAAATACTCTTCCTACAAGGGCCGACTTGATACATTTTAAGGCTTAAGGCGATAAAGTTTGGTGGTTTTTCTTATATATATATATATATATATATATATATTTAAAAATTAATTCTCACGTTTTGGGATGTAAAATTGTTGTCGTTTTAAATTCTAATTGAAATTTTAGCTGTTTAATGCTCATCATAAGGCCCAAAAAACCTCTACCTATAACATAATTAAATATTATAATTATTTTCATTCTCTAAATTATTTCCAAGAATATAACGTTTAAAGTTAAAAAATAAATTTTATGTAAGAATGTCTTTAATATTATTTGATTATCTTATTTAAAATTGTCAATTTTTAAGGACTCATTTCAAGAATAAAATGTTAGAGAATTAAATGATATTAATGTATTTTTAATTACTTATTACTATAATTAAGCCTTTAAATTTTTTTTATAAAAAAAATTCTTATTAATATTCGTTAATGGGGGAGCCTTATTAAATTTGAGACTTTAAGCTGTGTATTATTTATTTTTTTAATTTTTTTTTTTTTTTTTTTTTTTATATAGAGCAGGCATGCACCCTACGGAGGTATCAAATTCCTGAGACTTGAGTGGTGCACAACAATTACGTACCTTTGTTGAAATATGGGGTGAGATCCATGTGATGGTCGGGTTCGTGGATGAATTTCATGCCATATGTCTCTAAAGACCTCCGCAACTATTATTCATAGAGTCTTTTCATCTGAATCACCCGCGAATCCCGTGGTGGTGATAGGCATCCAATAAAGCAACTCCTGTTGATTGATGGAGAGTGCAAGCGTCCAACTTGTGTTGTATTAATGTTTGTTATCCATATTGAGTTTTCATCAGAAAATACAATTTGCCCTAAAGCTCAACTAGATAGGGGCAAGATGATAAATTCCAGGTCAAGATGATAAACTCGTTTTAAAAAAAAAAAAAAAAAAATCATATTTATTTATTTATTTTATTATAAAACAACAAATAATACTACACTTTACATTTATTTATTATAAAAATTTATATAAGATTGCATGGCGTATCGTTTAGGTTACAATTACAATTCAAAAACGTTATCGAGAAAAAAAAATTGATTTAAAAATTATCAAAAGAAGTAATTTGAAAATTGAAAATATCAAAAAAATAATTAAATTTATCTACTCCTATTAAATTAAGCTTTTAGTATAAATGGTGATTTAATATTGTATCAGTGCTAGGTTTTGAGTTTGAACCCTATTTTCATGTCAATTCACATTCATTTTAATTAAAATATTTCACGTACGTGATGGATGGGTACGTATGTTCTCACTCAACTCCTTAAAACTTCCAATTTCTTTTCCAACTTTGACGGAGGTAGAAAGCAAAAATGTCCATTTCTACCTCTAGCTAGTACTGCCTCATATGCTCACCCCATTCCACTCGGAGCCTATTGCTTATGAGACAGTTGGTTAAGGAATGGTGCTTACGTGCTTTTCTTAATTAAGTCATTAACGAAGGAAAAGATAACCCAGACAAATTTGGATGAAGACAACATCTCCTCTTCTTTAGCACAAGATCGAAAATAACTGGAATTCTCAACTAATTATTTCTTTTTCACAGGAAATTTCCAATAATATTTTCGCTGGACGCAAGCCAAACTCATTGGAATTGAATGACTTTATGTAATTGTTGCCAAACAAAACATTAATTAACATCATTTAATTATTACCCTTCGATGTTTCAGATACGTACATTAATTCTAGATATATACTCTGCTAGTATTTAATCTAACTCATAAGGGAATAAAGAAATTTATATATGTTGCATCAAGAGTTCTGAGAAGTAGAATTGGACATATATATATATATATGCATGTGAGTTCATTGTACCGCTGTCTTGACGGTATTTAATTCTCCGGAATCAACTAATAATATATTTGTTTGGTAAGGACATATTTTATTTTATTTATTTATTTATTTTCAAATTAGGTTTGATTATTTTTTTTTCAATGCACTTTACAAAACTGCTGGGAGAGGGTTATTCGAGCATGCGAGAAGCACATAATTTTTTAATAGAACAAAACCATGTAATTAATTCTCACATATTAAAAGAACACGTCACAAATTTATAAACAGAATCAAAGGAAATTTTTGTCCGTTTGTTTTTAGTTTTCAAACAAAAATATTAACAAACAACTCAAAATATAGAACGATTAAAATCTTTTATACCTTTATATCAAATGAGAACACCTTTTAAACTAAAAACAAAAAATACCCTTCAAAGTATATTAAAAAAGGAACAAATAGTTTTCACTTTTTCCAGCAATTAATCCTGCTTGTTGGAAAATCCTTTTTTGGGTCATCTCAAGAAGGCCATAGAAACTCATCCCCATTCTTCTATCACTGACTACTTTAAGAGATACCTACTCTTTTCATAGAACAGTTAGATTTATACATCTTTATTTCGTGCAATAAATGATATATATATTAACAGTTGGCTTTATAACCTTGTGTACTATAAAATGGCCATAAGGAAACATTGAAGACCAAGAAGCATCGATCATTTCCTTCGATCCTCTTCTTTTACTTGGATTCAAACCTGGAAGAATCCCAAAAATTAGACATGAAACAAGTATCTTTATCAACCACGTCCTTCTTTCTTTCTTTTGCTTTTGCTGTTTTCTGGACCACAAAAGCTATCGTTAAAATACCAGGCAACAAAACAATTCCGGCGGTCCTTATGTTTGGCGATTCCATTGTTGATACGGGCAACAACAACAAAATCAAATCAATAGTAAAGTGCAATTTCCCCCCATATGGGAGGGAGTTTAAGGAAGGAATACCAACAGGAAGATTTTCCAATGGAAAGGTTCCCTCAGACTTCCTAGGTTTGTTACAAAACTCTCTCTCTCTCTCTCTCTCTCATGGTGTAGGTGATGAAAGCCCAACTAAGAAATTTAACGATTTGTATGAAATTTTTGTCCCGATAAGAAAATAATCATTTAATAGAATTCTTTTCATTTTAAATGAAATGGAGAAGAGTACATTTTTTTATGGTCAAAATTTTATTATGTTTCATCTAGCGATTTCTATGATGTCAAGTACTAAATATTTTACCACGTCATTTAAAATTTTAAATGATATATCATCATATACACTTTTAAATAAATAAATAAATCTTAATCATAAAATAGCTCATTTCCATTTTACTTGAAATGGGAAGAATGTTTGCCACACTACCAAAAAAAATTGTTTAGTGTCGCGTACATGTATCGTTTTATTGTTCATACGACACTAAATTGTTAGTGTCCTTTGAGTTCAAGCAACAATAATTAGCGTAATTTGAACAATAAAAGATGCTATTCTAGATTCTTGACCTTCTGTTTAGTGTCGTTTCCTTTTTTTGGGCTATAAACGACACTAAAACCCCTCTCCGCCCCTCTCCCCCCCCCCGCCGGCGCCCACACACACACAAGTATAATGTCGTTTTTTTGAACTATATATAAACGACACTAAACACCTATTTTTTGTAGTGTTATTAAATCACAATGAAACAATGGCGACCCATATATACATTATAGGGCAAATTAGAGTAATGTTATGCATTTTTTTTTTTTTATAATGGATCTCTTATATTCCAATATATAAAGGCCAGGCCTACATATTAAATATATGACCAAATACGTGTAACGTGCATGTCAGGATGAGTAGGCGGCCGGTAGTAAGTGAGAGCAATAATCAAGAATTTATATAGATGTGGACATAATTTTATTTTATTTTTTTAATTTTTTTATTGACAAATATATTTTTGAACATAGTTAATTTACAATTTTTTACAATAAATCTCTTATAAATTATTGTAGTAATATATATATATATATATATATATATATATATATATATATATATATATATATATGAGTGCTATTTGATACCTATTTTGTGCCACGTAGCACTCATACATGTTATCAAAGCTCTACAATTTTATGCTAAGAGATTTCAATAATTGAACCAACTGGCTTTAATTTCTTTACAATCTAATTCCCGAACAAAAATGCTTTGACCAATTACATTAATGTCACGTACGACTCGGTTCATTAATTAATATTGGTTTGTGGAGTAATTCTTTTTTGTTCTTTTATGAATAATGTGACTTTTAAAATTATTATTCGATCAAAATTTAATAGTGATTAATTATAAAATCAAAAGTAATTTTAAAAGTCACATCATTTTTAGAATGACAAAAGAATCAATTTTAACATTATTTTTGGTTTGCCAGCAATTAAGTCCATTGAATGATTTATAAAAGCAAAAAAAACAAAAAAAAACCATTGAATGTTTAATGTTGATGGTAGCCCAACGGTTTTAATCTTAAATATTCTGAACAGAAAAATCTTTCTAATATTATAAACTGCATTTTTATTTTATAATTATTTTAATAAAGTTTTAATTTTAATTTTTTTTTAATAAAGACTAATTCAAAAGTTAGTTAGAAATCTTGAGAACACCACATCAACATTATAAAATAATTTCTAGTATTATGCAAATATTTTCCTTTTTGTTTTTCAAAAAAAAAAAGAAAAAAAAATCCATTCTTATAGTAGGTTCTTTCATTCTCTAGGCCCCTCTGTTGGGCAGGTGTCTTTCCTTTTTGGGTAATTTGCACGTTCCAATAATGATACGTGTCAATCAAGAGGGATTAGTAACGGCCCAGGTTTCACGGGCCTCTAACCCCATCATTGGTTGAGTCCAAAAATAGATAAAGAAAACAATTGCAGCAAATTCGATACTTAATTCCATTGCTAATCTGGTTTATTATTCCCAAATTGGCCACTGCGGTCCTTTAGAGCTGTTCTTTGTATTTCATCCAGTTTAAATGACAATGTTTTCCTTTAAATTAGATTGGATTTTTTTTTTAATTTAATTTATTAAAATAACATTTGTTATTACAGCATGTGAAAAATTAAATAAAATGTATACGAGAATCAGTTAATCCTATTAGAAATTCATGCAAGAATTATATACTTTAATGACATATATATGTCAGTTGAATGAACTGGGTTGAAGTTATTAGAGGATATCTACAGCAATAAGCAAGTCATCGTACCACTGCAGCGAGCCAGCCCCAAATTCGTTGCAACCACTCATCTATCTCAACCCATACCTTTAAGTCAGACCTATTTGTATTTCTACTTTAGTTTATAATTTTGTACTCTAGCTGGTCTTTAACCTTTGTTAAAGCCTATATATTAAGCTATCTTGTAATCAAGCAATGTAAGTGTAAACTGCAACAATGTAGTCCTTAATTTTATCCTTTTTTTCTTTCTCTTTTCTTTCCCTGCTTCTCTGTATTTTCTGTCTTCTCTTTATTTTCTAATAGAAGTAATCTCTCCAAACAAACTTCGAGAAAACTTTAATTTGTTCCTGTTAAAATAGTTTGGTCTTTATTAATCCAATTTTTTTTCTTCTTTAATTTTTTTTTTTTCAGTGGAAGAATTGGGAATTAAGGAGCTCCTACCAGCATCTAGGGATCCAACTTTGCAGCCTAAAGATCTCCTAACGGGTGTAAGCTTTGCTTCAGGTGGCGCAGGATATGATCCTTTGACATCAAAAATAGCGGTATATATATGTTCGTAATTTATTTCACTTGCCATTTTCGTATGATTTTATTATTATTATTATTATTTTATTATTTTTATTTTCAGTCAGTCATATCACTATCGGAGCAGATACAAGACTTCAAGCAATACATAGGGAAGCTAAAAGGAATAGTTGGAGAAGAGAGAACAAACTTCATTTTAGCCAAAAGTGCAACTTTTTCGGTTGCGAGCAGCAATGACATTGCCAATACCTACTTCATTACTGGAATTAGGAGATTGCACTATGATGTTCCTTCTTACACTGATCTTTTGGTCAAGTCGGCTTCTAATTTCGTCAAGGTAACTTCATTTCCCTATTCATATATTGGTGAGTTACTTAGGAACAGTCGGTCACTTCCACTAAATCTTAGAGCGTGATCAAAGCAATTTGGTTGTCGGGTGGTCGTAACTATCAAATTTGTTTAGAGGTAGTTGCAACCATGCACTCTTGATAGTCCAGTCGGATGGTCCTGTCACCATTTCTGTGAAGATTGAAGGTGATTGTGAACACAACTTCTGATGATTTTATGAAGATTTTATTATTATTATTATTTGGCTAACATGACAATAAGTGACACTACCACTTTATTGTGTAAAGCCAGTACCTAAAACGAAAGTACGAATAGCTAGCTACATATTGGCGAGTATATATATCTAGCTAGTAACTAATGATTTTGCTCATCAATATATATATGAAGGAATTATATGGATTGGGAGTACGCAGAATTGGTGTTTTCAGCGCACCACCACTTGGATGTTTGCCATCGCAGAAAACTTTGAATGGGGATTTAGGAAAAGGGTGTGCAGATGACCCGAATGAAGCAGCAAAACTGTTCAACGCAAAACTGTCTGTAGAGCTGAGTAAACTTAACAACAATCTGCCTCACGCAAAGGTGGTCTATATCGATATCTACAACCCTTTACTTGATATTATAAAAAATCCCAAGAAATATGGTAATATATCTCGCTTCTTTTTACAAATTTCTAATTTTTCTATATACTTTTATTTTAGGATTTCTAATAATTTCTATACCGTAATTCAGGCCTTGAGATTGGCAAATAAAGGGTGTTGTGGTACAGGGAGTATTGAGGTATCTGTACTATGCAACCAACTGGAACCGGACACCTGTGCAAATGACTCTAAGTATGTTTTCTTTGACAGTTATCATCCTACAGAAGCAGCATACAAGATAATTGTCAATCAGCTCCTCCAAAAATATATCAACAACTTCCTTTGATATTATTGGTTTTCCTCGATCGACTCAATAATTATTATCGATCACGCCTTGCGAATTTGTTGCTTTTTCCTTTTTCTATCACAATATTTATTATTTTTGCTGATTACATGGAACTTGACCCAAATAAAGGGGAGTGTCAATTACTCCTCCATGGTTGAATTGAAGCAGATTTCACCTGTCTTAATTCTTATGTATCTCCTCTCTCTCTCTCTCTCTCTCTCCTCTCTCTCACACACACACACATATATATATATATCCAATAACAATTTCGGAAATTGTAAAGGCTTACTATACAGTTATATGAGTGGACAATATTGAATAACAACCTCTCCTTTTATGATCACGTTGAGTGTGGCCATTCATAAGATATCAAGAAATATTAAAAATTACATTTTTATTCAATTTTTATAACATTGGGATATAAAAAACAATTCAAGAGTTGATTTCAGTGTCATATCAACAAAGATGTAATAAATGGGTAGTATATATATAGTTGTTACTCATATTGTCCATATATTAATACAATTATGCACGAGTTTAAGGCTCTAATACCATGAAAATAAATATGAAGGAAAGGGTTTGGTCAAGATACCAACCCTGTGCATTGTATTGATTTATTTATACATGTACAATTGAAGACTTTTAAATAAGGTACACTTGATAGTCAACATTCATAGTTAAAACAATTAGATTGAGTCTATGCTATCATGTCATCTTTTCCTCTTCGCTATCATGTACATGTATGAGAGTAATGTTACCAAACATTTTGTTTTTTTTTTTTAAAAAAAACAGTTTTTTTCCTTACAAAAATGGACGGGAGACCACTTTTTGTAAAGGAAAAAATTGTTTTTCCGGATGGATTCCTAAAAAATAAATGTTCCATAACATTATTTGTGCATTATAATTAAAACGAACAGAGAATCACATGCTACGTCTTTTATATATGTTTAGTATATATTGATATGTATTACAATGAACTCTATTTATAGAAAGATTATGAGTAGTGATAAAGTATATCAGAAAATAATTAAAGAAGAGAATATACCCTTTAAAAAAAAAACTAAAAATAAGGAGATCGAATAATATAAATTATTCTAACAGAAACCATCTGACATTTTCATCGTCCTGATTCTTCCATATCCTTTTCCTCGACAAAAAAGGTCTGGAAGGTGAATTTACCCTATTCTTTTCATATAACAGCTAGATAAATATATTTTATTTTATAATTATTATTTCGTGCAATAAATGACATTAACAGTTGGCTTTATAATCTTGTTGACTATAAAAAGCTTACGAGGAAAACATTGAAGAACAAGAAGTGATCATTTCCTCCTCTTCTTTAACTTGATCCAAACTTGGAAGAATCCCAAGATCGTAGTAGATTCGATCTCATGATGTTGGGCTTCAATAAGAGCATCTGTGACGCGACTCCTATTGCATGATCGCCTAAGAGTGTCTTTGTGTATCCTACATTCAACAGATATAATTATGTAGTAATTATTATTAATAATTTTATTTGAAACCTGTTAAATATGTAAACACTACTTACATTCGCAAATGAGGGTACTCTTCAGAGTTGAACACAATATAACGATGAATCTGGTACATTGTCAACCAGTTTAGGCTAACTCGCATTCCTGCCCCCTTGAAACCATCAGGATTTCTCTGAGGTTTTAGGATTTTGTGTTTAGTGTTAGGGTTTAGGTTTTTTTTTAAAAAGGGTTTAAGGTTAGAGTTTTTGTTTTGTTATAGGGTTTGGGGTTTAGGGTTAGGGTTTTGTTTTAGGGTTTAGGGTTTAGGGTTTAGGGTTTGGGTTTGGGTTTTTTTTTTTTAAAAGGGTTTAGGGTTAGAGTTTTTGTTTTGTTATAGGGTTTGGGGTTTAGGGTTAGGGTTTTGTTTTAGGGTTTAGGGTTTAGGATTAGGGTTCTTGTTTTTTTAAGGGTTTATGGTTTATGGTTTTTGTTTTGTTTTAAGGGTTTAGGGTTTTTGTTTTGTTTTAAGGGTTTAAGGTTTTTTTTTTTTTT